>CM065743.1:24525568-24533068 GCA_033310375.1 Conus canariensis
GTATAAAACTGAAGAATAGTCTTCGGACAGAAATACTACCGATACTTCTGTCACCATTTGCCATGTTAGTACCCAGCCGGTCAGATGAGTTAATACGTTGATTAACTAAATACATGACTGACTGACGGACGGACTAATTAACTGACTAAGTAACAAAAGTGAGCTATATTCAAATGTTTGTTTTTCTTTCTTTCTTTCTCGTTAGCTTATTACAGTGTGTAGAGAAAAGAAAACAACACAGCTCATAATGTGAATGATATGAATAAACTTTCTTTTCTAAAATATCCCCCCCCCCCCCCCCCCCCCCTGTCTGAAAGACAATATAGATCTTGATTACACCGGAAATAAAGGTTTAGGTAGATAAACGGAGAGACGTCGAAACCAGAGACTGACCTCATTCATTTTTGTAGTGAACTTTTTGTATTGTATCGTATTGTATCGTGTATTGTATTGCATTATATAACTATCCTGTTAACACAGCATTGTATTGATGGAAACTCGTACTACTCTACCAAGGGAAAACAAGTTGTCCTTGTACAGGAGCGTTCATCTTTTTCACCCATTTCCCCAGCAAAGTGATGTTTCCCACAGCTGCCCCCGTCACTGCCAGTTCTTTGACCTGGGGTCAATGCAGCTGCAGAAGTCACCCTGAACTGCTCGTCTCACCCGAAACCTTGGGCTCCGACCAGAATTTCAGCTCTAGTGGGGAAGGGGAGAACCAAAAACAGAACGTTAAGTCTGAGACTCGAATTCCGGTCCTGGGATCGTCCTACTTCCCTAGGCAGTATTATCCACTGGTCCACGAGTCCCCTGTCAGACGACATTAATGCCAGCATGCAGAATGAACAGCTGGCCTTTAAGTTTATTACGAATACACACACACACACACACACACACACACACACACACACACACACACACACACACACACACACACATACACACACACACAATTAACTAACAAACAATGCCAAATGGCTTTGTCTTTCTAAATGGTATAAAACGTTTTTGAAAAATGATGCTGGAAATGTTGACCAGACGAACTCTGTCCTTCAGTCAATCAATCAATAAGTCAGTCAGTTTTCAGTCGGTGAATCAGTCAGTCAGTCCATCAGTCGTCAATCTTAAATTAGTCAATATACCAATCACCTAATCACGGATGAATGAATAAATGGCTCAATCAGTCAACCAATCCATCCATCAAAATACCACCCACGCGAAGGAAAAACCAAAACCTCCAGTAAATCTCCATTACAACGTTACAACTTGCCTTGCATTTGGCTTCGTCAAAGCTCTGCATTTTATGTTGAAGTTATGGATAAAAACAGGAAACATATCTTCATATGAATACAAAAAAATAAAATACCATTGCCGCATTAGCGTATTCTGGATCAAAGGGAGGAATGAATGTAAAGGAAGCCAGAGATCCCGGGGTTTGATGGCACAGCCTTGTCTGTTCATCCCTGCCGGTATCTGTTGTCAGGGGGTTAATGGTACAGCCTTGTCTGTTCATCCCTGCCGGTATCTGTTTGTCAGGGGGTTAAATGGCACAGCCTTGTCTGTTCATCCCTGCCGGTATCTTTGTCCAGGGGTTAATGGTACAGCCTTGTCTGTTCATCCCTGCCGGTAATCTGTTTGTCAGGGGTTAATGGTACAGCATTGTCTGTCATCCCTGCCAGTATCTGTTGTCAGGGGGGTTAATGGCACAGCCTTGTCTGTTCATCCCTGCCGGTATCTGTTGTCAGGGGGTTAATGGTACAGCATTGTCTGTTCATCCCTGCCGGTATCTGTTGTCAGGGGGTTAATGGCACAGCATTGTCTGTTCATCCCTGCCGGTATCTGTTGTCAGGGGGTTAATGGCACAGCATTGTCTGTTCATCCCTGCCGATATCTGTTGTCAGGGGGTTAATGGTACAGCATTGTCTGTTCATCCCTGCCGATATCTGTTGTCAGGGGGTTAATGGCACAGCATTGTCTGTTCATCCCTGCCGATATCTGTTGTCAGGGGGTTAATGGCACAGCATTGTCTGTTCATCCCTGCTGATATCTGTTGTCAGGGGGTTAATGGCACAGCATTGTCTGTTCATCCCTGCCGTATCTGTTGTCAGAGGGTTAATGGTACAGCATTGTCTGTTCATCCCTGCCGGTATCTGTTGTCAGGGGTTAATGGTACAGCATTGTCTGTTCATCCCTGCCGGTATCTGTTGTCAGGGGGTTAATGGCACAGCCTTGTCTGTTCATCCCTGCCGATATCTGTTGTCAGGCAGGAACACTCAGACATCCACCTCTCTACGCTGTCCCGGAAGATAACACACTACATGTTCATGTACCAAGGCCGCCAGTGAGTTTTCCAAAATAATGTAGACAGGGACAACGGGACTACGCATATTCCATTTTTCTGGACATTCATTTCCTCGATTGTCCTCTTTTTCTCTAGCAATATGTGTGTTGAGATGCATGCCAATCAGCTCCAAGCAAACAGATTAAAATGAGCGTGTGTTGAGATGCAAGCCAATCAGCTCCAAGCAAACAGATTAAAATGAGCGAAATTCGAGGAACCGTCACCTAGAGATGCTTAGCTAAAGCAAAACACAGTCATGGGCGACTTTCACGGCGATGAGGACTGTAAGTTTTGTGATAGCTTGTGAACGATGCCATTCGGTAGAAATGCTTTTTTTTTTTTTTAAGTGACATGATTGGTTGGATTCTGTGAGAGGTGATACGTGATTTCATACTGTTTGTAGGAGCACAGGCGCCTGAAAGTGGATAATTTATTACATAGTGTAATAGTTCATGTCCTTCATTGCGATGTGTGACCGGATTCACGGTGTCTTCATACGTATCAACAAAAATAGTGTGTCTTCTTCTTCTGTTTTACTTGTCTGGGGGGCGCTGTCTTTTCCTTAACCCCCCCCCCCCCCCCCCCCCCCTTTTTCCTTTATTCTTTTTTTCTTTCTGGCGGAATATTTCTTATTGAAATCAAACCAACCTGCAAACACTAAAGAAACAGCATACACCTCAGTGCCGTGTCCTAGCAACGCCAGCTGTCATGGAGGAGATAGTGGCAGAATGTTGAATTCCCCTTCTAAAATAACTCGTACGAAACACATTTTTTTTAAGAAACTGAAAGCCACGCACAACAACACTGCAATAAAACTGAAAGCCACGCACAACAACACTGCAATAAAACTGAAAGCCACGCACAACAACACTGCAATAAAACTGAAAGCCACGCACAACAACACTGCAATAAAACTGAAAGCCACGCACAACAACACTGCAATAAAACTGAAAGCCACGCACAACAACACTGCAATAAAACAACCAGTCCCTGCCCTTGCTTAGCAGTGCCACTTATCTCCATCACAGAGGACAATAAAGCTCCATGAGAGCAACACGCCGCAGTGCCACTCTATCCTCCATCACAGAGGACAATAAAGCCCTCCATGAGAGGCAACACGCCCGCAGTGCCACTCTATCCTCCATCACAGAGGACAATAAAGCCCTCCTTGAGAGGCAACACGCCCGCAGTGCCACTCTATCCTCCATCACAGAGGACAATAAAGCCCTCCTTGAGAGGCAACACGCCCGCAGTGCCACTCTATCCTCCATCACAGAGGACAATAAAGCCTCCTTGAGAGGCAACACGCCCGCAGTGCCACTCTATCTCCATCACAGAGACAATAAGCCTCCTTGAGAGGCAACACGCCCGGAGTTTTATGACAAAATGTCGGCATTATCATTGCTATCGATATCGACTGCACACATGGTATGAGAGGATCCACTCTTCACAGAGTCACAGTTAGGAACGTCTTTACATCACCATCGTGTGAGCCGCCCCTCATCTCCCTCCCTGTCTCCACACACACACACACACACACACACACACACACACACACACACACACACACACATCTACATCTCAGTCCTCCTACTTTTTTCTTTGGACAAATGAGCCGTTTCCTTGGAAACAAAAATGAAAATGAAACACAAACTGTTGATCTAAGAAAATGAATTTTTTTTTTAAAAAGAACACACACACACACACACACACACACGCACACACGCACGCGCGCGCGCGCACACACACACACGCACACACACACACACACACACACACACACACACACACACACACACACACACACACACACACACAGGTGCGCATGCACACGCGCTCACATATGACGGGGGAGGAGGGAGGGTGGTGGAGGTGGGGGATCCTGAAATAATAACTCGTGAATATCCACGAGAGAAGACAATCTTTGGGCGGAAAAAAGCTAATGGAATAATCCAGGTTTCTTTTGTCAACACATGATCTTCTCTTCCTGGGAAAAATGTGGACATCGCCAATAGCTGTACGATACGAAAGACGGGTGTGGTTTCTCGTACAAATATCTTTTCTTCTGTGATCAGTTACCACCGATTAGTCCAGGTCATTTTCTTGAATGGTGGACATTTCTTGTGGGACACGCCCTGATGAAAGTGACATGTAACTCCTTTTTTCAGTTATCTGAAGGAAAAGAGTCCCCATAATGTACTGAGTGGAATGGAAAACGAAATGTAATCAATGTTTACTATACTGACGGAACTTCGAGATTTTTATGAAACAAGGATAACAAAGAGTGAGCGTGACTGTCCAGCTGACAGATACAATGAAGTGAATAATTATGTTCAACCATTCGGTGGGATTTATTGAATTTTCTCGCTCAGAGAGATCCATTCAATGTGCATGGTTTGGTTCTGTCCACATTTTCCCCTGCAGAGCAGATGACCTACTGACGGAAAGAACTTTTCTGAATTATTCGTCGAGTTTCTTTCCGTCGACACATTGTTTTCTCTCACTAGGAAAGAAGGTGGATAAAGCCTTTGATTTTATTTGAGTCTCGGACGTCACAGCGGTTCATCAGTAGTCCTGGCAACAGCTGTTATGATCACCAGGTGGTTATGATCCACAGGTGGTTATGATCCCCAGGTGGTTATGATCTACAGGTGGTTCTGACCCACAGGTGGTTGTGATCCACAGGTGGTTATGATCCCCAGGGGGTTAAGATCCACAGGGGGTTATGATCCCCAGGGGGTTAAGATCCACAGGGGGTTATGATCCCCAGGGAGTTAAGATCCACAGGGGGTTATGTTCCCCAGGGGGTTATGATCACCAGGTGGTTATGATCCACAGGGGGTTATGATCCCCAGGGGGTTATGATCCACAGGGGGTTATGATCCCCAGGGGGTTATGATTACCAGGTGGTTATGATCCACAGGTGGTTATGATCCCCAGGGGGTTAAGATCCACAGGGGGTTATGATCCCCAGGGGGTTAAGATCCACAGGGGGTTATGATCCACAGGGGGTTATGATCCCTAGGGGGTTAAGATCCACGGGGGGTTATGTTCCCCAGGGGGTTATGATCCCCAGGGGGTTAAGATCCACAGGGGGTTATGTTCCCCAGGGGGTTATGATCCATGGGGGGTTATGATCACCAGGTGGTTATGATCCCAGGGGGTTATGATTCACAGGGGGTGATGATTCACAGGGGGTTATGATCCACAGGGGGTTATGATCACCAGGTGGTTATGATCCCCAGGGGGTGATGATCCCAGGTGGTTATGATCCACAGGGGGTTATGATCCCCAGGTGGTTATGATCCCCAGGGGGTTATGATCCACAGGGGGTTATGATCCCCAGGGGGTTATGATTCACAGGGGGTGATGATTCACAGGGGGTTATGATCCACAGGGGGTTATGATCACCAGGTGGTTATGATCCCCAGGGGGTGATGATCCCCAGGGGGTTATGATCCACGGGGGTTATGTTCCCCAGGGGGTTATGATCCACGGGGGGTAATGATCCACAGGGGGTGATGATCCCCAGGGGGTTAAGATCCACAGGGGGGTATGTTCCCCAGGGGGTTATGATCCACAAGGGGTTATGATCACCAGGTGGTTATGATCCACAGGGGGTTATGATCCCCAGGTGGTTATGATCCCCAGGGGGTTATGATCCACAGGGGGTTATGATCCCCAGGGGGTTATGATCCCCAGGGGATTATGATCGGGGGGGGGGGGGGGGGGGTTATGACCCCCAGAGGGTTATGATTCACAGGGGGTGATGATCCCCAGGGGGTACCTAATAGACACATGCCATTGACTGCATGTTGATCCGCCCTCAGCCTTTCACTTAGCAAATCCAGTCCAGCGTTACGCGGCGTGATATCCACTGTAGTATTAATGTTCTGTGAATGACGCAATAGAACTGCAGCGTCCTCTCGGGGGGGGGGGGGGGGGGGGCACGGTGGTCTGATGCAGATAATTCCCGCAGACTGTGGGCAAAGGGACGTGGATAGGACGACCCTCGATGCGATAGTGCAAGGGAAAATAGGAATAAGAGGCATGAGAATACCTACACAGAAAAGGTAAAAAATAAAAATAAAAGAAAAGATGAGAGAGCTAAAGCAGTGTTAATTGAAGATTGTCTTGGGCGTAAAAAACCCTCATTAACTTTTCTTCAACAGGACGGTCAATGCCCCGAAGACGAAGGGTGGCGTCCTACTTGATGCAGGCATTAAAAGCCGTCCATATGCACAATCTGTCACCGTCTGAAATGCTGATGTGAGTGAGGAATTCAAACAGTGCCAACTGGGGCACACGATCGATCAAACATATCATGTCCCGATTACGTCATAGATTACAGCACAACGGCCCTTGAAAAAACTGCCCTGGGCATTAGATTGGAGTGGGTGGTCAGAAACAAGGGAGTGGAACCGGTGGAGGGGAGATAACAGAGAAATGAGTTGCGAAAACATGCGTTAAAAACTGAGTTAATAGATTGAAAAGAAAGGGAATCTTTGAACTTGAAGCCCGAGGATTCAGCGGCACATAATGGTGGATCAAAGGGTTTAACGGCCAAAGTGGTCAGCTCTGTATCTTTTGATTTTCTATTCCTTGATTTTTGTGCCTTTACTGCCTTACTTCTCTCGATCTCTCTTTTTTTTTATTTCCTTCTGTCTTTCCTTTCAATCGTCGTAGTTGTTTTTTCAGCTCCTTTTCCTTTGTTAATTTTTCTTCCATTTTTTAACAATTTTCCAGCGCCTTTCTCTTGTGTTGCTTCTATTTCTTTCATAGCTTTAAAATTCATTCTTTCGTTGTGTGTGTGTGTGTGTGTGTGTGTGTGTGTGTGTGTGTGTGTGTGTTTGTGTGTGTGTGTGTGTGTGTACGTGCGTGCGTGCGTGCGTGAGCGCGTGCATACAACCACGTGTGTGTGTGTATGTGTGTGTGTGTGTGTGTGTGTGTGTGTGTGTGTGTGTGTGTGTGTGCGTGTGCATGTGCACGCGCGTGCGTGTGTGTTTGTGCGTGTGCTTGTGCGTGCGTGTGCATCTGTGTGTGTGTGTGTGTGTGTGTGTGTGTGTGTGTGTGTGTGTGTGTGTGTGCGCGCGCGCGCGCACGCGCGCTCGCGCGAGCGCGCTCGTGTCTGGGGGGAGGGGGATGTGCGCGCGTGGTTG
>CM065743.1:24538068-24545568 GCA_033310375.1 Conus canariensis
CTGTCTGTCTGCCTGCCTGCCTCTCTCCTGTTTACTGTTTCTGAACTACCTTCATTTTTCAACCTCTGCGTTTCTCTGTCTCCATTCTCCTGCAGACAGCTGTCCAGGGAGTAGGGTTACATGTCCATTTATGTCCGCTGTTTGTGACTTGTAAAGAAAACGTTATTGTCCATCAGACACTTGTCTGTTCCGTATAGTAAATCATACAAGCGTTACTTTGCACAATATTACGTGTATTTCATTTTGATGTTTTGTCCTATATCATAGAGCTTCATTTTGTCCTATATCATAGAGCTTCCTTTTGTCCTATATCATAGAGCTTCCTTTTGTCCTATATCATAGAGCTTCCTTTTGTCCTATATCATAGAGCTTCCTTTTGTCCTATATCATAGAGCTTCATTTTGTCCTATATCATAGAGCTTCATTTTGTCCTATATCATAGAGCTTCATTTTGTCCTATATCATAGAGCTTCATTTTGTCCTATATCATAGCGCTTCCTTTAGAAGACTCATCTCATCCAGCCCGGCACAAACAAATCGCCGAATCGATCCCCCCCCCCCCCCCCCCCCCCCCTCTCCCTTTCATCCCACTTGTAACATTTTTCTTTTTTCTTTGATTCTCTTACTGCACCTTTTCCCTTCTTTTCATTGAGATAAAATTTCAAAATGGAGTGACTGACGGCGGAAAAACGAAGCAAAATTTAGAAAGAGAGGGTGTTAGTTACCGCCAATGACATTGACAAACAAAGCACATGACAAGACACATTGCATTTCAACACTTGGGTCTTCTTCAGGCGAAAAATAAATCACATTTAACATTTAAGACAGTACAAACAAAGAACGAAAATGACTCATCTGTTGTTAGTCCATGTGGTGGGGAGAATAGCCGCTAGGCGGAAAATAGCCGCTAGCGGAAGATTTTCCGCCTAGCGGCTATTCTCCCCACCACATGGACTAACAACAGATGAGTCATTTTCGTTCTTTGTTTGTACTGTCTTAAATGTTAAATGTGATTTATTTTTTCGCCTGAAGAAGACCCAAGTGGTTGAAATGCATCGTGTCTTGTCATGTGCTTTGTTTGTCAATGTCATTGGCGGTAACTAACACCCTCTCTTTCTTAATTGAGATAAAAGTTATCATAAATCAGCCTCCATCACTTGCCCACTTGACTCTGCGTTCTCCGCGTCACGTGACACTGGCCCAGAAGACCTTGATCTCATTGGATAACTCAAATCCAATAGAAAGCTCTGTCATTAGATGGGATTGATGCGAAAGGAAATGTCACAGGAAATCCGCTAGTCACTGTACTCGGTCCTTTTCCTAAGTGCTGTGAACTGGGTCAACACCTCCAGAAACAAGTAATTCTCACGTTTTGATCAATCATCGGAAGTTTCGTTTGGTGAAAGATCTCTTTGGTGAAGGTGTAGAATTAGGTGGGTCGGGGACTGGAATGGAGGGTAGAGAGGTGGGGTTGTGAAGTGAACAAAGGGGAGGGGGGGGATAGGCTTGGCACACACTGACATAGCGCTTCAGGCTGTAGCTGTCTTTTACCAAGGGTCCTTACTTTTAAAAAGGTGCAACATTTACAGTTTTTTTTCACAAATTTTTAAGACTTAAATGAAGTCAAGTTGTAAACGCAGTATATTCTGAACATTACTGTAAGTCACACATTCACTTGTGTTTAACCTTACCTTTACTTCAGAAAATGGACATCCGCTTTGATCAGTAAAAGCAGAATTCACCACAGACGCTTTTGTTGTGGTCTAATGCTCCAGTTTCTCCTAATAACTTTAAACAAATCTCTGTAGTTAGTCTCTGAATCAATGCTGAAAAGTGAATTCATTTCCAATGACCACATAATGTGTTTTTTTCCCTTCATTTGCAGGGGACAACACCAAATTCACAAATTTTACACACGCAAGTCAGATTGCCTCAGATTCTACAGACTTTGCCCAAACATGTAAGGGCGGTGCAAACCCTGTGTGGAAGCAGAAAGAAGTTGCAATCCTCTTCAATCACTACATCGTCCCAGTCACAGCAGTTTTCTGTGTCTGATTTTCGGAATAACTCACCGTTGTCCGAGATTGTGTCGCCGCAGTTGGGTGCCGTTTATTTCTGTCTGCGTGTGCTAGTTGCACATTTATCCCAATTCATTTTCCCACTAAATTTTGTACGGACCAATCCTTTGTTGCCACGGGATATTTTAAGGGCGCAAAATGTATGCTACGTTCAGGCTCTCGGTTGATTGTGTTGTATGGAAG
The DNA here is from genome assembly GCA_033310375.1 of Conus canariensis. Classification (NCBI taxonomy): domain Eukaryota; kingdom Metazoa; phylum Mollusca; class Gastropoda; order Neogastropoda; family Conidae; genus Conus; species Conus canariensis. The sequence goes on from CM065743.1 coordinate 24,540,330, forward strand.
ATTAGTGATCGTACGTCTGCTTCATGTCTTGTAGACAGAGGGAGACAACGTAGTCCGGACTGCGCGGCATTGGAACCGTGCACCCGGAATTCTCTGGCTTCCTAAGTGAGTGGGCTATCCACTGGGCCTCCTGGTATTTCTTGGATTGGACATGAGCATATGCGTGACGCGCACGTGCATGTGCACATACATATGCATGCGCGCGTTACGAAAACACACACAAATACGCACGCACACGCACAAACACACACGTCACGCACACACACACACACAGTGATACACACACATGCACGCACGCACACATACGCACGGACAAACACACACATCACACACACACACGCACGCACACACTATATCCAACCCCGACCCAACCCACACAAACACAGTTCTTGCCTAATCCCCATTCTGCTCACGCCCTCCAAACTATCCATTCCCTCTAACTCTATCCTCACACACACACACACACACACACACACACACACACACACACACACAACACACAACACACAGACACCACACAGACACACACACACACGCACACACACACACACACACACACACACACACACACACACGCACACACTCCCACTTACCTCCACGATCCGCATGCGCCGTCAAGGGAGCCCAGCCCTCCATCAACACCAGGATGACGACAGGAAGCGACATCCGCTGTGGGAGCCGCGACAGCCTCGCTGATAGCCCAGCTCTTCTCCGCGCCGTAGACATCGATGTCGGGGGAGACAGGAACAAAACAGCCGCTCAACTGAGGAGGGAACAGTGAGGGAGAGGCAGGGAGAGGGAGGGAGGGAGGAAGGGAGGGAGAGAGGTAATGCCCGAATGGCGACACACTTTGGGGAGTTCTTTGCCGTCCCCTGTCACTGAAGACCTGTTAACAGGGCTTCACAACGCCCCGTCATCACGGTGGAAGCGCACATTATTCTCAAGCCTTCACTCACTCCTTCTCTTTCCAGACCTTTGGCCTTCTTGTCGCATGCGTCTGTTTCTTTATGCACCAAGTAATGCTGAGTGACTGTGGAAACCTGTCAACCTGAGCACTCCTGAGAATGCCGGCAGGATGGGGTCCTGCTTCAGAAATGGCCGCTGCCAGGCGTGCGCAGGGTGGATGGTCGTGGAGTCTCTGACGTGGGTAGGAGTTGTCTGGATCTATGAAGCGAGAAAGAGGTCGCTGTTTGCGGATCCAGAAAGGTAAAGGGAGGTTAACCTGGGAAGGGGATGAAGGGGGTCCTTGAGAACAGACTCCTCCTATCAGACGTCTGGAAGTCAGCTTTCTGTCAGTGCGGTGGACTTAGCACCAGACTGGGTCCCTAGTCGGAAAGATGGCTTTTCATTATACACATTTCTCTTACACTTTTGTTCAAGACACAGAAGGGAAAGCTTTCTTTTTGTCACTGAAAATAAGGGTTGAGCATTTTACGAAAACCGTCATCACCCTTTTAATTCCTTCGAAAATAACACGGAAATAACACCAAGAGACCAAATCACAGAATGCGTCTTCGACGTTTTGATTTCAAATTGGATTAACTATGTAGTCTTTCTACCCCATTTTGCTACGGGACAATGAAAAGACATGCTTGTCTGTGGCAAGGTACACAGCTCATCATGATGTCCTTTGGTAGTATGTGCTCTACCTCAGGTGCTGTTTTTGTTGTTTTCGTTGTCTGAGTAGCAGCTAGTTTCAGACCAATGGTATATTTTTTTTCTCTCCTTTATGGCATTTTCAGTAACTGAGTGATATTGGATAGCACTGTGCTGAACTGTGTTGCACTGCAGTCTGTTGGGTTGGATTGTATCCTATTGCATGGATTGTATCATATTGTACTGTATTCTATTGTCATACTGCATTGCATTGCAATGCATGGCGTTGCATTGTATCATATTGTACTGCATTGTATTGTGTTGGATTGTATCATATTGTACTGCATTCTATTGTCATACTGCATTGCACTGCAGTCTGTTGTGTTGGATTGTATCATACTGTATGGATTGTATCATATTGTATGGGTTGTATCATATTGTACTGCATTCTATTGTCATACTACATTGCATTGCAATGCATGGCGTTGTATGGTATAACTTCATGTTTATAATACAATTCACCGTGTGCTATGTGAGCAGCTTTCCTCCAGGGAAACTCGTGGCCTGTGAAAAGAGTCACATTCTTCATCGGCATATTCAGTGAAAGTCGTTCTATCTACAGCCGTTTACCGGGTACATCTTCCTTGTTGTCTTAGGTTCTTTTACGATCTTTTACGACTTGGGTTCTTTTATGGGAATTCGGTATATGATTCTTACCCAAAGATCTCTGTCTCTTTCTGTCATATTGCTTTGCGTAAAGTTAGCTCTGCTTTGTCGTGTGTTTGTAGAGTTAGTTTGCTTAAACAGTGTTTTTGAACACTGTATTTTTTTCCCTTTTTTTAAATTTGGTAGGGGCAGAGAGAGAGGTGGTTGGAAGCAGGAAGGGGTCTGGGGAGTATTGACGTACATCTTTCAGTCTTCATCACACAGATGGGTGGACCCTTTGTTAGTCTGGCTCTTTCATCTGCGTTCAGTACACTTTCCGACACAGATTCTCTCTCTCTCTCTCTCTCCTCTCTCTCTCTCTCTCTCTCCTCTCTCTCTCTCTCTCTCTCTCTCAGATTACTTCAATGTTGAAAAAAATTTGTTTATAACAACTTCATAATCATCATGTGAGGTCGCCACTTTCGTCACCAGCATGACTGTTATTATCACGAACACCACCTCTGAAGACTTGTCACAACAATGCAACTGAAGGCTTTTGTTGTCATCACTTGAACTGCCTTTGTCTTAATAAACAGCCCTGCTATAGACTATGGACAGAACCCAGGTGGTTGTGCTGTCATTTGTCAAGGTGACAACCGCCCCTCTCCCTACGTGCCCCTGCTGCACGTGACACACGGCACAGAGACAGCCAGAATCGACATGTAATGGGAGCAGTGGACCGTGACACGAGGAAACTTTGATGCTGTGTACATTGGCCAAGGCAACTCATGCGCTGATCAAACCAATGCTGAAGCAGTTTATCAAATCATTTGTGAACATGTCTGCATTTCCCTTACAGCTCACAATACACACACCACACACACCACGCACGCACGCACGCACGCACGCGCGCGCGCGCACACACACACACGCACACACACACCACACACACACACACACACAACACACACACACACACACAACACACACAACAACCACATGAAGAGGCCGTTGAAACTGGAAACCTTTCTTTCTTCTCAAAGTGCAGAAAATATCACACAGATTTTTCCTGTCGGAATACAAAATGACTGGCATGTGTGTAACAGACGACAAGACACAGAGAAGCTGTTACTACACTGTCAGAGAATACATGAGGTGACCTCCAGCAATGATGGAATTCTTAATGATGTTGATAAACATACCAACTATTTTTGTTCGATGTTCGTTTCCCATTTGATAAACTTTTCTAAACGCAATAGTGTTATTTTTCTTGCTGGGGGAGGAGGGGTTTCTTTATAATCAATCCCTATCTCATGGGTTGGACTTTGAAAAAAAAGTTGCATATGGGAGTGAATGACAGTGTGTGCTAGTGTGTGCTTGTGCGTGTAGAGGTGAGTGGCATCTGTGCGCCTTATGTGTGGCTGTATACGTATCGTTCACTTTGGTGTTTGTCTGGAGCTGCTCGATGTCGGTGTTTGTACGCGTGCAGGAACTTGGCGTGTGTGTTGATGGCCTTTGCAAATAAAACAGTGTTGGTTACAGTGTTTCTCCCTCACTCTGTAGCTCTGCAAGCCCCCCCCCCCTCTCTCTCTCTCTCTCCCCCCTCTCTCTATCTCTCTCCTCTCTCTCTCTCCCCCTTCTCTCTCTCTCTCTCTCTCTCTCCCCCCTTCTCTCTATCCTCTCTCCTCTCTCTCTCCTTCTCTCTCTCCTTCTCTCTCTCTCTCTCTCCTTCTCTCTGCCTTCTCTCTCTCTCTCCCCCTCCTCTCTTTCCCTCCCTCATCTCTCTCTTCGCCCCCCCCCCCTCTCTCTCTCTCTCCAAACCCATTCCACACCCCTCTTTCTCTCTGTGTCTCTCTCAGACGATTCATTCCACACGGATGGAGCCTGTGGTTCACAGAGGAAGGTCTGTACCAACAGTGTAGAAAACCAGCCAGGAGGTCCACACCCTCTGCGGGCTTTTCGCTCCCTCCCCCAGTGTCAACAGCGGTGGACAAGCACATACTGGCCTCACGACAGAATGCTTGAGAAAGAGTCCTTTGTAAGTATGCGGCGTGGATTGGTCGATTATTGAACCGCCTCTGTCTCTGTCTCTCTCTCTCTCATAAAAATGATTTTAGAAATACTTCGGAGTGTTGACTGCATTTATGTGAGTTTCTCTGTTGTTTATAAAGATCTTTTGTATAGAGCCAAGACTGCACCGATACCTATTACAGAGGGTAATTGGTCATATGAAGATACAAATCTGTGGAATACACGGGTTCAGCTGATTCTACAATAGAGATCAGAAGTACAGAGGTCAGATCGAGCAGGTTTGTATTGTGTGCCTGTTCATCTGTTCGCTCTTTAAAGGAATGTAGGATTACACTTCCAAAGCTCCAATGATCTGCTCTATAGTGAAACTAATTTCTCATGTATGCAAAGTCTGCCGTTAACTACATTCCATATTGATTTCAGCTGTTACATATGGCTGACCAGAAGTTATCGTACTGAGTACGTAATGTGCTGTATAATTCAGGAGCTACAGGAAGAGGATCTCGGTATCAAATGTGTGGGTTTGTCGATATCACAATTATGACAGCGGCATGTGGTTAATGTGTGGGTTTGTCGATATCACAATTATGACAGCGGTATGTGGTTAATGTGTGGGTTTGTCGATATCACAATTATGACAGCGGTATGTGGTTAATGTGTGGGTTTGTCGATATCACAATTATGACAGCGGTATGTGGTTAATGTGTGGGTTTGTCGGTATCCCAATTATGACAGCGGTATGTGGATAATCAGGGTTTGAACATGGATTTGGCTTTATTACAGTGTTTTCTCAAAGTTTGATTGACGGCCTATGGCGAACCTGGAACAACAGTAAGGACAACAGTGAAAAGTTTAATTGATGTAGAACTATTTGTGACACCTCTTGGGTTAAGCAATATTTACAAATAATTATAGATCGAAAACAGAAATGTGTGATGGTATATCTGATATCAGTGTATAATGGTTT
>CM065743.1:24548068-24563068 GCA_033310375.1 Conus canariensis
CCCCCCCCACCGATCCCCACCCTCTTCTCTCTACCCCCACCGATCCCCACCCTCTTCTCTCTACCCCCCACCGATCCCCACCCTCTTCTCTCTACCCCCCACCGATCCCCACCCTCTTCTCTCTACCCCCACCGATCCCCACCTCTTCTCTCTACCCCCACCGATCCCCACCCTCTTCTCTCTCCCCCACCGATCCCACCCTCTTCTCTCTACCCCCCACCGATCCCCACCCTCTTCTCTCCTACCCTCCCCACCGATCCCCACCCTCTTCTCTCTACCCCCACCGATCCCCACCTCTTCTCTCTACCCCCCACCGATCCCCACCCTCTTCTCTCTACCCCCACCGATCCCCACCCTCTTCTCTCTACCCCCACCGATCCCCACCTCTTCTCTCTACCCCCCACGACCCCACCCTCTCTCTCTACCCCCACCGATCCCACCTCTTCTCTCTACCCCCACCGATCCCCACCCTCTTCTCTCTACCCCCACCGATCCCCACTTCTCTCTACCCCCACCGATCCCCCCTCTTCTCTCTACCCCCCACCGATCCCCACCCTCTTCTCTCTACCCCCACCGATCCCCACCCTCTTCTCTCTACCCCCCACGATCCCACCCTCTTCTCTCTACCCCCCCACACGATCCCCACCCTCTTCTCTCTACCCCCCACCGATCCCCACCCTCTTCTCTCTCCCCCCACCGATCCCCACCCTCTCTTCTCCTACCCCCCCCACCGATCCCCACCTCTTCTCTCTGCCCCCCCCCACCATCCCCACCCTCTCTCTCTTACCCCCACCGAACCCCACCCTCTTCTCTCTACCCCCACCCTCTTCTCTCTACCCCCCACCGATCCCCACCCTCTTCTCTCTACCCCCCACCGATCCCCACCTCTCTCTCCTCCCCCCACCCCCCACACCCCACCTCTTCTCCTACCCCCCACCGATCCCCACCCTCTTCTCTCTCTACCCCCCCGATCCCACCCTCTTCTCTCTACCCCCCCATCCCACCTTCTCTCTATCCCCACCCCCCACCTCTTCTCTCTACCCCCCACGACCCCACCCTCTTCTCTCTACCCCCACCGATCCCCACCTCTTCTCTCTACCCCCCACCGACCCCACCCTCTTCTCTCGCTCCCCCCCCCCCCCCCGATCCCCCCTCTCTCTCTCTACCCCACCAATCCCCACCTCTTCTCTCTACCCCACCGATCCCCACTCTCTTCTCTCTACCCCCCACCGATCCCCCCCTCTCTCTCTCCTGCTCCCCCCTACCATCTCACCCCTCTTCTCTCCCCTACTGATCCCCCCTCTTCCTCTGCTCCCCCCCCACCGATCCCCACCTCTCTCTCTCCCCCCTACCGTCCCACCCTCTTCTCTCTACCTCTCCCGATCCCCACCCTCTTCTCTCTGCCCCCCACTGACTCCCGCCCTCTTCTCTCTATGTTACTCTGTTGCTTTTGCTTTCCAGACCACACTACATCTCCGGACTCCTCCTACCCCCCCCCCCCTTCCCCCCATGCCCTTCCTCTATTGTTAATGTTTTGGACGATTCATTCATCAGAGGGAAACCTGTCTGGGTGAGGCCTGGCTGATCCAACAGAACCTCGACAACACACACTGTGCTCTTTCTCTCCCTTCACCACAGTCAACAGCAGCGGCTGAAAACCTGCCACGGAGGACAACTCTCTCTCCCTGCAGGTCTTCTGAGCTTTTGGCCAGTCAGCAGTGGTGCTGGACAACAGACACATTCACTGATACATGGTGGTCTTCTCCCCCCCCCCCTCTCTGTCTCTCTCTCCCTCTCCCCCCCTCTCTCTCTCTCTCCCTCTTGCTCTCTCTCTCTTCCTCTCTCTCCTCTCTCCTCTCCTCTCCTCTCTCTCTCCCTCCCTCTCTCTCTCTTTCTCTCTCTCTCTCCCCCCCCTCTCTCTCTCCCTCTGTTTCTTCCTCCCCCCTCTCTCTCTTCCTCCCTATGTCCCTCTCCCTCTCTCTCTCTCTCTCCCTCTCTGTCTGTCTGTCTGTCTGTCTCTCTCCCAAAGGAAACAAACAAACAAAATACCGTCTTATTATTTTCCTTCACACACAAATTTGTAGCTATTGAGGTGCGCGATCACAGGTAATGTGTGGTTTACCCGTGTTTGTAAAAAGAACAAAATCAGTCGCAAGCTTGTTTGTCCCTTTGCTATAGTCTTGAGACGCGTACGATATATACCTCTTACAGTTTGCTTAGTATACAACATTAACAGTAACAACCCCCTCCACCCAAACCAACAATGAACTTTAACACCCTCATAAAAGACAAAAGGGGTGAGGAGCTGGGAGGGGGTGGTTAAAGGTAAGCAAATATTGCACACAATTGGCTGTTAGAAACCTCAGCCTACAGTGACAGATTATGAACGACTTTTCTCTCTATCTTATACAGATTTATATTGTCCAGGTGTATTAACTTTTTTGAGCGACAAAAATATCTGTAAGTAATGTTGAGGAGTGTGTCTACAGGAGGATCACGTACCAGCCACTGCAGACAACATCACATTATTTTGCACTGCTTTCTTCACGTCTTTCTTACTCAGATTTTACCAGTTACATTGTTGTTTTAACATTTTGTTTTCCTTTTTCACTCTTTTTTTTGTAGAAAGATGCTATGCTGAAATGCATGGCGTCCCTAAGTCTGTGTCACCATGGACGTGAATAAACGCTGTAGGGAGAAACGAAAACAGAAATAAAACAATTCACCAACATGAAAACAAAAACCCAGTGAAAAGACAGATCATCTCAAGTATGTTGTTTTCTGTCAAGAAGGTTTTTTTTTCTCAACTTTTTGACTTTTTGAGAGGCATTTACAACCGTCCAAAGTTCATTTCCTAAACATTTCTGAGGCCAAAGGGATGACAGGGCTCTCTGATATCCCTGGTTTGGTGTTCCGCACCTTTCAAATATTGACTGAGACCCAGAAGTCGCCATTTCGTTGGTCGTCTGGAAATAGATCGTAGTTACAGTTTGAGGGTGAAATGGTTTAAGTGACAGAAAGGAGGAGAAGGCAAGACAGGTTTATGTGCCTCTCTCTTCCTTTTCGTCTTCCTCTCTTTCTCTGTCTGTCTGTCTCTCTCTGTGTTGTGTGTCTGCGTGTATGTGGGACAGGGAGGTAGGGAGGGGGGAGGTTAAGGCAGCACTGCCGGATGGCCATGTACTTTCCTGAGTACTTTGTCGTCTTTGTCACTGACATCCTGCTAGGAAGGCTTTGTATAATACACCACGGAAACGCGCATCACCTTATTTTCCCAGACCTTTAGCGGGTTTTTTTTTTGCCTGTGTCTGCGTCTGTTTCTTGATGCCCGAAGTAATGCTGAGTGACTCTGGGAACCTGTCAATCCACGTACTCCTGGGAATGCCAGATGGTGGGATCGTTGTTGAGAAATGACCGCCGCAGGAGTTAGGAGGTGAGCTCCTCTCTGGTGCTGTGATGTGTCTGGCAGTTGTTAATGTATGACTCCACAAAGAGGTGGCTGTCTGCACACCCAGAGGGTCAGATGAACGTTAAGCTTGGGGTGGGGGTGGGAGAGTGAAGGGGAATCTTGAGAACAGATGGACGCAGATGTTTAGGACCAAGGTTTTCTTTCAGAGTGGTGGACGTCTGCATATATGGCTTGTGAAGACCGACTTCTGGTTCTACACTTCCTTGGGAGTACAGGTTGTCGCCCTTTTTCGTCAGCCCGTGTCACGTGGTTACAGTCATTCGTCAACTGAATTTGACATCATCTCAAAACCAGACTCCACACTGCTTTGTCAACAATTTTAGCTTTAGTTCGTCATTTTGTTCGTGGTGAGGTTTGCTTTAAACGCAACTCTACTTGAACAAACATTTTGTTCGTGGTGAGGTTCTGCTTTAAACACAACTCTACCTGAACAAACATTTTGTTCGTGGTGAGGTCTGCTTTAAACGCAACTCTACCTGAACAAACATTTTGTTCGTGGTGAGGTCTGCTTCAAACGCAACTCTACCTGAACAAACATTTTGTTCGTGGTGAGGTCTGCTTTCAAACGCAACTCTACCTGAACAAACATTTTGTTCGTGGTGAGGTCTGCTTCAAACGCAACTCTACCTGAACAAACATTTTGTTCGTGGTGAGGTCTGCTTTAAACGCAACTCTACCTGAACAAACATTTTGTTCGTGGTGAGGTCTGCTTCAAACGCAACTCTACCTGAACAAACATTTTGTTCGTGGTGAGGTCTGCTTAAACGCAACTCTACCTGAACAAACATTTTGTTCGTGGTGAGGTCTGCTTAAACGCAACTCTACCTGAACAAACATTTTGTTCGTGGTGAGGTCTGCTTAAACGCAACTCTACCTGAACAAACATTTTGTTCGTGGTGAGGTCTGCTTAAACGCAACTCTACCTGAACAAACATTTTGTTCGTGGTGAGGTCTGCTTAAACGCAACTCTACCTGAACAAACATTTTGTTCGTGTGAGTCTGCTTAAACGCAACTCTACCTGAACAAACATTTTGTTCGTGGTGAGGTCTGCTTAAACGCAACTCTACCTGAACAAACATTTGTTCGTGGTGAGGTCTCTTAAACGCAACTCTACCGAACAAACATTTGTTCGTGGTGAGGTCTGCTTAAACGCAACTCACTGAACAACATTTTGTTCGTGTGAGGTCTCTTCAACGCAACTCTACCTAACAAACATTTGTTCGTGGTGAGGTCTGCTTCAAACGCAACTCTACCTGAACAAACATTTTGTCGTGGTGAGGCTGCTTAAACGCAACTCTACCTGAACAAACATTTTGTTCGTGGTGAGGTCTGCTTAACGCAACTCTACCTGAACAAACATTTTGTTCGTGGTGAGGTCTGCTTCAAACGCAACTCTACCTGAACAAACATTTGTTCGTGGTGAGGTCTGCTTCAAACGCAACTCTACCTGAACAAACATTTTGTTCGTGTGAGTCTGCTTCAAACGCAACTCTACCTGAACAAACATTTTGTTCGTGGTGAGGTCTGCTTCAAACGCAACTCTACCTGAACAAACATTTTGTTCGTGTGAGGTCTGCTTAAACGCAACTCTACCTGAACAAACATTTTGTTCGTGGTGAGGTCTGCTTAAACGCAACTTACCTGAACAAACATTTTGTCGTGTGGTCTGCTTAAACGCAACTCTACCTGAACAAACATTGTTCGTGGTGAGGTCTGCTTAAACGCAACCTACCGAACAAACATTTTGTTCGGGGAGGTCTGCTTCAAACGCAACTCTACCTGAACAAACATTTTGTTGTGGTGAGGTCTGCTTAAACGCAACCTACCTGAAAACATTTTGTTCGGGTGAGGTCTGCTTAACGCAACTCCCAACAAACATTGTTCGTGTGAGGTCTCTTAAACCAACTCACCTGAACAAACATTTTGTTCGTGTGAGGTCTGCTTAAACGCAACTCTACCTGAACAAACATTTGTCGTGTGAGGTCTGCTTAAACGCAACTCTACTGAACAAACTTTTGTTCGTGGTGAGGTCTGCTTCAAACGCACTCTACCTGAACAACATTTTGTTCGTGTGAGTCTGCTCAAACGCAACTCTACCTGAACAAACATTTTGTTCGTGGTGAGGTCTCTTAAACGCAACTCTACCTGAACAAACATTTGTCGTGTGAGGTCTGCTTAAAGCAACTCTACCTGAAAAACATTTTGTTCGTGGTGAGGTCTGCTTAACGCAACTCTACCTGAACAAACATTTGTTCGTGGGAGGTTGCTTAAACGCAACTCTACCTGAACAAACATTTTGTTCGTGTGAGGTCTGCTTAAACGCAACTCTACCTGAACAAACATTTGTTGTGTGAGTCTGCTTAAACGCACCTACCGAACAAACATTTTGTTCGGTGAGTCTGCTTAAACGCAACTCTACCGAACAAACATTTGTTCGTGTGAGGTCGCTTCAAACGCAACTCACCTGAAAAACATTTTGTTCGTGGTGAGGTCTGCTTCAAACGCAACTCTACCTGAACAAACATTTGTTCGTGGTGAGGTCTGCTTAACGCAACTCTACCTGAACAAACATTTTGTTCGTGGTGAGGTCTGCTTAACGCACTCTACCTGAACAAACATTTTGTTCGTGGTGAGGTCTGCTTTAAACGCAACTCTACTGAACAAACATTTTGTTCGTGTGAGGTCTGCTTAAACGCAACTCTACCTGAACAAACATTTTGTTCGTGGTGAGGTCGCTTAACGCAACTCTACTGAACAAACATTTTGTTCGTGGTGAGTCTGCTTTAACGCAACTCTACCTGAACAAACATTTGTTCGTGGTGAGTCTGCTTTAAACGCAACCTACCTGACAAACATTTTGTCGTGGTGAGGTCTGCTTTAAACGCAACTCTACCTGAACAAACATTTTGTTGTGGTGAGGTCTGCTTTAAACGCAACCTAACAAACATTTTTCGTGGAGGTCGCTAAACGCAACTCTACCTGAACAAACATTTTGTTCGTGGTGAGGTCTGCTTAAACGCAACTCTACCTGAACAAACATTTTGTTCGTGGTGAGGTCTGCTTAAACGCAACTCTACCTGAACAAACATTTTTCTGTGGGAGGTCTGCTTTAAACGCAACTCTACCTGAACAAACATTTTGTTCGTGGTGAGGTCTGCTTAAACGCAACTCTACCTGAACAAACATTTTGTTCGTGGTGAGGTCTGCTTTAAACGCAACTCTACCTGAACAAACATTTTGTCGTGGTGAGGTCTGCTTAAACGCAACTCTACCTGAACAAACATTTTGTTCGTGGTGAGGTCTGCTTAAACGCAACTCTACCTGAACAAACATTTTGTTCGTGGTGAGGTCTGCTTTAAACGCAACTCTACCTGAACAAACATTTTGTTCGTGGTGAGGTCTGCTTCAAACGCAACTCTACCTGAACAAACATTTGTTCGTGGTGAGGTCTGCTTCAAACGCAACTCTACCTGAACAAACATTTTGTTCGTGGTGAGGTCTGCTTAAACGCAACTCTACCTGAACAAACATTTTGTTCGTGGTGAGGTCTGCTTTAAACGCAACTCTACCTGAACAAACATTTTGTTCGTGGTGAGGTCTGCTTAAACGCAACTCTACCTGAACAAACATTTTGTTCGTGGTGAGGTCTGCTTAAACGCAACTCTACCTGAACAAACATTTTGTTCGTGGTGAGGTCTGCTTTAAACGCAACTCTACCTGAACAAACATTTTGTTCGTGTGAGGTCTGCTTTAAACGCAACTCTACCTGAACAAACATTTTGTTCGTGGTGAGGTCTGCTTAAACGCAACTCTACTGAACAAACATTTTGTTCGTGGTGAGGTCTGCTTTAAACGCCCCCCCCCCCCCCCCCCCCCCCCCCCCCCCCCCCCCCCCCCCCCCCCCCCCCCCCCCCCCCCCCCCCCCCCCCCCCCCCCCCCCCCCCCCCCCCCCCCCCCCCCCCAAAAAAAAAAAAAAAAAAAAAAAAAAAAAAAAAAAAAAAAAAAAAAAAAAAAAAAAAAAAAAAAAAAAAAAAAAAAAAAAAAAAAAAAAAAAAAAAAAAAAAAAAAAAAAAAAAAAAAAAAAAAAGCAACTCTACCTGAACAAACATTTTGTTCGTGGTGAGGTCTGCTTCAAACGCAACTCTACCTGAACAAACATTTTGTTCGTGGTGAGGTCTGCTTCAAACGCAACTCTACCTGAACAAACATTTTGTTCGTGGTGAGGTCTGCTTCAAACGCAACTCTACCTGAACAAACACTGGAACAGACGCTTTTGTTCATTGTCTTTTCTTTTTCTTCTGAGGACGCTGGGGTGGGGTGGGGTGGGGGGGTGGGTGGGGGAGGAGACTACGAGAGGCGAGGGAAAGGATCAATGCTCTTTCTTCCAGACTTCTCCGATAGGTACTTCTATCGTATGGCCGCTCCATCACAGAGATGACTACACCATTCGTTTGTCTGGCGCTTTGATCTACCTCCACACACACGTTTCCAGATATCTCTCTCTCTCTCTCTCTCTCTCTCTCTCTCTCTCTTCCTCCTCGCTCTCCCTCCCCCCCCCCCCCCAAAAAAAAAAAAAAAAAAAAAAAAAAAAAACATTTCCAGTAATCATCACAATATACGAAAGAAAGTTTTATGACGTAAGCAGCTTCATAATAATCACTGTGATTATTTTCATCACATTCGCCACCATGATAACTGTAATCACCATAACCATGATTACTCAGTCAGCAGATTCGGCAGAAAAAGATAACAAAAGGCTCATCTGCATTACCCGCTTTGTTTTCACTGAAACGAACAATTCGTGTACACTGTTGAAGGAGTCGAGTTGGCTGTGTTGACATTCTTCAGGGCTTCAACCGCCTCGCTCCCTCCGTGTCCCATCCTGCACGAGGTGCATGATGCATAGATACACAACAATCCACACTGGACAGTGTGACAAATGACATAGATACACAGCAATCCACACTGGACAGTGTGACCAATGACACAGATACACAGCAATCCACACTGGACAGTGTGACCAATGACACAGATACACAGCAATCCACATTGGACAGTGTGACCAATGACATCGATACACAGCAATCCACACTGGACAGTGGTGACCAATGACATCGATACACAGCAATCCACACTGGACAGTGTGACCAATGACATCGATACACAGCAATCCACACTGGACAGTGTGACCAATGACACAGATACACAGCAATCACACACTGGACAGTGTGACCAATGACACAGATACACAGCAATCCACACTGGACAGTGTGACCAATGACACAGATACACAGCAATCCACACTGGACAGTGTGACCAATGACACAGATACACAGCAATCCACACTGGACAGTGTGACCAATGACACAGATACACAGCAATCCACACTGGACAGTGTGACCAATGACACAGATACACAGCAATCCACACTGGACAGTGTGACCAATGACACAGATACACAGCAATCCACACTGGACAGTGTGACCAATGACACAGATACACAGCAATCCACACTGGACAGTGTGACCAATGACACAGATACACAGCAATCCACATTGAACAGTGTGACCAATGACATCGATACACAGCAATCCACACTGGACAGTGTGACCAATGACATCGATACACAGCAATCCACATTGGACAGTGTGACCAATGACATCGATACACAACAATCCACATTGGACAGTGCGACCAATGACATCGATACACAACAATCCACATTGGACAGTGTGACCAATGACATCGATACACAGCAATCCACACTGGACAGTGTGACCAATGACATCGATACACAGCAATCCACATTGGACAGTGTGACCAATGACATAGATACACAGCAAATCCACATTGGACAGTGTGACCAATGACATAGATACACAACAATCCACATTGGACAGTGTGATGCATAGAGACACAAGAATCCACATTGGACAGTGTGATAAATGACGGCGCTTTGATGGGCCAGCCAAGCCTTGATTGGATTAAGTCTGTCTTGAAACGCGTTGTCAAATGATTTGACCACGTGGTAAATCTACAGTTTCCAACCAGGCAAGAACACAATGAAAAAAACAATAATTAAAAGGCTGTTGCAACTGAAGGCCAACGTGTTTCAGACAATGAAAATGACTTTAAAGATTCTTCTCCTGTCAATGAATAACAACATCACTATCAGAGACTGGTGTCATCTCTTGAACAAACGGCAAGAAATATCCAATCCTTCACAGGACAATCAGAGAACACATGAAAGTGGCCGCCAGCAACAACGGATACCTCCATGATGGTACATAACTAATGTTACCAGTTGGACAAACGGTCACAGTGACGTTCAATGTTAAATCACCCTAACTTCCGTGGTTGGGTTTTCACAATGTTATATTTTGTCTAAACTGTATAGGTTCTTTTTATTGTGGAGGAGGATGCTGTTATTCGGCAAAGGCGAAGCCTGTTATGCTTGAAAACAAGTTGCAAATGGGATAAAGTAACTGTATATCCTAACGTTTCCACATGTGTGTGGTGTGGAAGTGTACGTGTGTGCGTTGTGTATCTGTAATTGTGTATGTGTGGTCCTACTTTGTATTATGTACAGGGATGCTCATCGTTACGTTTCCATGCATGTTTATGAATGCGTTCATGTTCGTTCAAAACTTTGTGCATGCGTCGATGTCGTTCACAAACCGTGACAGTGTTTCCCTCTCCCTGTGTTGCTCTGCATACCAAAGCCATCATCTCTCTCTCTCTCTCTCTCTCTCTCTCTCTCTCTCTCTCTCTGTCTGTCTGTCTCTGTCTCCCCCTCTCTCTCTGTATGTATGTACGTGTGTGTGTGTGTGTGTGTGTGTGTGTGTGTGTGTGTGTGTGTGTGTGTGTGTGTGTGTGTTCATCTGTACATATGTGTGTGCGTGTGCGTGTGTGTGTGTGTGTGTGTGTGTGTGTGTGTGTGTGTGTGTGTTGTGTGTGTGTGTTGCTCTGTCAAGTCATCCCCTCACCCCTCTTTCTCTCTGTGTCTTTCTCAGACAATTCAGTCTACCAGAGGGCACCTGCTTTTCCCAGAGGAAGGGCTTAACCAACAGTTTATACATCCCAGCCAGGAGGCTGACACTCTGTGCGGGCTTTCTGTTCCCTTCAGCAACGTCGACAGTGGAAGTGAAGGGACGTCTCTACCTCAGGACAGAAATGTCTGTGAATCGGTAGTACTGTTGTAGTGACAGGGGGCGTGGACTGGTTGGTTGTCGATACAAGGATGTGCTCTCTCTCCTCTCTCTCTCTCTCTCTCTCTCTCTCTCTCTCTCTCTGGCTTTCCACTCACCGCTCTTTGTCACCATTGCATTGCAGAGCCACGTTAGGCCCCTTTCCTAAATCTCTCTCCCTGCTCCCTCCTGCTCTTTTCTCTTTCACAATTCATTAAGCAGACAGAAACCTGAATTTGAAAACAAAAAGAAATGGCTAAACCTACTGAATGGTGACGAGCTACTGTAGCCTTTCTGTTCCTTCATCACAATCAAAAATGGCGGTTGTTGAAAACCGACCAAGGTGGCCAACACTCTCTGCTGGTCCGCTGTGCCCTTCGCCAGTATCAACAGTAGTGGACAGACACGTTTATTGATGCATGGTGATTCTCTCTCTCTCTCTCTCTCTCTCTCTCTCTCTCTCTCTCTCTCTCTCTCTCTCTCTCCACACACACACAATTCTTATTATTTTCTCTCTCACACACACACATGTGCAGCTGTTGGGCGCACAATCGCGAGTAGTATGCTTGGCATGTGTTTTTAAACACAAAATATTTGCCACCTGCTTGTTTCCGTCTTTGCTATAGGCATAAGAGGCATATGATATACACACCTTAAAGATGGCTGAGGATACAATAAAAAATAGTGAACTCAGAAACCCTGGCAAAGAGAGGTGTTAACAGGCAAGCACAACTAGCACAGAATGCTTCATTTAAAACTATATCCTAAAGTGATAGAAATGTACACAGTGCCCCTTCTCTCTGTCTTGTATTTATATCATTCACAAAATTGTCACACTTGTTTTTATGAATTTGCAAACGTGTCCTTAGACAATGTTGAGGGGTATGCCGTTTTTGCCACTACTTACATGTTTTTTTTTTTACTTGCGCCATTTTTTTTCTTTTTCTCTCTCCCCCCGCCCCATAAAGTTTAGTTATATTGCATTAGTCATGTAGACTCTGCTCTTTGGTTTTCAATAAGACAGAAGAATAAGGAAATGCAAATGTATTACACCTGTACGCCAAAGAAAAGGATTGACATCACGATTCTTTGTTTTCTCTCCAGAATGCAGTGTTTTTCATGTATCTGACTTTTCAAAGGAGTATTAACGGCGGTCCAAAGAATACTTTTCCAGCATTTTCAGAGCCAAGAAGCTGGTGTAGTTCCGCAGTATCCCCAACCTTGAGGTTCAGACAGAATTTCAATCATTTACTGAGACACAGAAGCTTCCCTCTTTTCTTTGGTTGTCTGGGAATACGTTGTGCTTCCAGTCTGTGGTGGCCTTTTAACTAATGCAAATGAGGCCCAGACAAGACAAGGGGTATGCCTCTCTCTTGCTGTTCTGCTGTTCTTCCTCCAGTCCCCTTCTTACTCTCTCTGTCTGTCTTCGCTGTATGCGTGCTTGCATATGGGAGATGGAGGGAGGAAGGGAAGGTTTAGCCTGTAAATCTCGGATGGCGACACACTTTGAGGAGTTCTTTGCCGTCCCCTGTCACTGAAGACCTGTTAACAGGGCTTCACAACGCCCCGGCAACACGGTGGAAGCCTGCACTGTCCTCAAGCCTTCATTCACCCTTCTCCTTATCAGACCTTCGGCCTTCTTGTCGCCTGTGGCCGTTCCTTTCCACACCAAATAACGCTGAGTGACTCTGGAAACCTTTCAACGTAAATACTCCTGGGAATGCTGCGAGAATGGAATCATTTTAAGAATCGACCGCTGCCACACGTTTGGGGGTTAGCTCGTCTTCGGATCTCTGACGTGGGTCTTAGTTTTCTGGATACATGAAGCAAGAAAGAGGTGGATGTCTGCGGATCTAGACAGTTACAAGAACATTAGCTCAGGGAAAGCGTGAAGGGGATCTTGTTGACAACCGATCGTAGCAGACGGTTTGCGTCCAGCGCATGTTTCGATGCTGTGTGGGCTTTTGGATTTAGTTTTTTGAAGACCTTTTTTGCGAAGGGGGGTGGGGAGGGGGGTGGAGGACACACAATCCCCATAGGACTACAGACTACCGCGCTTTCAGCTTTGGTCGTCCCCCGTCAGGTCATCACAACCACTCATGAACCGGAAATTGACTAATCTTCCATCCCACAGAAACTCCTAATCAATGGGCTTCACATCTTTCCATGTAGTCTCTTTATATCATGCTTTTGAATTCAACCAACAGTTCCAAATAGTCCTCAGTTCAAAAGATTCATTTGATATTCTCTCTTTTACAATACAAAAGACGGAGATTAATTCATAAATCGAGTACAATTGAAAATAATAATAATAATAATAAAAAAAAAACAATTACGAGCCTCTCATTTATTTTCTTCCAAAATAAAAGAAAGGGAAATTTATATCAAGAAAGGAAAACAAGAAACAGAGTCCAGCGTCCTGATTTGCCACGCAGCAATTTGTTTTTTTTTACTGATTTTATAACACGGCTAGATATACATCATCCAAATTCTTGTATAGGACAGAAAAGACATGTATTCATGGCCAGTGATATATCAAACCCTGCCGAGAATCTTCGTGGCTGCCTTTGATAATACAACGTCTATCCCTGTGTTTCAGAGACTTTCATTATGGTTGTTTTGCTGTTGCTTTCATACCAAACCAGTCTCAGGTCGACAGGAGCCATGTTGACCTAGTGAGAAAGGCATCAGATATTCTTCCAAGGTAAGAGGTTCAATTCCCAGTCCAAACAGTGTTTGGAAGAGGCTTTCTCGTCTGTGCAGTCTCCAGTCCTCTCAGAGTCCTGTGGATGAGACTTTGAACCAAGGTCTGAGTGAACGTCTGCATTTTGCACGTCTGTAAATCCCACTCCAGCTTATGGAGAAAAGCCGATTATCGTGTCACGGTGAGATAGACAACAGAAAAATAAAATGATGCGTACTTGTATCGTGTTTAGACATTACTGATTGAAAACGCGTTCAGACGGAAACATCTGATCAGTTCCGAACCTTGCAGTTCTGGCTGAGGAACGAAGAACAGAAGAAAGAAAGAAAGAAAGAAAGAGGTTCATTGCATACTCCCCCCCCCCCCCCCCCCCTACTTTTATCAGACATTTTTTCACGATCGTACTGTGATGTATTGTCAAACTTCATCGTCGTAACTAAATCACTGTGCATCGTATCAGCAGTTTTCCTCAAGGTGAACTCTTCATCTTCATACAATATCATTTCCCCCCTGCGAACACGTTGGATAGAATAGTGGAGGTTTAACTACAGCTTTACTGCACCGGGGATATGACGAACACGTTGGATAGAATAGTGGAGGTTTAACTACAGCTTTACTGCACCGGGGATATGACGAACACGTTGGATAGAATAGTGGAGGTTTAACTACAGCTTTACTGCACCGGGGATATGACGAACACGTTGGATAGAATAGTGGAGGTTTAACTACAGCTTTACTGCACCGGGGATATGACGAACACGTTGGATAGAATAGTGAAGGTTTAACTACAGCTTTACTGCACCGGGGATATGACGAACACGTTGGATAGAATAGTGGAGGTTTAACTACAGCTTTACTGCACCGGGGATATGACGAACACGTTGGATAGAATAGTGGAGGTTTAACTACAGCTTTACTGCACCGGGGATATGACGAACACGTTGGATAGAATAGTGGAGGTTTAACTACAGCTTTACTGCACCGGGGATATGACGAACACGTTGGATAGAATAGTGGAGGTTTAACTACAGCTTTACTGCACCGGGGATATGACGAACACGTTGGATAGAATAGTGGAGGTTTAACTACAGCTTTACTGCACCGGGGATATGACGAACACGTTGGATAGAATAGTGGAGGTTTAACTACAGCTTTACTGCACCGGGATATGACGAACACGTTGGATAGAATAGTGGAGGTTTAACTACAGCTTTACTGCACCGGGGATATCGATAGAATAGTGGAGGTTTAACTACAGCTTTACTGCACCGGGGATATCGATAGAATAGTGGAGGTTTAACTACAGCTTTACTGCACCGGGGATATCGATAGAATAGTGGAGGTTTAACTACAGCTTTACTGCACCGGGGATATCGATAGAATAGTGGAGGTTTAACTACAGCTTTACTGCACCGGGGATATCGATAGAATAGTGGAGGTTTAACTACAGCTTTACTGCACCGGGGATATCGATAGAATAGTGGAGGTTTAACTACAGCTTTACTGCACCGGGGATATCGATAGAATAGTGGAGGTTTAACTGCAGCTTTACTGCACCGGGGATATCGATAGAATAGTGGAGGTTTAACTACAGCTTTACTGCACCGGGGATATGATAGAATAGTGGAGGTTTAACTACAGC
>CM065743.1:24570568-24573068 GCA_033310375.1 Conus canariensis
ACTCAAAAACGAGGGACGGCTTTGGCTGTTCATCTCCATGAATTGTCCCACAGGAGTGTTTCTGTGTGGAGGGGTCCATTGACCGGTTGGCTGTTCATCTCCATGAATTGTCCCACAGGAGTGTTTCTGTGTGGAGGGGGTCCACTGACCGGTGTCAGTTCCCTGCAGCTCCTCATAGTGTTCCTCCGCACGATCTTTCCGGGAAACTCATCTATTGGAGTCTTCTGTCGGCCAGTTTGATTATCCAATGCCGATTTTAAAGCGCCTTGCCCAGGACGTGGGGAGACAAGAGGCCAGGAGAGAGCTTGCCCAGGACGTGGGGAGACAAGAGGCCAGGAGAGAGCTTGGCCAGGACGTGGGGAGACAAGAGGCCAGGAGAGAGCTCGGGCACCGGCAGTGATAATTCCAGTGCCGGTACTTCAGACACGAATCCAATCATTTACCGACAGGCGCAAGTCGTGATTTCTATGCTCCTCTGCTCCTCGCTGGCACATCTGATTGCATGTGGTTCAGCAGATATAAATGGGGGGGGGGGGGGGGGGGGAAGAGAGAAGACACAGACAGACAGACAGACAGAGAGGGGGAGAAGGAGGAGACGGGAGAGAGACAGCGACAGAGACACAATGGGAGAGAGAGAGAGAGAGAGAGAGAGAGAGAGAGAGAGAGAGAGAGAGAGAGAGAGAGAGAGAGAGAGAGAGAGAGAGAAATCGTCGTATTGTTCCCAATATTCATGCAAAACGCGGCTAAAACCTAGAGGCCGAATAACTGATATGGCATCAATCTTGTTTATTTGCATCTTGTCGTTTTGATGTAAAACATCTCTTCATCTGTTCAGGGAATGAAAAAAAAGAAACATCAGTAAAGCAGCTTTGAGGAATGTACATGTCTGTCCATTCACTACCTTGTTTCTGAACACACACACACACACACACACACACACACACACACACACACACACACACACACACACACCACATCTCACTCATACACACATACACCACAAAGACACACACACACACTCTCTCTCTCTCTCTCTCTCACACACACACACACACACACACACACACACACACACACACCACACACACACACACACACTTAGATAGCAAAGCCTTCAAATTATGCCTAGGAGTTCCGGTATATGCCTCCACTTTGGGGACATACAGAGAAATAGACGTTTTACCGTTAAATGAATATAGGAATCTATCACTTGCAAAATATTTCATGAAATGTACAACCATGGAAGGTGTGAATGAAACGGAAATATCTATAAACCCAGAGAGTGATTATCCAAAAAGAGCAAAAAATATTGCCTCTCTGTGCACTATCAGTTCATACACTGCTGATTTGTTTAAGAAAAGTAATATAGATGTTAAGTCTTTGTCAAAAACGTCTCTTATAGATCCCATTCCAACTTGGGAAAGAAAGAGGGCGAAGTTTGATCTTGGTTACACTGATACAAAGAAAGCAAATCAGCCTTACATCTTTGCATATTTAACGAAGATGCAAATGCAAGATAGATATTCTAACCATCTTAAGGTGTACACAGATGGATCGTTGACGAGTAACAAAGAGGCCGGATCAGCATTTGTTATTCCATCGCTGAAAGTAGAAAAAGCATATTTCGTTGGAAAATATCGCTCCATATTCGTAGCAGAAATGATAGCGATACTGATGGCGTTGACATTTCTAATTGATTTACCACAGTCAATTTTTCAAGTGTTGTTTTGTGTAGATTCGCTGTCAGTGTTACAATCGATTAAGTTTTTTAATTCAAATTCAGATAACTTCATTTTGAAGGAAATTCAACATTTAATCCACGTCTTGATATGTAAAGGAACAGATAAACTTTCTTCTGGGTTCCTTCACACTGTGGAATTTCGGGCAATGAACTTGCTGACAGATGTGCGAAAAAAGGCGCTGAAAATGGAACGAGGGTACAAACTATTTCCATACCGTTCACTTTGAAAGAGAGTCAACAAATTTTAAAACAAACAGCTTGGGAATATTTCAGAAATGGGCAGAACAAAGCTGTTACTCATGTTCAGACACAATTAAATCCTCTTTTTAGTATTGATCATTTCAAAAACATCCAAAATCTGCACATTTATGATATGCATCAATACAGAAACTTCGTTTCAATATTTCATCGATTGAAACTGGATGCTTTTAGAACTAAATATAGCTCTGCAACAAAATGCATATGCGGGGAAACAAAATTGACAAGAGATCATGTTTTGTTCGAATGTGTGCCTCTCAAGGCATTTCTGCCACATTTATCAGGCATGTCTGTGACAGATATTTTTTCTGATATTGATTTTGCTTTGAAAGTTACTTTTTGCTTGATTTGTAGTCCAGTCAGGTATTTGCTTTAATCTGATACTGATAGTGCGTGTAGGTTTGTTTCTTTATTCGTTTATCTGTCTAATTGTTTTCTGATGTTACGTACACCACCCTCCGCTCACTCCCAGCCCCACCCCGTCCCTACACACACACACAC
>CM065743.1:24578068-24598068 GCA_033310375.1 Conus canariensis
CACATATTTTGGAAGCTATTTGATACCCAGATTGAACCGATTCTTACATATGGTGCTGAAATATGGGGACTTGAAGAAAATCTAAAAATAGAAAGAGTGCACACTTATGCAATCAAACGGTTTCTGAATATTCCGATTCATTCGTCCAATAAAATAGCTTACGGTGAAACAGGAAGGTACCCTTTGTACATCAGATGTATTGTAAAGTGTGTTAGATACTGGTGTAAAGTAATACGATTACCAGTAGCTAGAATGAGCAGGCAAGCCTATGACATGATGCTGCAACAATGTGAGTTAGGAAATGTTAACTGGGCCTCTAAGGTTAAGAAAGTGCTGACAGAGAATGGGTTTGGGATAGTGTGGTTGAGCCAGGCAGTCGGAAACGAAACCGTTTTTATGGCTGAATTCAAAGATAGACTAATTTCCTCGTATAAACAAAACTGGCACAATCAACTGGAAGAACATGATAGATATTCTTGGTTCCTATCCTTCAAAAGTAACTTGGAGGCAGAAAAGTATTTACATCTAGTATCTAATCGGTGGCAAAGAGGTATCCTTGCAAGATTTAGAAATAGAACACTGGGATTAAATGCTAATAAAAGATGGTATCTAAATAATAATGCTGTTGATGATTCGTGTCCATTATGTAATGATATTGCAATTAGAGAAGATGAGTTACATTTTTTGTTCACTTGTCCTGCTTATGAGAACATTAGAAAAAAATCAAGACTCTTTGATCATAACATAGTCAAGAGTCGAAACCTTAACAATATTTTGCAAACAAATGATGGAACATTGTTAAAGATGCTGGCAAAATATCTAACAGAAGCTGTAGACACGCGGAAGAAAATTATGAATGAATACAAGTTCAAAACACTGAGGGGATATCAATTATATTTCATTTTTTATTGTTTAGAATACTTATTTGACCTTGAAGCTTGATGGTTCAAGTGCGTGGTTTTCATAATATCAAGCCAGATAAATCATCTGTACAGAGAATGTATGTGGATGGGGAGAAGGGAGGATAAGGATACAAATGCGTGCGTGCGAGTCGATGGAAGATAGGATGGATCAGTGTGCGTATGTGAAGGGAATGGTTGTTGTGTGAGAATGATTTTTGTACTAGAACATATACAAGAAACGCAAATGAGTGATGGAAATGGAAATCATCTCTTAATTTTGCTTAGTTGTGTAGACACCTAATTTGCAGTTTTTCTTTTCTTTTCTTTTCTCCTATGCATGAAAAAGACATTGTACCCCCTTGACAAAAAAGGCTATAAGCCATTGTCAATAAAAGATGTCAGTGTCAGTGTCAGTCTCTCTCTCTCTCTCTCTCTCTCTCTGTGTGTGTGTGTGTGTGTGTGTGTGTGTGTGTGTGTGTGTGTGTGTGTGTGTGTGTGTGTGTGTGTGCTTGAACTTGAAGTTCCAACAATAGTTTCATTATTGTTTCGGATTTCATATGAGAGTTATGTACTTGCATGAAAGAAATTGTGTGTTTTAAAAATGTTTTTTGAGCTTGTAGTTATATGTTCAATTAGTTTCTTTCTTGTTTATGAGGGCAGGATGTAAAAAAGCTGGAAAGCTTATTCTTTAACCCTCAATAAAGATAATTTTGACTTGACTTGACTTGACTTGACACACACATGCACACAACACACACACACACACACACACACACACACACACACACACACACACACACACACACACAACACAACACAACACAAGAGAGAGAGAAGAGAGAGAGAGAGAGAGAGAGAGAGAGAGAGAGAGAACGAACGAACGATCGAACGAAATGTTGTTTAATGAGGGAAAAGAATAAGCGCCAGTCAGTGGCTTTTTTTTTCATCCAGCCCTCAGACAATAAATACGTGGAAGAAATCATTGCATGGAACTGCATATAAACTCATAAACAACAACGAATACACAGCAATTTAGAATAACAGAATGCACAATATAACTAGAGGAAGAGAGTGTGGGAGAGAGGGAGGGACGGAGAGCGACACAAAGAGAGAGGTGGGTGGGGACTTGGAGACACAGAATAAAGAGACGGAGTCTCTGACACAAGGAGAGAGAGAGAAGAAGAAGAAGAAGAAGAAGAGAAGAGGAGGAGGAGGAGGAGGAGGAGGAGGAGGAGGAGGAGGAGGAGGAGAAGCATATCAAAAATTGTCACATCAAAAACGACAAACTACAATGAAGAAGAGTGGTAAAATATCAAGTCATGCAATAAAGAAAAAAGAGCTGAAAGACACCAGACATGCCCAGCTCAGCAGCAAACAACAATTCCATGCACGTCACCCCCCCCCCTCCCCTCCCCCCCCTCCCTTTCCACTTTAAGAACGACAAGAGAAGGAAGAAGGAGATCAACATAGGATGACAAAATGAGAGAGACACACACGGAGAGAGAGAGAGAGGGGGGGGGAGACAGAGACAGCCAGAGAGAGAGAGAGAGAGAGAGAGAGAAAAGAGAGAGAGAGAGAGAGAGAGAGAGAGAGAGAGAGAGAGCAATCACGGTTGTTCAACCAAAGTGGATAGCACGTATTTTCAAACATTTGATTGTGAAGACTAGTCACACGGCAGTGCGCATGAGAACCGTTTGAGTAAAAAAATAAAAATCAGTCTTGATGAAAACAGCAGTCAGTCTTCGTACATCGGATGAGACAGAAAAGAAGCATGAAGAGAGAGAGAGAGAGAGAGAGAGAGAGAGAGAGAGAGAGAGGGGAGAGAGAGAGAGAGAGACCAAAATTTGTCACATCACAAAAGACAAAACACAGTGAAAGAAGGGCAGTATCAAAATCAAGTCATGCAATAAAGAAGAATGAGCTGAAAACACCAGAAATACCCATCGCAGAAAAACAATGCCACCCCCCCCCCCCCCCCCCCCCCCCCCCCCCCACTCCGCCACCACCACCTCCCAACATCAAAACAACAAGAGAAAAGATCAACATGGGATAACAAACCCGACTCATGGAATTTTAAATAAATGTTAGCGAACCGCACAGAGAAACGTGGACAAATGAGTCACAAGACAAAACACAACGCGTTTCGACCTCTTAGGTCTTCTTCAGGTGAGACACAAACGAATGAAATAACGAAAATTCACTTAGCTTTGATCGCTTCAGATCGCTTCAGAGTTCAGCGC
The DNA here is from genome assembly GCA_033310375.1 of Conus canariensis. NCBI lineage: Eukaryota > Metazoa > Mollusca > Gastropoda > Neogastropoda > Conidae > Conus > Conus canariensis. The sequence goes on from CM065743.1 coordinate 24,581,211, forward strand.
AAGGAAGAAGGCGTTGAACATTCTGTCCTTAATTGTTTCGCATTCGTCAGCGAAAACATCTAGAACAAGATCGTCGACATCAATTTCGTTGAAATTTTCACTTCCGGTACGTGCATTCATATCACCCATAATTATAAAAGGAACATCACCTACTAATTCAATAATATCAAGAATACACTCCTCAATGACAGATATACCATTTTGTATCTCTGTATCTTTATAATAAACGGAGTGGATGGGTGGGACATAACAGCCTAGCAAAACAGATGGAGTGTCTGTGCCTGTGAAATCACCAGAGACTTTGAGTGCAATAATGTTATCGAATTCTAAATCAATTCTATCAAAGTACTCACTCAAATTCTTTTTAACAAGTAGCACAACACCCCCAGACAGACGAGCTGTTGGTGCGTCATTGACCTTAACACCAGGAGCCATAAAAACCACATGATTTGGAAATAATAAAGACGGAAATGATGTGGAAAAAGTTTCAACAAGCAAACAAACATCAAAACTCTCAATATATGCACGTGTATCAAATTGGTATAAGCAACTTAGACCTTCAATGTTATAAGTCAATAAACTTACAGTCTGTGTAGACAAAAAGCCTCTGAATTTACCATTCAAAGCATGGGCCGGGCCGAAATCCTATTCTTTATTTAGGGGATCTGGGAGTGTCTTCTTTGCATTGTTCTGAGATGCACTATTCGAAACGGAGTCTTGCAGAGTTAACTGTCTCTTTTCCCTGACACTGTGCACTGAAGCGCTTCTCAGTCTTGACGAAGGGCCTTTTTTCGAAGTCCTGGGTCTGTTCTGCCTACTGTCTTTCTTGGGCGCTTCATCATCGGCAGGGGAGGCTTTGTCATTGCTGATGCTGGCGTCTGCAGACTGATCTTCAGAAGAACAGTTTGCTTCCGATACCTAACACATTTCACAAGAGAGAGAGAGAGAGAGAGAGAGAGAGATTCAGACAGACAAAGACTGATAGTGAAAGCTTAATACTGGGTCATGGGAAAACATAACACAAAGAAATTAACATAATGCGACCCCCCCCCCTCTCTCTCTCTCTCTCTCGCTGTCTGTCTGTCTGTCTGTCTCTCGCTCTCTTTCTCTTTTATCCTGTTCACTCCTTTACTCCCTTTCTGCCCCTGTCTCATCATTCTATTTTCTCCTCCTCTTCCTCCTTTTTTCAAAGTCTTCTTCAGTTTCCCTTTCCACCTCTTCTTCCTTCTTCTTTTTGTTTTTCTTTCTCTGTCTCACCCCTTCCCATTTCTCCTGTCTGCCGACGTCAAATCCGCCCCCACCTCTCTCTATCTCTCTCTCTCTCTCTCTCTCTCTCTCTCTCTCTCTCTCTCTCTCTCTCTCTCTCCGCACCTCTCTCAGGGCCGATCAATAGTGATTTAAGAGGGGGGAAATTGATTTTCAAAGGGCATTTCCTAGCACTCACTCCTCCATCGCAAAGCTCTCACAGAATCTTTACCGATTCCAGTTTCAGGAGTCTCGGGGTCTTACGTGACTGCCTAAAATCTTCTGCTCCTCGGTGGAGAGAGAGAGAGAGAGAGAGAGAGAGAGAGAGAGAGAGAGAGAGAGAGAGAGAGAGAGAGAGAGAGAGAGTCAGACAGAGAAAGAGAGAGAGACAGACAGACAGACAGATAGACTACACACAGGCAGGCAGAGACAGACAGAGAGACAGACAGCGTCAAAGGCAGAAAAAAAAGAGACAGAAAAAGATACAGCGACATAGAAAGAGGCAGAGAGAGAGAGAGGGGGAAGCAGGAGAGAGAGAGAGAGAGAGAGAGAGAGAGAGAGAGAGAGAGAGAGTGAGTGAGTGAGACAAAAAAGACGGAGAAAGAGACACGGTAAAAGAGAGAGAGAGAGAGAGAGAGAGAGAGAGAGAGAGAGAGAGAGAGAGAGAGAGAGAGAGAGAGAGAGGAGAAAGAGTGAAAGACAAACAGACAGACTGACAGACAGAGACTGAGACAGATAGACCATACACCGGTAGACAGACATGCACAGACACAGACTGAAACAGAGAACCTATCCGCGGTAGGATCTGACAAAAACGAAACCTGAACAAGTAGAGTGACCCTTCTTCTTCATTGTTTATTATTTACTGCTCATTTTACTGACTCATTTCAAATTTAGTTTGTGAACAAGTAGTTAAACGGGGGTAGAGATAGGACCATTAACAGAAGAAGGAGGAGGAGGAGGAGGAGATGATGACGATGACGATGATGATGATGATGATGATGATGATGATGATGATGATGAAGGAGAAGAAGAAGAAGAAGAAGAAGAAGAAGAAGAAGAAGAAGAAGAAGAAAAAGAAGAAGAAGAAGAAGAAGAAGAAGAAGAAGAGGAAGAAGAACAAGAAGAAGAAAAAGGATTTAAAGCATCTTTGAGTAATAATCTCTCTCTCTCTCTCTCTCTCTCTCTCTCTCTCTCTCTCTCTCTCTCTCTCTCTCTCTCTCTCTCTCTCTCTGCGTGCGCCTTTCTTTCTTTTGTTTCTCGATTTCTTTTTCTTGCTAGCTGATTTCCCACTGGTTGCATAATTACATGCACTGATTTTTCTTTGTTAATTGGTGTGTTCTGACAACAGACGTGAAGTGTCCCATTGCATACACTTTACGGCGTAACTGTGTACCGATGTAATGGATGTAGCTCAGTGCAATTCACCCACAGCCTTATCCCCCCCCCCTCCCCTCCTCCCCCTCAGAAGTCTTCTGCACATTCTGTATCATTTCGTTTACATCCAACTCATCACTCTTCAACGACTGCTGACAATGTCAAAGTAATCTCAAAGTTAAAACATGTATTGCATTATGAACAAAAAATCCCCGCAGAATTGTTCAGTAAAGTCCCTTCTAAATTGTTAATAACGACAAAAAAAGAAAGAAAAAAATCGTGGGGGTGGGGTGGGGTTTGGTGGGGGGGGGGGGGGGGTAGTGAACAAGGTCTATAAGAAAAATCTCTTAGTGTGCTCTGGTAATTTACCTCCATCCTTGTTCCTCCTTCTCTCTCTCTCATTCACTCTCTCTTCTCCTTCCTCCTCTCCCCCCTCTCTTTCCCCACTTCATCTCTCTCTCTCTCTCTCTCTCTCTCTCTCTCTCTCCTCTCTCTCTCCCCCTCTCTCCCCCCTCTCTCTCTCTCTCTCTCCCTCTCTCTCTCTCCCTCCCCCCCTCTCTCTCTCTCTCTCTCTTTCCCCCTCCCCCAATTGTTGCGGTTCATTTTCTTTAACTCCTTAAGCGGGTTTGAAATTATAACATTCTTCTATTTTTTTTATCTTTCTTTTCTTCTATTCTTTTATTGTCTGAACTTTCTTGTGCTGTTTAACAGATCAGCTCAGTATCAGTCTGTTTTGACACTGGAAATTTGTACATTCTTCGTTTTTTTTTCCCCTTAAAGTAACAGCCCCGAGCAACAACGTAGGGACATTGAAAGACAGCAGATCCAAAGTACTGCACACACTGTCAGGACAATTCAATAATGCTGTGATGGATAATGTGTCTTGGCTGTCCACGGATCAAATTGAAAGTAGAATAAGCATAAGCAGAGGTAGATGTCAGAGAATAAAAGAGGAATTACTACACCCCCGAACAAACGGACCAAACCAATAACAATGCACGAGCCACGCGTGTTGACTTGTTGGTTTTCTTTTGATAAGACAAATTGTTTTAAAAACGATTTATTTCTTTATCATACATCCCTTTATTCATATTCTTACAGGTCATAATTCGTTCCTAGCTAACCTTTCTGTTAATTTCTAAACACTCACTTGTTCCGTTCCATAACTTTCAATCACCAATGCCAGAGAAGGTAACTCTTATTACACTTCCCACTTGCCAATGGAACACACTTTTCCTCTAATCTAAATAGTTTTGTTGTTCTTCTTTTCTTCTCTGTTTCATTTGTTTGTGTTGCCTGGAAATGCCAAGAGGTCGAAACGCGGTGTTTCTGTGTCGCCATGTGTTTGTCCCCTTCATTTGTGGTCCGGTAACTCAATTCCTGTTCCCCGGTACACAGATCAACAGGTCGACAGCAATCTTCCAAATCGCGTTTACTCCCCCTTACACCCAAAAAGACATTCGAAGCAGTATTGATCTTCGTGTGTGCTCGAACAGTCCGAATCAATACAAACAGAACTCGTCTCTCAGTTAGTGCCAGACACCCAAAGCCTGTACCCGCAGCTGTCCACAACGGAATTAAAATCACTTGGGTGGTAGTGGGGAAAATTAAAGGAGGAGAGGAGGGAGGGGGATGTAAGAGGATGGTGGACACGGTGTCTTAGGTCCACGAGACGAAGAAGACCAGACGGGCCGAGACTGTAGTAGAAGGTAGCACAGGAAGGGGAATGAGAGCACAGAGAAGGCAGGGCAGAAGGTCAGAAAGGGTTTGAGGACAAACAAGCCAGGGGCCAGGAAGAAAGAAGACAGCACAGGAAGAGCTGTTGAAGAAGGAGGTAGGTTAGAAGGCGACAGGACAGACAGAAAGACAAGAACAGGAGGGGAAGGAAGCAAGCCTCCAGAAGAAAGAGAAGGCAGGACTGGAAAGTAAGATGGAGAAGAACGTAGGACAGAAAGAGAAAGACACGAGGGGAAGAAGGTAGGACAGAAAGAGAAAGACACGAGGAGAAGAAGGTAGGACAGAAAGAGAAAGACACGAGGGGAAGAAGGTAGGACAGAAAGAGAAAGACACGAGGGGAAGAAGGTAGGACAGAAAGAGAAAGACACGAGTGGAAGAAGGTAGGACAGAAGAGAAAGACACGAGGAGAAGAAGATAGGACAGACAGAGAAAGACAGGAGGGAAGAAGGTAGGACAGACAGAGAAAGACACGAGTGGAAGAAGGTAGGACAGACAGAGAAAGACACGAGGAGAAGAAGGTAGGACAGACAGAGAGAAGACACGAGGGGAAGAAGGTAGGACAGACAGAGAAAGACACGAGGGGAAGAAGGTAGGACAGAAAGAGAAAGACACGAGGGGAAGAAGGTAGGACAGACAGAGAAAGACACGAGGGGAAGAAGGTAGGACAGAAAGAGAAAGACACGACGGGAAGAAGGTAGGACAGAAAGACACGAGGGAAGAAGGTAGGACAGAAGACACGAGGGAAGAAGGTAGGACAGACAGAGAAGACACGAGGGGAAGAAGGTAGGACAGAAAGAGAAAGACACGAGGGGAAGAAGGTAGGACAGGAAGGAGACACGAGGGAAGAACGTAGACAGAAGACCGAGGGAAGAAGGTAGGACAGACAGAGAAAGACACGAGGAGAAGAAGGTAGGACAGACAGAGAAAGACACGAGGGGAAGAAGGTAGGACAGACAGAGAAAGACACGAGGAGAAGAAGGTAGGACAGACAGAGAAAGACACGAGGGGAAGAAGTAGTGACAGGACAAAAGAGAAAGACACGAGGAGAAGAAGGTAGGACAGACAGAGAAAGACACGAGGGGAAGAAGGTAGGACAGAAAAGAGACACGAGGAGAAGAAGGTAGGACAGAAGAGAAAGACACGAGGGGAAGAAGGTAGGACAGAAAGAGAAAGACACGAGGAGAAGAAGGTAGGACAGAAAGAAAGACACGAGGAGAAGAAGGTAGGACAGACAGAGAAAGACACGAGGGGAAGAAGGTAGGACAGAAAGAGAAAGACACGAGGAGAAGAAGTAGGACAGACAGAGAAAGACACGAGGGGAAGAAGGTAGGACAGACAGAGAAAGACACGAGGGAAGAAGGTAGGACAGAAAGAGAAAGACACGAGGAGAAGAAGGTAGAATAGAAAGAGAGACACGAGGGGAAGAAGGTAGGACAGAAAGAGAAAGACACGAGGAGAAGAAGGTAGGACAGAAAGACACGAGGGGAAGAAGGTAGGACAGGAAGAGAGACACGAGGGGAAGAAGGTAGATAGAAAGAGAGACACGAGGAGAAGAAGGTAGGACAGAAAGACACGAGGAGAAGAAGGTAGGACAGGAAGAGAGACACGAGGGGAAGAAGGTAGGACAGACAGAGAAAGACACGAGGGGAAGAAGGTAGGACAGACAGAAAGACACGAGGGGAAGAAGGTAGGACAGACAGAGAAAGACACGAGTGGAAGAAGGTAGGACAGACAGAGAAAGACACGAGTGGAAGAAGGTAGGACAGACAGAGAAAGACACGGTGGAAGAAGGTAGGACAGACAGAGAAAGACACGAGGAGAAGAAGGTAGGACAGACAGAGAAAGACACGAGGGGAAGAAGTAGGACAGAAAGACACGAGGGGAAGAAGGTAGGACAGAAGAGAAAGACACGAGGGGAAGAAGGTAGGACAGAAGAGAAAGACACGAGGGGAAGAAGGTAGGATAGAAGAGAAAGACACTAGGGGAAGAAGGTAGGACAGAAAGACACGAGGGGGAGGTAGGACAGAAAGACACGAGCGGAAGAAGGTAGGACAGAAAGAGAAAGACACGAGGGGAAGAAGGTAGGACAGACAGAGAAAGACACGAGCGGAAGAAGGTAGGACAGAAAGAGAAAGACACGAGGGAAGAAGGTAGGACAGAAAGAGAAAGACACGAGGGGAAGAAGGTAGGACAGAAAGACACGAGCGGAAGAAGGTAGGACAGAAAGAGAAAGACACGAGGGGAAGAAGGTAGGACAGAAAGAGAAAGACACGAGGGGAAGAAGGTAGGACAGAAAGAGAAAGACACGAGGGGAAGAAGGTAGGACAGAAAGACACGAGCGGAAGAAGGTAGGACAGAAAGACACGAGGGGAAGAAGGTAGGACAGAAAGAGAAAGACACGAGGGGAAGAAGGTAGGATTGGAAGAGAAAGACACGAGGGGAAGAAGGTAGGACAGAAAGACACGAGGGGAGAAGGTAGGAGTCCAGAAGAAAGAGAAGGCAAGAGAGAATGGGGGGGGGGGGGGGGTTGACGGGGAGGGCAGACCTGACAGAGACAGGAGAGAAAAGTAGGACTCAACGATGACAGAGACGATGGGACAGAAACTGGAGATGAGGGAGGAGGTAGTTAGGGGGACAAAGGATGAGGTGGGGCTCAAGGGGAAAGCTCAGACATGACAAAAGGTGGGGAAGAGATGGTAGGATAGCGTAGGCGAAAACAGCGTAAAATGAGAACGCTGAAAAGAAAATAGAATGCAAAGAGAAGGTGGAGGCAAAGCAGAACAGAAGATGGTGAGAGGGTAGGACAGCATGAGGAAGTGGGGAGAACATCATAAAGAAACAGACAGCATAGAAGACAATAAGACAGACAAAGAAAAGGAAAAAGGTCTGGCAGAAAGCGGAGGAGGAAGTGTAATAGGAGTATTCGGGACAGACACACAATGTAAAGAAACCAGTAGAACAAAAGGAGAAGGTAGAAATGGAGGACAAACTAGAGCAGAGGGCAGAAAAAAATCGTGTGTATGTGTGTTGGGGGGGGGGGGGGGGCGTGGGGGTGGAGAGGATGTGTGTTAAGAAGACGGCAGAAGGGAAGGAGGAGAAAGAACAGTAGAAAAATAAGGACGAGGACGGAAGAATATGAAATATCTTCAGGAAGAGATAGACAGAATGAAACGGCGGGGACCTAGAAACGAAGAGGAAGAAATCCAATACAAGGCAGGACAGAATTCGAGGGGGGAGGGGGAACCAAAGAGAAGGTGGACACGTTGGACAAAAATGAAAAAATGGACAAGAAGACAAAACAGGGGTACGAGAAAGTAAACATTCCGACCACTCTCCATACCGATCACAGAGTGGTACTATCTATGGTGCCAAAGGGGGAAAAATGGAAATGTTTAGAAGAGATTTTCAGCCTCAAATACATTGTTTGTTTATATACATGATAAACTGGTTTAAACAGAAAGAAGCTAAACGTGAGACTAGTTTATTTCAATTTCGTATCTGTTTTTCAAGTTTGCTTCACCTCTCTGTCTGTCGGTCTGTCTGTCTGTCTCTGTAGGTATATATAACATAAAATAATGTAATATTGTAAAGTACACTATAACATATGTATCTGTATATATATATATATATATATATATATATATATATATAGAGAGAGAGAGAGAGAGAGAGAGAGAGAGAGAGAGAGTGGCAGACAGACAGGCAGATAGACAAACAGACAGAAGGTGAGACAGACAGACAGAGGGGACAGAGAGGGAGACAGAGAGGACTGCATCGTTTGCTGAAATCTGTAAGCTTCCTCGCGTGTGGTGGGAAAATTGGAATTCGCACATGGAGAGGCTTAGGAGGGTAGTTAGAAGAGAGAAGGTTAGACAAAAGATGAGCAAGGGGAAGAACAACGTATGGTAAAGGGGAAAAGGCGGTGCATTATAAAGTACAACACAAGAAAGCAGGACAGGGAAAGGTGGAAGAAGTGTCACAGATTGATTTGTCCTAGCATTGTCAGTGGATCAGGTCAGTATAGTCGAGTTTTGCGTAATGTCTCGAGAAAATGACGTAATTTCTCCAGATGACGTATGTATCGGTGACAGAAATATGTTAGAATTCCGTCTCTTGGCAGCCGAGATGCTTCAAAAAAGGCATAGCGACAGACTCAGCAAATTTCAGAAAGTGTTTCCGCGGTCATTACAAGGCCTACAACGTTCCATGCATTCTGATGGACTACACGATCCTTTCACGGTGCGTCCCAGACTGTCTTCTACAATGTGCCATGCAGCTTCCTGTGCTCGGCTGCTCGATGATTTTCGGTTTTTTTTTATGTCCTAAATCATAATCACTATAAATCTGGTTGTTGACAGAGAATGTGTTCTGTGAATTTTGATTGTGCGTTGATGACGTGCCTCCTTTTGCGGGCCGTTGTAACGGTCAGATGAAGACGGAATGTGTGACCTTTCTGTTGGAAGTAAAAGGCTTTAAACTGCTTAAGGGAATCGAACATTTCTCTGTCTGAATCGTGGTACAAGCAGACGTCAGAACCAGATTATCATTCAGCGTAGTCGAGGTTTGACGCCCTCTAAAGAAGGCCCTGTGTTGAAAGAGCTTGAGTCTCCTTCGTCATGAGGTGAAGGGAGAACACAGGACTGTCTGGAGAGAGGAAGCAGCGTGACTCTCCTTCGTCATGAGGTGAAGGAGAACAGAGGACTGTCTGGGAAGAGGAAGCAGCGTGACTGTCCTTCGTCATGAGGTGAAGGGAGAACAGAGGACTGTCTGGGGAGAGTAGGCAGCGTGACTCTCCTTTGTCATGGGGTGAAGGGAGAACAGAGGACTGTCTGGGGAGAGGAAGCAGCATGACTCTCCTTCGTCATGAGGTGAAGGAGAACAGAGGACTGTCTGGAGAGAGTAGGCAACGTGACTCTCCTTCGTCATGAGGTGAAGGGAGAACAGAGGACTGTCTGCGGAGAGGAAGCAGCATGATTCTCCTTCGTCATGAGGTGAAGGTAGAACACAGGACTGTCTGGGGAGAGGAAGCAGCGTGACTCTCCTTTGTCATGAGGTGAAGGAGAACAGAGGACTGTATGGGGAGAGGAAGCAGCGTGACTCTCCTTCGTCATAAGGTGAAGGGAGAACAGAGTACTGTCTGGGGAGAGGAAGCAGCGTGACTCTCCTTCGTCATGTGGTGAAGGGAGAACAGAGGACTGTCTGGGGAGAGGAAGCAGAGTGACTCTCCTTCGTCATGAGGTGAAGGAAGAACAGAGGACTGTCTGGGGAGAGGAAGCAGCGTGACTCTGCTTCGTCATGAGGTGAAGGGAGAACACAGGACTGTCTGTGGAGAGGAAGCAGCGTGACTCTCCTTCGTCATGAGGTGAAGGGAGAACAGGGGACTGTCTGGGGAGAGTAGGCAGTGTGACTCTCCTTCGTCATCAGGTGAAGGGAGAACACAGGACTGTCTGGGGAGAGGAAGCAGCGTGACTCTCCTTCGTCATCAGGTGAAGGAGAACAGGGGGCTGTCTGGGGAGTAGAAGCAGCGTGACTCTCCTTCGTCATGAGGTAAAGGGAGAACACAGGACTGTCTGGGGAGAGGAGGCAGCGTGACTCTCCTCCGTCATGAGGTGAAGGGAGAACACAGGACTGTTTGGGGAGAGTAGGCAGCGTGACTCCTTCGTCATGAGGTGAATGGAGAACAGAGGACTGTCTGGGGAGAGGAAGCAGCGTGACTTTCCTTCGTCATGAGGTGAAGGGAGAACAGAGGACTGTCTGGGGAGAGGGAGCAGCGTGACTCTCCTTCGGCATGAGGTGAAGGGAGAGCAGAGGACTGTGTGGGGAGGGTAGGCAGCGTGACTCTCTTTCGTCATGAGGTGAAGGAGAACACGGGACTGTCTGGGGAGAGGAAGCAGCATGACTCTCCTTCGTCATCAGGTGAAGGGAGAACAGAGGACTGTCTAGGGAGAGGAAGCAGCGTGACTTTCCTTCGTCATCAGGTGAAAGGAGAACACAGGACTGTCTGGGGAGAGGAAGAAGCGTGACTCTCCTTCGTCATGAGGTGAAGGAGAACAGAGGACTGTATGGGGAGAGGAAGCAGCGTGACTCTCCTTCGTCATGAGGTGAAGGGAGAACAGAGGACTGTCTGGGGAGAGGAAGCAGCGTGACTCTCCTTCGTCATGAGGTGAAGGGAGAACAGAGGACTGTCTAGGGAGAGGGAGCAGCGTGACTCTCCTTCGTCATGAGGTGAAGGGAGAACAGAGGACTGTCTGGGGAGAGGAAGCAGCGTGACTCTCCTTCGTCATGAGGTGAAGGGAGAACAGAGGACTGTCTAGGGAGAGGGAGCAGCGTGACTCTGCTTCGTCATGAGGTGAAGGGAGAACACAGGACTGTCTGGGGAGAGGAAGCAGCGTGACTCTCCTTCGTCATGAGGTGAAGGGAGAACAGAGGACTGTCTGGGGAGAGGAAGCAGCGTGACTCTGCTTCGTCATGAGGTGAAGGGAGAACAGAGGACTGTCTGGGGAGAGAAAGCAGCGTGACTCTCCTTCGTTATGAGGTGAAGGAGAACAGAGGACTGTCTGGGGAGAGGGAGCAGGGCAGAAGGAGAAGATAGGAGAACAAAGTCGTGGTGGCACGGGAGGAGGAGAAGCAAGGAGAAATGAGCCCACGAAGAAAGGGGGTTGGGGGGGGGGGGGGGAGGAAGGACAACGTGAGTGAATTGAAATACCTATGGCATGTGGAATAGGAGATAGCGCAAAACGAGAAGGCGGATGAAAATGGTAGAAGGAGAAGGTGGGTGGGTACAGAAGTTGGAGCAAAAAGATAGAAGGTTGGTTCTTGTTATAAAAAGGATGTTGTGCACGCTTTGATGAAAGAAAAGAGGCGAGAAAAAAGAAGACAAAAGTGTTCTCCTCTTTTTGGAAGCTATTGAAGAACGGCACGTAATACAAGTAAAACTGGGAAGACGAAAGAAAGGATGCTTCATGGACCTGCATGTCACTGCGGCAATTAAAAACAAAGAAAGAAAAGAAAAGAAAAAACGGGGAGGGGAAGGGAGGGAGGGGGATCAAAAGGGGGCTAGAAATGAAGGTAGCATGTAGGCCATTCTGAAAGGTTGTCCAACGACCCTGTCCTCGAAACCAGTCTGTCAATGGCACAGTCTTGCTCATAGTTTCGGTTTTTAGAAACGCATAAAAATCCATGTGAAGAAATACTTCAAAAGTTAACTTTTGCTTTCACGTAAGAATATAATACCTGAACGTGTACGTGCTTGCGCAGGCACATATGTGAGTGTATGTCAGTGTTCATGTTCCATCTTTCATCTCTCTTTCCGCTCAGAGCCGGACCTTCCCCCTCCATTTCCCCCGCTTTCCGCTCTGTGCTTTCTTCATCTCCCTCTCCCCACCTCTCTCACTCCGTGCCACCTCTTTCCCTTCCCACTCTCTTTGATGTTACCTTTCATCTCCTCCGTACCCAGTCCCCCCCCCTCCCCCGTCCCCGCTCCCCTCCAGCCTCCTTAACTCTCCTTTCCCCTTCAAATTCCCGTCCACGATGATCGCCGTGCAATGGTTTGATATTCCCAGTCTTCAGTTGGTCCATACTGGCCCCGTTCCTTTGGCATACCATGCAGTGTGTTTCCCTATAGGCAGGTGGCTTCCTGAACCACTCCATTGGCTGAACACCCAGTGCTGTGTTCTTTGTGTAGCAGGTTCCAATCCCGTGGCGCCTGAGATAAGTGTCGACAGTCCCCCCCGCCCTGTCGATGTAAAATTAGTTCAAAAACTGCAGAATCCACAGGACCACCATGAAGGTGAATCCAAAGCTCACCATGAAGGTGAATAGGCTGAACAGTTAACATTTGAAATGTCCGTCTTCTTCAGGTAATGCATATGGTTGATAACTAAAGCAGATATGGGAACGTACTGATGTATTGGTGGTATCAGTATTTTGGTGGTATCTGTGTATTGGTGGTATCGGTATCTTGGTGATATCGACGTAGTGCTGATATCACTGTGTTGGTGGATTCAGTATGTTGGTAGTATTGATGTATTGTGGTCTTAGCGTATTGATGGTATCGGTGTATTGATTACATCAATGCATTGGTGGTATGAGTGTATTGGTGGCTTCAGTGTATTGGTAGTATTAGTGTACTGGTGGTATCAGTGTATTGGTGTAACAATGTAATGGTGTGGTATCAGTGTAGTGGTGTATCAGTGTAGTGGTGGCATCAGTGTAGTGGTGGTATCAGTGTAGTGGTGGTATCAGTGTAGTGGTGGTATCAGTGTAGTGGTGGTATCAGTGTAGTGGTGATATCAGTGTAGTGGTGATATCAGTGTAGTGGTGTATCAGTGTAGTGGTGATATCAGTGTAGTGGTGGTATCAGTGTAGTGGTGATATCAGTGTAGTGGTGATATCAGTGTAGTGGTGTATCAGTGTAGTGGTGTATCAGTGTAGTGGTGATATCAGTGTAGTGGTGATATCAGTGTAGTGGTGGTATCAGTGTAGTGGTGATATCAGTGTAGTGATGGTATCAGTGTAGTGGTGTATCAGTGTAGTGGTGTATCAGTGTAGTGGTGATATCAGTGTAGTGGTGATATCAGTGTAGTGGTGGTATCAGTGTAGTGATGGTATCAGTATTGTGTCGGATCGATCCGATCTCCCTACTCTCTCAAGGCGGCTGTCCCCGTGTCCTCTGTCCTCTGAACATAACTTAACCAGTATCCAGTTTCCCGCTGTAAATAAAAGTTGAATCAAAATGTCACGTCTGCCTAGTTCCACTTTGGCTTCAAGATCTTACCGTACAAACTAAGCAGCTACTCACCCATTCAAACCTGGACTTGTGGACACTTTGTGAACTCGCTGGCCTTTTAAATGCAGCCAGGTCTTAGTTGAGAAAAGATGGTTAATGCTCAAGAAAATGCCAAAGCAACATGTGAACATTTCAAGTCTGGAGCAAAGAAGCCACTTTGTAAAAGTGGTGTTTTCGTGCAGGAGTTGAAAAGAATTCAAAACTTCAGGTGTACCCTTTATTCCCTCATGTCTTGATCCCTGTCTTATCGATAGTAACTTACTATGAGGACCTTTGACTAAATGGGCACGCTGTGGTGGTAGAAATTCTTTCATGTAGAGACCTCTCTCCATCGCTTGCTAAACGCCCAGGGACTTGCGGCACACTGACCCAGTTAGACAAAGTCCAGCGCAATAGCCACTCAACGTTGAGGTCCGCCGTCATACTACCCATCAGCCTGTTATTGTTTTTACAACTGTAGTCTGTGCTCCCATGCATAGCCAGTACATGAATAAGCTTTATCAAATCTATGTTAAAGAGAAATGACAATCATTCCGCCGGACAAAAGGGACAAACAAATTACAAGACAAAACACGACGCGTTTCGACCTCTTTGGTCTTCTTCAGTTCAGATAAACAACATTCGAGACAATGAAAACGCAGAACGAGCAGTCACTTATCTTTTCAAATTGGGCGCAAGATGGACATTTTCATTGTCCTGAATGTCGTTTAACTTACCCGAAGACCAAAGAGGTCGAAACGTGTGATGTTTTGTCTTGTAATTTTTTGACCTTTTTGTTTGGCGGAATAATTATCATTTCTTTTAAAAATGTGTTTAAATTTCCACCTGCAGTCACCTCACTTCTAAGTTACTTTATCAAATCTTTTTACTTTTTTCTTCATTGAAAAATTAAGCAGTTACAGTGCCAGAGACCTGAAATTGATCTAAACTGCACCCTCGGTCACATGTCATGATTTATTTTCCCTGAGTAGGCACACGTGAACATTCTTTAAGCTTTAGTGCTATCGTCGCAGCATCAACCAGTAAAATATGTATTGCAGTGTTCTGACAAACAAATCAAAGTGAATGAGTGATTTTAAAGCTTGGTTTCAATGTTGGACAGCAGCTGCTACATCGTTCGTCTTGAACCAGCTTATTTGATGTGCTGCATCTGGTAAGGTGTCTTGGTGCTGGGACATTATCAAAAAGATGTCTAACCCGCCTAGATCGGAAGCAATACACCATGCATAGATTCATTTTAGATTTGTCTCCAAACCGGCTTTTCAGTAGTAGCATGATAGTTTAATCGGGCACCTTCAGTTTTGAAAAGCAAAGCAAAACAAAACAAACAAAAACCCGCATTTTTCTGAAAAATCATGTTTCACATGTTTCTTAGAAAGCGGCTTTAACTTACTTTACAAACTAACTATAACTGAGATTTATAAACTCAGTTTAAGTCTTTGAAAAGCCTGCATTTAGTTCTTTGACTCACAACATTCTGTGGTTTGGTCTGCGATGGAATCGCAGAGAAACAGAGATGTAATTAAATGACAGCACAGACTGGCCGAAATATGCTTCAGGAGGATTCGCATGTCGCTTATGGCTGCAGTTTGTACGGTCCTATCGCTGGCTGACTGTCCAAACTGTCAGTGTCACTCCTCTGTGCTGCGACATGCTAGGTGCTAGTGTTAGTGCAATGGTTCCCGGCTCTTTGTTGCATGGCCTTTTGCTCTGAGTGTATTTTACATATTGTTTTGAGCCCATTGAGCAGTCTCTATTTATTCCTCCACGTACATTTCCAAATTACTGAACATAAATCTGTGATGATTATGTTGACATTGGACACTGATTTTTCACTACCTGACAGATTTCTGGGTTTCTTTAATTTCGCTGTCTTTGCTCCGCTGTGTCTTCCAATGGAAGTGGTCTGTGAAACATGAAGAATGCCACTACTCTTATGTGACGGAAAGCGATCAGTTTATAGGATTGGCATTTACGAGGCCTATTTCAAACTGTGCAAGATTGTTCGTCCCGTGTTCTGACCTAACTTTGCAAATCAGTATCTCTCATCTCAGTCTGACACAAGGGTGCGTTTTGATTTATGCCACCATGCCACACAGAGCGGGATCTGCCTTGATATCACTGAAAGGAACAGTGCCGTGCAGTTGGGGTCAGCCTGATGTGCCCTCGAACTAGACAGACAGACAGAGAGAGAGAGAGAGAGAGAGAGAGTGTGTGTGTGTGTGTGTGTGTGTGCGTGTGTCCGCGTGCGTGCTTGCGTGCGAGTGTGTGAATAAGAGAGAGGGAGAGAGAGAGTGTCTGTGTGTGTAAGTGAGAGTGTATGTGCGTGAGAGAGAGAGAGAGAGAGAGAGAGAGTGTGTGTGTGTGTGTGTGTGTGTGTGTGCGCGCGCGCGCGCGCGTGTGTGTTTGCATGCGCGGGTGTGCACTGACAGAAACGGCAAACTGTAAATAGGGGAGACCCTTTATGCTTGTACGATGCGCGCTTCACATGCAGAGAGAGAGAGAGAGAGAGAGAGAGAGAGAGAGAGAGAGAGAGAGAGAGAGAGGAGGAGAGAGAGAGAGGAATGGGGTCGTGGACTCAACTGCACGCTCCTGTGGACTTATCTGTGTTGAGGACTGTCACGTTAGTGTCGGGGCTGCGCTCACTTGTGGTTTGCATCACTTGCGTCTCTTTCACTGGTGCTGCCAAAGTCAGTCAAGCCATGCATGCAAGGCTCTCTCATTGTTATGATTCAGTCAGCGTTGATGGCCGTGTTGTTATTCATCTGATGTACATCCATAAGTATTCTGCTACTGATAGAACCGGTTGTTATTCATTGATAGCCTCCCTTAGCTAATTCAAGTGTGCATTCTTAGTTGTTGATTTCTGTATATCTTCCGCACAATGTTTTATGGTCTTCAGTGAGACCTCTGGCTTCTGGTATGTGTGATTGGAACTCTGCAAATGTGCTTTGTCATCTTCTTGTTTAAAAATCATCTGGCATTTATACATTTTCCATGCGGTAAAATCTTACAGTTTCTTTACCAGTTTGCTATTATAGGCTATTATTTTGTTGCACATGATATCAATTTTTTGTTTGTTACGGTCTTTTGTGTGTTGTTTTTGGTGTGTGTGTGTGTGTGTGTGTGTGTGTGTGTGTGTGTGTGTGTGTGTGTGTGTGTGTGTGGTCCTCCCACCCCCATTTTTCTTGTCTGTTTAGATATATTTTCTTTTTGTGTTGTGTAAATAAAAGAAGTTTGAAGGAACTGGCTGGGTTCTACCCGTATGTTTCTGCAAGAATGGGATCCACCAATTTCACCATTTTCCGCTACCCCTTCATCACCACTTCACTTCACTTTGTCGCTACTCTCCTCTGATCCATCCACCCGATTTACTGCATGTCTGTCGTAAATCTGAACAAACCAAAATATGAAATTGTCCGTTTTTCACCTATACTTACAACATATCTAGTTAGTTATCTCGGCTTATTTTCACAAAGGGATTGATACTATTTTTATGTCCTCAAGATGCTATCGAAACTAAAATGGAATCTCTTCCATATTGTAAGCATGTTTCACTCATGGCTTCTCTCCGTGAAAAACCAAAGTCGGTTTGGTCTCAAATCTACCAACGTGCACGTTCACAATCAGCATTTTAAACATTCTCAGTACTTCACTGTGGTGACCATAGCCGACTGCAGTACTTCACTGTGGTGACCATAGCCGACTGCA
>CM065743.1:24600568-24603068 GCA_033310375.1 Conus canariensis
AACACTTTACTACACAACGTAATAAATTACAGTGTAATATAGTACAATCCAACGCAGTTAATACAATGCAAAACAGTATGATACAATGCAGTGCAACGCATGGTAGGGAACGCAACAGAAACCAATAAATACCATACACAACAATACAGTATTGTACAATACACCGTCAAAAGAATACAATGCAATAAGATAAAGAACTGTATATTGCAACCAAATACACAGAACACAATGCTATACAAAAGAAACTACAACACAATCTACAGTTAATGCAATGATATCCAGTACTGTATAGTTCAAAAGAACAATAAAAATACAAAACATTACAACAAAAACAATAAGTGCAACACAATACAACATAACAACAGCGCAATAAGAAAGACAACACAACAGAAAACAGCACAGTACCATAAACAATAACAAAAACATACAACACAATACCATAAAAGCAACAGAAACAAAATACAAGACAACACCATTTGAAACAACCCAATAAAATGCAGCATATACAATACATAACAACACAATGAAACGCAATGCAATACAAAACACAATGTAAACACGGGGGGAAAATAAAGGAGGACTCAGCCCCGTGGTGCCCTTCGCGGTCAGCTGAGCTGCAGTCGATCTGACCTGACCTGAAACCGGATTGTGGACGGTGACACCAGGTGAAACCATTCCCACACACCAGGCCTAACACCAGAGAAACGCACACTACACCATCTGCGCTTGCCAGCACGGTAATCAACAAAGAAATCACCCTCATTTTCTGAGAAGTCCAAGGGCATTTTTTTTTCTAAGTTAGGTGAGCGCATTTCTCGTGGAGCTCAATGTTTTCTTCTTTTTTTTTTTTTAAACCACGATGCACGTGCATAGCAGTTACCCAGAATAGACGTGTGATTGCGTTGTACTGCATTGCGTTGTGTTATTTTAAGCTGAAGTGTACAGGCACTTTCTTGTGTCCGCGCTACATTGTATTGCGTTGCATGGTGTAGCATTGTCTTCTGTCGTGTCAACAACGATAAGGATAATGATGGTCATAATCATGACAAGCACAAATTAAAAAAAAAAAAAAAACGTATTGAGAACTGACCATTATTGCTAGCTTATCTCTCTCTCTCTCTCTCTCTCTCTCTCTCTCTCTCTCTCTCTCTCTCTCTCTCTCTGAGTCGAATACATTCCTGTATATAGTCCTGGCAAAACTAACTTATATACACTATTTTCAGACAGAATTTGGGGTGGGTGATTACAATTGAATTTTGCGCTCCTTTTTTAATACAACACTTTTTCTGTGTTGCTGTCTTGGTGGAAAGGGAACAGTTCTTCCAGTGTGCAATTCATTAAAATAGGTCACTTCCCCCACTCTTACCGCCTGCACATTGGCATTCACCTATCTTTTAAAGACACTTCACTTAGGCCTTGTCTGCCCCATCCTTTACAAAATCTCTACGTCTCTCTAAACCAACGCTAGTCTCTCTCTAATAGTCATATAAAATCAAGTGAAAGGTTTCAAAAAGTATAGAAGTTATACCTCTGGTCATCTTTCATTTGATTTGGATATATATTTGCAGTTTCTTGTCACTAAATTTCCGCACATTATGTGCGGAACCTGGTCACAAACCTAGTTGGGCCCCACGAACCACTTCTGGCAACCGTCAAACGACGGAAGATGGCATGGTTTGGTCACGTCATTCGTCACAACACCCTCTCCAAAACCATCCTTCAAGGTACCGTTGAAGGAGGGCGCAGACGAGGACGGCAGAGAAAGAGCTGGTCCGACAATATAAAGGACTGGACCAAAATGACCATGCCAGATCTCCTCACGACAGCCACCAACAGAAGAGCCTGGAGAGAAACGGCGGCTGCCTCATCACGTCCCCCCAACGACCCAGTTGTCAGGGGAATGACTGACTGACTGACTGACTGTCACTAAATTTAGATTTGGTATATCTGAAATTAATGCACATGTGTATCGCTTTAAAACTATATATGGTAACGAGTCAGTCTGTCCATTGTGTAAGTCTAATGAGGACGAGCTTCATTTTGTTCTAACATGTTCTATTCTGACTGATCTTCGTGTGAAATATATTCCAGCAAAATTCTATATGAATCCATGCTTATTTCGATTTTGTCTACTTACGGCATCGAAAGATGAAAGAATAGTACGTAAATTAGCATTGTATCTGCATAAAGCCTTTCAGTTAAGGCAAACTCTTCTTTCGTGATTTGAGGTGGAAAACATTATTGTAATGAACTATGAATTCTGCCAGAAATTGTATTATGATATATGTTAAACATTGTTACCGCCCCTCGTTCATATGGGGCTTTGGCCTTATTGAATACATTATCTGAATCTGAATCTCTCTCTCTCTCTCTCTCTCTCTCTCTCACACACACACACACACACACACACACACACACACACACACACACACATACACACACACAGCGCGCGCACGGCTCAAATATTTAACTGCGTAAAATGGTTCTCTCCACTTGACAT
>CM065743.1:24613068-24620568 GCA_033310375.1 Conus canariensis
CAGAAAACGGACAAACAATTCCTTGATCGGCCCTCGGATCTGGATTCGCACCAACATTTAATGGGATCGTCCCTGGACCGCACTCCATCCTTCCTGCCAACATTTAATGGGATCGTCCTTGGACCGCACGCCATCTTTCCTGCCAAAGTTGGGTAAAATCGATTCTACAGACTTTTCAGTTTAATCTTACCGCCAGTCAGACAGACACACCCATCAACAGACGTGGGTGAGTGCACGCGCTTTGGGGCGGAGGGGGTGAAAGGAAAACGTCAACTGTTTGAGAGAAAAAGACGTGGCACGAAACCCGCAGGAGCCTTACCCAGATAAGTGGTGAAGGAACAGAATGGAAGGAGGAGGGAAAGGTAAACGAGGCGAGGAGTGGAGGGGAAGGGGGGGGGGGGAGCAGAAGTAGGGTGATGAAAGGGAGGGAACAGACAAGTGGAACGACACTTTGGTCAGAGTCAGAGAACACGGTCCTCTTAGAAACCAATCGATACAGCTTTAATGCCCGGCATACCTCAGTATCTGCGCAGTTCGTTTCTCCTGCTCTCTGAGGCTGTATGCCCGTACATAACTCAGAAAGGGATTAAGTCACACAGAGACTTAGTCCTGTTCGCACTTGTCCGTACACACACACACACACACACACACCACACACACACACACACACACACAGGCACGCACGCACGCACGCACGCACGTACGCACGCACGCACACACGCACGCACGCATACACACACAACACAATGCATACACAAGCTCGCGCATTCAGAGCTTCACATAAGAATTCCTTACATTCAAACAGGAGTCTTTAACTAGTTTTTCACTCACGGAAAAAAAAAAATCCGAAGTTTCTCTGTTCAGTTTCTAGACTGAATCCCTTCTTACACCCAACATTACAATGCCCTACGGTTATTTATTTTCAACTTTGTACGGGTTGTTTTCTTTAACAGACTTGTAACACGCCCCTTTTTGATTTCGTAAATCACCATTTTAAGAGAACTACGTTATTTGAAAAATATATCTGACAATAAAGATGTGACGAGCTCTATGGGAAAACAGGGAAACCCTAACCTTGCCCTGTAACACAAACCTAACACTAACGGTATAATCTTTCCCTAACCCCATAACTTAACCCTATGCGTCAGATGATTACACAGTAATGAATCGATAGGAAGTGCTTGCACATGCGCAATATACTTGCATAAATGTTATGAATGAAATATTGTTGTTGGAACACCACTATCATGGAAACATGTGCTAAGAAAAACAAGATGCAAAGCATATAAACGTACTCCCAGTTTATCTTGAATACGCGTGAGATATTCTATAAAGAGGAAAAACCTTTTATCCCGTAATAGCCGTTAGTAATGGCTATTCTGGTAAACATCGGCCATCATCTGTGACCCATAATGAACATACCTACAAATTTTCAGAAAGATCGGCCAGGTACTTTCTGAGATTTTCCATTAAGAAGAAAACTGTTGTGGGCCGTTATAGCCGTTATTTACGGCTATAACGGTAAAATAAAACATAGGGCATGATCTGTGACCCATAATGAACATACCTACCTGCCATGAAAAACAAACAGTGGAGCATGTCCTAAGCTCATGTAAAGTAGCCCTGGCTCAAGGAAGGTACACATGGAGGCACAACCAAGTGCTCAAAGAAATTGTACAAGTAGTCTGGGCTAGTACCAACACCACAAAGGGAAAATCAGGACTCCAAAAGCACCCGCAACATTCTTCACGGCAGGAGGCAGCAAATCATGGCCAAGAACAACAGTGCCACTCGAAACATGCAGGCAGAGTCTGCTGGACGGGGCAGATGACTGGGAGTGCACTGCAGACCTCCCAGAATGGAAGAGTCACCCAGAGATCAGCAGCAAGAGTGGCATGAGACCAGACATAGTAGTCCACTCTAAGTCAACCAAGCAGCTGATCATGATCGAGCTCACGGTGCCATATGAGAACAGAATGGAGGCAGCTCAAATCTACAAGACTGAAAAGTATGCTGATCTGGCAAACAGCCTGAGGAGAGAAGGCTATCAGGTCAAAGTCCTCACTGCAGAAATTGGAGCTAGGGGGTTTGTAGGAACGTCTGCATACAGCCTCATGAAACAGCTCTCAGTTGCAGGGAAGGAAAAAACCAGAGCCCTGAAAGCAATGGCAGAAGCGGCAGAGAGGTGTTCAAGCTGGATCTGGTCAAGGAGGAACAAAAGTGAACTTCATAAGGCTTAATTTCCCTACAAATATCAGGTGTCCCTGTGGCTCAGTGGTTAAAGCGCGAGTCATTAAGTGGAAAATGAGCATGTCCAGAGGGTCATGGGTTCGAATCCCAGCCATGACTCGTCCCAAGATGGGAAAAAAAAGGGGCAGCAGAGGGACATCCGGCGTCATGAACCGGGTGTGGCCCAACCCCCCTAGAGTGTCAGGAGATAAGGGCCGAAACACTTGCTTGAAGGGGGCTTCTCTTCTGAGGACTCTCTGCTGCCACGCTCTCCACGAGTTTCTTTCTACTAGGGCATGATCTGTGACCCATAATGAACATACCTACAAATTTTCAGAAGGATCGGCCAAATACTTTCTGAGATATTCCATAAAAAAGAAAAACCGTTATGGGCCGTTATTGCCGTTAGTAACGGCTATAACGGTAAAATAACACATCGGGCATCATCCTTGACCCATAATGAACATACCTACAAAATTTCAGAAAGATCGGCCCAGTAGTTTTGTCTGGAGCGAGTGGAACACATTTTGACCACGGACGGACACACACACACACACACACACACACACACACACACACACACACACACACAACAGCATTTCTTAGTTCCCATTGTAAAGTACTCCCTGTTCTATAAGAACTGGGAGTACAAAAATGGAGGCGCAGGCTTTACTTTAACCTTAATTTTCCTGCTTAGACTGTTATAGTCTCGGGAATGTCCTCGCTGCATAGACGACGTACGTGTTAACTTCTGGTGACTATGCTCACGTTTTTGTACTCCCAGTTCATATAGAACAAGAAATGCTCTCTCTCTCTCTCTCTCTCTCTCTCTCTCTCTGTGTGTGTGTGTGTGTGTGTGTGTGTGTATGTGTGTGTGTGTGTGTGTGTGTGTGTGTGTGTGTGTGTGTGTGTGTGTGTGTGTGTGTGTGTTTGTCCGTCCGTGGTCAAAATGTGTTCCACTCGCTCCAGACAAAACTACTGGGCCGATCTTTCTGAAAATTTGTAGGTATTTTCATTATGGGTCACAGATGATGCCCGATGTTTAGTTTACCGTTATAGCCGTTACTAACGGCTATAACGGCCCATAACGGTTTTTATTCTTCATGGAATATCTCAAAAAGTACGTGGCCGATCTTTGTGAAAATTAGCAGGTATATTCATTATGGGTGACAGATGATGCCCGATGTTTTTGTTTTTGTTTTTGTTTTTTTCACCGTTATAGCCGTTACTAAAGGCTATAACGGCCAATAACAGTTTTTCTTCTTTATGGAGTATCTCAGAAAGTACTTGGCCGATCTTTCTGAAAATTTGTAGGTATGTTCATTATTGGTCACGGATCATGCCCGATGTTTAATTTTACCGTTATATCCGTTACTAACGGCTATAACGGCCCATAACGGTTTTTCTTCTTTGTGGAATATCTCAGAAAGCACTTGGCCGATCTTTTTGCAAGTTTGTAGGTATGTTTATTATGGGTCACAGATGATGCCCGATGTTTCAGTTTACCGTTATAGCCGTTACCAAAGGCTATAACGGCCCATAACGGTTTTTCTTCTTTATGGAATATCTCAGAAAGTACTTGGCCGATCTTATTGAAAATTTGTAGGTATGTTCATCATGGGTCACGAATGATGCCCGATGTTTACCAGAATAGCCATTATTAACGGCTATAACGGCCCAAAACGGTTTTTCCTCTTTATAGAATATCTCACGCGTATTCAAGATAAACTGGGAGTACGTTTATATGCTTTGCATCTTGTTAGCGATACATGGGTCACAAAGTTTAACACTGATTATCCCTTTTCAGGAATGTTCTAATTGCAATCAGTGGTGGTTTGGTAAGTTCACGTGTAGCCACAAAGTCTATGAATTTCTTGCATTGAGATAGTCCATGCGGTCGACCGATCTTGCGCGACACGTGTCAACAAATTCTACCCTTGAACAGCCCACATCTAGTTCCCTCCCTTTCACGTCATGTGACAGAGTTTTCCGAGGTGAGACCAAGAGGATGTAGTTTGGTATCACTGGGTGGAACGTTTCGGCGGAATCCCTGCACACCCGAAATCATTTTCTGGTGAATAAGAAAGGGCACGTGCTCAAATCCACTCTCACCCCTCCTCCTGGAATTTGGTTCAAAAGTCATTCCCCACCTTTTAGAATGATCAAAATGTCCCAAAGGACTGACATATGAACCGAAGCACATTGCACCTGAATGCACGCGCGCGCGCGCGCGCGCGCGCGCGCGCGCGTGTGTGTGTGTGTGTGTGTGTGTGTGTGTGTGTGTGTGTGTGTGTGTGTGTGTGTGTGTGTGTGAGGGGATTGTGTACCTGAGCCAGAAGTCCTCCCGCTTCCGTTCCAAAGTTATTCCATGGTGAATGCTTTGGGGCATGGTCCGAAATCACCACGTTCGTCTATTTTCAGCTGCTGGTCACCTGCGGCCAGTACGCCTGGACACGTGCCTGCATTCATTCCATGCATGTTTTTGAACAATGCCCTCAATCGGGGAGTTATTTTGGAACAAGACTGGGAGGAGTTCTAGTTCAGGTCCAATACCCCTCCCTCATCAAATTCAGGTGTCATGCTCTACATGATTGTCGTTTGGGACACTTCGATAATTTGAGAGAACGAGAGCGACGTTGAAAACAAGGAGGAGGTTGGTCTGGAATTACCTCTCTGGTTGTGAGTTTTGATACATACCCTTTCTCATCCGCAGGGTGGTGGGTGGGAGGTTGGGGGTTGGGGGGAGGGGGTGGGTTCGGGGCGTGGACTGATTACGACATGTTACATCGGAAGCCAACAGATTTAGATCACAGTGATTAAATGGCGGCTGTTATCCGTGCTGAGACATGACGCTAGTCTGCAAATACAAAAAAGAAACTGAATTTCTGAAACAGGTTATTACAATCTTTAAAACTGCTTTCCCCACAAAAGCATGCATCTGAGTGTGCTGAGGGAGACAAATCCAAGTGGCTGAACAGTGAAGATCACAGCAAAGTGGCTGAACAGTGAAGATCACAGCAAAGCAAAGTCGCTGAACAGTGAAGATCACAGCAAAGCAAAGTGGCTGAACAGTGAAGATCACAGCAAAGCAAAGTGGCTGAACAGTGAAGATCACAGCAAAGCAAAGTGTGAAGAAACAGTGAAGATACTAACAGCAAAGCAAAGTGGCTGAACAGTGAAGATCACAGCAAAGCAAAGTGGCTGAACAGTGAAGATCACAGCAAAGCAAAGTGGCTGAACAGTGAAGATCACAGCAAAGCAAAGTGGTTGAACAGTGAAGATCACAGCAAAACATGGTGGCTGAACAGTGAAGATCACAGCAAAGCAAAGTGGATGAACAGTGAAGATCACAGCAAAGCAAAGTGGCTGAACAGTGAAGATCACAGCAAAGCATGGTGGCTGAACAGTGAAGATCACAGCAAAGCAAAGTGGCTGAACAGTGAAGATCACAGCAAAGTGGCTGAACAGTGAAGATCACAGCAAAGCATGGTGGCTGAACAGTGAACATAA
The DNA here is from genome assembly GCA_033310375.1 of Conus canariensis. Taxonomy (NCBI): domain Eukaryota; kingdom Metazoa; phylum Mollusca; class Gastropoda; order Neogastropoda; family Conidae; genus Conus; species Conus canariensis. Next base: position 24,618,808 of record CM065743.1, read on the forward strand.
TAATAATAATAATAATAATGAATACTTATATAGCGCCTATTCTCGGCTAGAGACCAAGCTCTAAGCGCTTTACAATCAACACTCGTTTACACAACGGGCTGCCTACCTGGGTAGTGCCGACTGAAGAGCTGCCAGCCGGCGCTTCATTCAGTCGTTTCCCGTGTCATCCAGTCAGTATCGTTCAATATCGATCACTCATTTTCCTTACTTCCTTCATTCTTTCCATTTCTTACGCAGGGTGCATGCTATGTGTAACGTGTCATCCATACCAACGGCCAAACTGGCCTACTCTTCCGAAAGTTGGTGATGGGATTTTACGTGTGTGCAAGATGTTATGCGTGCGTTCACACACGGAACCACGGTTTATAGTCTCATTCGAAGGACTGTATGGGAAATGGAGTCAGAACCAATGTTAACTCCGAGGGAAAAATCCCCTGTACCGAAACGCCCGGCGGAGGTTCGAACCCGCAACCCCAGGATCACCAAGATTACGAGTCCGGTGCTCTACCAACTGACCTATTCCGGCTCCCCAAGAAGAAGAAGATCACAGCAAAGCAAAGTGGATGAACAGTGAAGATCACAGCAAAGCAAAGTGGCTGAACAGTGAAGATCACAGCAAAGCAAGATGGCTGAACAGTGAAGATCACAGCAAAGCAAAGTGGCTGAACAGTGAAGATCACAGCAAAGCAGTAGAAGATCCCGAACACCAGTGCAGTCCTTTTCTTCTGCGTGCAAAATGGAGATACGCATATTTTACACCCACCCACACACACACACACACACACACACACACACACACACCACACCCCTCTCTCTCTCTCCTCTCTCTTTCTCGCTCTCTCTCTCTCTCTCTCTCTCTCTCTCTCTACTACACACACACACACACACACACACACACACACACACACACACACAGGCGTCTGCATATACTGAATATGTGAATGGTATGCGCATGAGTGATTGAGTAAGGAAGCGCACGAAAGCTGGGGAAGGGGGGGGGGAGGGGTGGTTACAAATGTATGTGCGGGTGTGAATGTGCCTGTGCTTCTGCGTTATGGAACGTGGTATAGTAGTAGTAGTGAGTAGTAGTAGTAGTAGTAGCAGCAGCAGCAGCAGCAGTAGTTAGTAGTTATGGTGTGTTGTTGGTGTAGTAGTAGTAGTAGTGGTGCTAGCAGAAGCAGCGGCAGCAGCAGCAGCAGTAGTAGACGTAGTAGTAGACAAAGTAGCAGAGCAGCAGCAGCAGCAGCAGTAGTAGCAGTAATGGTAGTGGTATATGTAATTACAGAAACAATGATGATGATGTGTGTGCATGCGTGAGTGTTGCGACAAAATTGTGTAGACATTTGTTGTGACTAAATTGTGCAGACATTTGTTGTGACAAAATTGTGCAGACATTTGTTGTGACAAAATTGTGCAGACATTTGTTGTGACGATGAACTCAGGCCGAGATTTGTCGTGACCATGAAATTGTTAGGAAATGTGTTTTGACGAGATTATTCAGATATTTGTTGTGACCATAGATTGTCCTTTTTTAATCAGAATTTGTTGTGACGATGAAATCATACAGAAATTTGTTGAGACGAAGAAATTATATAACACAATACTGAATACGAAGGGGTTTTTTTTCCTAATAAAGTAGAATATGGAAAAATACTCCCTCAGCGTGATATAGAGAAAACGTCCCCCCTCAATAATGATCATTTAGAAGCAGCCGTAACCCGGTCTCCCACCCTTCCGAAAAGGACAATTCAACAAGATGAC
>CM065743.1:24623068-24625568 GCA_033310375.1 Conus canariensis
GTGCTACATCAGCCATCACCCAAATTCATAACGCGGGTAAAAAAAAACAAAAAAAACAACTACACTGACAGGAAGTCCTGTCCTCTTTGTCGTGAAAGGCGCTGCGGCTTTGCCAGCCAATGAAGGGCCGGGAGTCGGCGCTGTGTGGTCCCTGTGTCCGCAGGTTGGTGGTCCCGCCGTCCTGCCCTCCCGGGACACCTTCAGCCTCATCAACGCCCTGACAGCTCCCCGGCTATTCCTGGGCGTTGGGGGGAGTCCTCTTCATCTGTCCCTCATTGCTGTAGTCACCGCATTGACATTCATGCATTATGCATCGCGCCGCGGAAGAGAAAGGTTGGGGGTGGCGACAGCCAAAGGTCCAGTGATGAAGGAGGTGGAGGGATGGGACTGAGCAAGAATGACGTGAATGTGGAGATGAGGAAGAGGAGGCGGAGGGTGGAGGACGCAGACAGACAAGACAGGGAAGTAGAAGCGGGGCACTGGGGGAAGTGGGGGACGCAGAAAGACAACACAGGGAAGTAGAGGACGCAGAAAGACAACACATGGAAGTTGAGGACGCAGAAAGACAACACAGGGAAGTAAGGCACTGGGGGAAGTGGAGGACGCAGAAAGACAACACAGGAAGTAGAGACGCAGAAGACAACAAGGGAAGTAGAGGACGCAGAAAGACAACACAGGAAGTAGAGGACGCGAAAGACAACACAGGGAAGCAATGTACTGGGGGAAGTAGAGGACGCAGAAAGACAACACAGGGAAGTAGAGGACGCAGAAAGACAACACAGGGAAGCAATGTACTGGGGGAAGTAGAGGACGCAGAAAGACAACACAGGGAAGTAGAGGACGCAGAAAGACAACACAGGGAAGCAATGTACTGGGGGAAGTAGAGGACGCAGAAAGACAACACAGGGAAGTAGAGGACGCAGAAAGACAACACAGGGAAGCAATGTACTGGGGGAAGTAGAGGACGCAGAAAGACAACACAGGGAAGTAGAGGACGCAGAAAGACAACACAGGGAAGCAATGTACTGGGGAAGTAGAGGACGCAGAAAGACAACACAGGGAAGTAGAGGACGCAGAAAGACAACACAGGGAAGTAAGGCACTGGGGAAGTGGAGGACGCAGAAAGACAACACAGGGAAGTAGAGGACGCAGAAAGACAACACAGGGAAGTAGAGGACGCAGAAAGACAACACAGGGAAGTAAGGCACTGGGGGAAGTGGAGAATGCAGAAAGGAAGAGGTGTAAGAAAGAAGATGTGGCGAAGACAAGGACGAGAGGCAGCAGTGTTAGGAGGAAAAGGGCAGTGATGACATGAGGAAAGGACAGGATGACATGAGGAAAAGGACGTGATGAATGAGGAAAAGGACAGTGATGACATGAGGAAGGACAGTGATGACTGAGGAAAGGACAATGATGACATGAGGAAAAGGACAGTGATGACATGAGGAAGGACAGTGATGACATGAGGGAAAAGGACAGTGATGACATGAGGAAAAGGACATGATGACATGAGGGAAAAGGACAGTGATGACATGAGGGAAAAGGACAGTGATGACATGAGGAAAAGGAGAATGATGACATGAGGAAAAGGACAGTGATGACATGAGGAAAAGGACAGTGATGACATGAGGAAAAGGACAGTGATGACATGAGGAAAAGGACAATGATGACATGAGGAAAAGGACAGTGATGACATGAAAAGGACAGTGATGACATGAGGAAAAGGACAATGATGACATGAGGGAAAAGGACAGTGATGACATGAGGAAAAGGACAGTGATGACATGAGGAAAAGGACAGTGATGACATGAGGGAAAAGGACAATGATGACATGAGGAAAAGGAAGTAGAATGAGGAAAGGACAGTGATGATGGAAGACATGATGACATGAGGGAAAAGGACAGTGATGACATGAGGAAGAGATCAAGGAAATGACTGCTAAGACAACCAGGAGGAGGAGGAGGACGGGAGGAGAAGGGAGAGGAGGACACAGGAGAAGGAGGAGGACGGGAGGAGAAGGGAGAGGAGGACACAGGAGAAGGAGGAGAACGGGAGGAGAAGGGAGAGGAGGACACAGGAGAAGGAGGAGGACGGGAGGAGAAGGGAGAGGAGGACACAGGAGAAGGGAGAGGACGGGAGGAGAAGGGAGAGGAGGACACAGGAGAAGGAGGAGGACGGGAGGAGAAGGGAGAGGAGGACACAGGAGAAGGAGGAGGACGGGAGGAGAAGGGAGAGGAGGACACAGGAGAAGGAGGAGGACGGGAGGAGAAGGGAGAGGAGGACACAGGAGAAGGAGGAGGACGGGAGGAGAAGGGAGAAGAGGACACAGAAGAAGGAGGAGGACGGGAGGAGAAGGGAGAGGAGGACACAGGAGAAGGAGGAGGACGGGAGGAGAAGGGAGAGGAGGACACAGGAGAAGGAGGAGGACGGGGGAGAAGGGAGAGGAGGACGGGAGGAGAAGGGAGAGGAGGACGGGAGGAGAAGGAGAGGAGGACACGGA
>CM065743.1:24630568-24633068 GCA_033310375.1 Conus canariensis
CTGGGTGGACAAAGGACCCATTTACTGCTGGGTGGACAAAGGAGGTCTTCAAGGGAAAAGCTATCCCACCCCACGAGTGGTTGGAACTCAAGACGTCAGCTCTGCAGGCAAACACTCTGACCATTTGAGTACGGGCCCCCTGATGTTAAACTAAAACTATTTAAACAAACATTGATAAATCAGTTTAAGAATTTCTGTTCATGGGTGTAGGGAAGGCTATCGTTTCTAAGATACTGAAAATTTGGCAAACGGCAGTAACAACGAGAGCAATGATAACACCAATGACAACTATCACAATAAAGACGACAGTACAACAAAGACAGCGACAACAAGACCAGCCGGGGACGACGACGACAAAAACAACGACGACGACAACTAGAACAACTGATGTCGATGAGGATAGAAGGAAGACGGGGAAAGGGGAGGGTGAAGACTCACAGAAGACAGGAAGAGTGGGGGGGGGGGGGGTGTCTCGGCACAGATGGCCACTGGGACAAGACTGACCCATCACGTGTTGAGGATTCTACCACAGGCCGCTTCACTCAGGATACTTGGCAGTTGACACAAGGATGATCCTTTTGACTCAGCCACTGGTATTCATGATGTCATATGCATGCCTGTGCGCTTTGTGCCCGCGCGCGCGTGTAGGTGTGTGTGTGTATGCACGAGCACTTGCTGATGGGTACGCGCGCGCGCGTGTATGTGCGTGTGTGTGTGTGTGTGTGTGTGTGTGTGTGTGTGTGTGTGTGTGTGTGTGTGTGTGTGAGAGGAGAGAGAGAGAAGAGAGAGAGAGAGAGAGAGAGAGAGAGAGAGAGAGTTTGTACGTTCCGCAGTGGCTTTGTTTCTGCATTCTGCCCATTTGAAATCCTCTGTTTCTATTGCATGTGAATGTTTGTAGAATCTCCCTCTCCCTCTCTCTCTCTCTCTCCCCCCCCCCTCTCTCTCTCTCTCCCTCCTCTCTCTCTCTCTGTCTCTCTCTGTCTCTCTCTCTCTCCTTCAACTCGCTACTTCTCCGTATTTCTCCCACTTCCCTCCCCCAACTCCACCCTTCCCTGACCTTACAGTTACAGTGCCGTAAAAGCTCTTCCCTCCCAGAAGGTGCCGTGTCGTAGTCGTTTTATTCCTGTCATAAAACCCCACATAAAAGGACGACTCCTGCAAAACGCCAGAGTTTTGAAATATGAGATGCCGCACTAAACCCCGTCCTCCCTGAAGTTTCACCGTCCTACAAGCGGTATTGCGTGGGCCGGAACCTAATCGATCTTTCTGACAGAAGGTGTTTTCATGTTTCATGGTCATATGCGATGGGGTGAAAAAAAGAAAAAGAACGTAATCCCCATTACAAAGCAATCTTTTAACAGCTGAAAAGAAGCTTACCTGTAAATAATTGTTAAATTTCTGTCACATTTTTCTGTTCATGGGGACACAGACGGACATGGAATAATGTCTTGTGATTAATGATACTGAGCTGACTGACAAACTGCAGCGACGACGACCACGACAATGACGACGAACACAAGAACAAAGTCGGCAACAACTACAGAGCGATGGCAACGACAACACCTACAATGACAGGTTTGACGGCAACATCGACTACATGTACAGATATTACAACAACGATAAACACCAAAGAAAAACAGCAACAACGACGACAACAAATAATCCGAAGACAAGAACAATGACGTCGACAACGACGACCACGACAAAACAGGGTAAGAACGACGACGAGGACATCAGTGACAACGACAACTATAACTGTACGAACAGCCGTGACGTCGCCGATGACAATTATGCTGTGATAACAACTACATTAACAAAACGACGACAACAACAATGCCGACGACAACAAAGAGAAGGACGACGACTAGGAAAGACGACGATTCATCAACAACACTGCAACATATAAACAGTAATGACGATGACATAACAAGTGGAACAACAACAGAAATGCAGAGTTCAAGGCCACTGGCAAGAACATCAACAATAACAACAACGACAACAACAACAACAACACACAGACACAGATACACAGACACAGATACACAGACACAGATACACACACACACACACACACACACACACACACACACACACACACACACACACACACACACACACACGTGGGCAGGGGATGAATAGAGAGCAAGATTCCACGTATGTCATTCTGTCAACAGAGATCTGCACTGAAGAAGGCTGCGAGCAGTCAGGACACTGGCCAGCAGTTCCCATTCCTATGGACCCACACCGATCTGTGTCAAGGTCACGATAATGATACAACTTTAAATTCTTTGCTCTCAATTCTAGGAAGTCCTGAGAGACGACGTGTGGAGCTGAACTAGAACAAAAACTGCGAAATATGGAGGGCGAGGGAATTATAACAAAAGCGTGTTGATTTTTGGATTCTCTTTTATTTCTCTACAAAAGTGTGTTGATTTTTTTTTATATTCTCTTTTCATTTCGATACAAAAGCGTATTGATTTTTGTATTCCCTTTTGTTTCC
>CM065743.1:24635568-24640568 GCA_033310375.1 Conus canariensis
CCCATCTATTTTGTCCTAAAATCTAACGAAAGAGTAATGGAGGGACAATGTACGCCCCATCTATTTTGTCCTAAAATCTAACGAAAGAGTAATGGAGGGACAATGTACGTCCTATCTATTTTGTCCTAAAACCTAACGAAAGAGTAATGGAGGGACAATGTACGCCCCATCTATTTTGTCCTAAAAACTAACGAAAGAGTAATGGAGGGACAATGTACGTCCCATCTTTTTTGTCCTAAAAACTAACGAAAGAGTAATGGAGGGACATTGACAGTGTTGGTGTGACAGCCTGACACCGGCGGTTGCCATGACAACATCAAACTATACCAGGACACGGAGGAGAGCGCACACCTCTGTAAAGGTCAGCTCTTTGATCCGGATCCGCCTCTGGGATCCGCATCAGGCTTTGAAGACTTCGTTCTTGGGCCACGGCCTATCTCTCCAAGTGTCTTTAAAATAGGTTCCGTGGATTTGTGGGAAGATTGTAGCAGTGACTGAAACACTGGAGGAAAAAGAAAGATATGAAGGGGCATGGGGGAGGGGACTCACCCACGACCACACTTTCTATGAAATTGAAAGCGACAAGTGGATGTGTGCTCATGCGATGTCTTTCATTGTGTTTGTCCTACCTGAAGAAGACCTTTACGTCGAAACGCTTTGTGTATGTTTTGCGACTTTTTTTCCCATTCGTTTGGCGGTCCATTAACTCTATGTTTACTCCTCTCCATTAACTCTATGTTTACTCCTCTCCATTAACTCTATGTTTACTCCTCTCCACTTGACACGTTTCGCGCAAATTTGCTTACAGTATGTAAATTAAAAGACGCTCGTGAAATCATAGCTTCTGTGACTGAGGTACCAAACGTAAAACAGGACGATATGAACGAGATCCGACCATCGACCCAGTCAAGTCCTGATACAAATATCTAATGTATCTTACAAAGCACACGACCATTGATACTGTCAAAGTCTTTCTACTTATAACTATATTATTTGTGTCTGTCATGTTTTATGTATATCTATAACTTCCAGCTCAGTGATGTTAGTCAATAAATAAAGAAACAAAGCAACATTTTGACTTTGAGCTACACCTTAACCCCACCCTCTACCCAAAACAAAAACAAACAAACAAACAAAGCTCTTTCCCACGCATGTTCGTATAATCGGAAACGGCACGTGTTCTGCTGCTCCTTTTGCCTCCCTCTGGACCCTATAATTATCTACAATGACTATTCTCATGAAACATGCTTTTAAATTAGAAACCCTGGCCGGTTTCTCGTTTCTTCGTCCTCTATTTGAAAAGGTTTATTATTATTTTTTTTATTATTTTTTTTTTTACAGTTCTTTTCAAGAAGTGGCTGGGTCCATCTTTAAATGACGTAATGAGCTTCCTGTCGTATTCCGACCCATGGATCACCCACACGGTTCCAGCCCTTGATTCAAAGAATCTTCTTCACTAGATGAGGCCATGGTACACCTGCACTACTGTGATGCCACCATTATTCACTGATCGCGACGAAACATGTGCATATATGTGTGTGTGTGTGTGTGTGTGTGTGTGTGTGTGTGTGTGTGGCGCGCGCGCGCGCACGCGCGCGCGTGTCTGTGTGCGTGCGTGCGTGCGTGTATGCGTGCGTGCGTGCGTGCGTGCGTGCGTGTGTGTCTGTGCGTGTGTGTGTGTGTGTGTGTGTGTGTGTGTGTGTGTGTGTGTGTGTGTGTGTGTGTGTGTGCCTGCGTCCGTGCCTGCGTGCATGCGAGCACGCGTTTTGAGTGCGCGCGCGCGCGTGTGTGCGTGTACGTACATGCGTGCGTGCGTAAGCGTACGTGCGTGCGTTCGCGTACGCGCGTGTGTGTGCGTGTGTGTGCGCGGGGGGTGGGGGTGGAAGGGGGGTCTGGAGGAGGAGGAAAGAAAGAGGAGGGAGGCCCACAGAATGTCGCAATGCCTCGAAGCTCAGCGCCGAGTCCCGAGAGAGATCGTCCTCTCTGACGTAGGGAAATGGGAAAAGAATGAGGGGTGGGGTGGAGGTAAGGTAATGAGAGGCTGGGGAAGGGGAGGTAATGAGGGGTGGGGGGAGGGGAGGTAATGTGGGGTGGGCGGAGTGGGGGGGTAGGCACACACGATTAGTCCCAAATTGCAATAGATCTGGTGAAAGCAGCCACGTTGTCAGATATCTTGTTTCTTTCAAAAACGTAAAATGTATCCGTCACCGCTCCCTCCTCCTCTTCTTCCTCCTCCTCCTTCTCTCTCTTTCCCTCTCTGTGTGCATGTGTGTGCGTACGTGCGTGCGCGCACGCACGCACGCGCGCGCGTAAGTGTGTGTTTGTGTGTGTGGCGCGCGCGCACATCTCTCTCTCTTTCTGTCTCTGTGTCTCTCTCAGCTCTCTCTCACCCCCTCCCTCCTTCTCTCTCTCTCTCTGTTTTGAGACCTTTGCTGGTCTTTTTTTTTTTTTTTTTTTTTTTTATACATGAATGATTTATCCCTGACTTTAAAAAACGGCTCGTAAATTAGTTGCAGATGCAATTACATCCATATTAATGACTCTTCTATAATTAATGACTCTTCTATAACTATCCCAATATCCTGCAGGATAACATTGACAGATCGGTCCAATGGATTGAACTTAACCATATATGTCTAAACTCTGATGACGAAATGCATGTGTATAACAACCAGACAAAGGCGTCAGAATGTGTCCACTGGTTTTTAAGTCTATCTTTATGTCTGATGTGAACATTGACGAAGTCAAAAGAGACAGGGTCTTCGGAATTATCATTGATAAATTATCTTGGGCTGACCACGTTGCTTACTTGTGCAGACGAGTATCTCAAAAGATATTTCCATCGAACAGAATTAAGCTCTTTCTGACTATCAATTCTTGTGAACTTCTTTTTTTTTTCTAAGGTGCACACCTAGTCTGTCATAGACGACGCCACGACAATATGAGATATTATCAGAGGAAATGTCTTCAAACCGCTAGCCAGGTTATAAAAACACTGCTACGAAACTAGTGCTTTTAAAGTGCAGGTCATTGTCGCCTAGGAAGACACTGTATATCCTTCCACTTTGTTTCAGACTGGAAGACAACAAGGCGGCATTAATGCACAAAATAATGGTTGGAACTGCTCCCCCAGGCATCAGAAACAGTGTCCCAGTCAATGAAAAGAGGCATTTTCATCAATCACCAGTTCCTCTCCACAGAAAAGACCTCTTTAATTCAAGCTTTATGTATACTGGCGGGTCCTGCGGGAACAATTTGCTCGTGTGTTGAAATCGGACGACCAGTCATGTATCCTTTCAACGGTCCCTTAAACGGTTTTTGTTTGATAACTTGGGGTGTTAAGAGTTCGCAGTCTTTTTTCCAGTTCACTGTATCAAAGGGCATTCAAGTTCTTGCTCATGTAAGAAATGGAATAACTAATATCTAAATCGCTTGTGCTTTGTTGTTGCTGTTGTAGTTTTTATCGTGGTTAAATTATGTACATTATCTACATGTCTTGACTGCACTCACTCTCTCTCTCTCTCTCTCTCCTCTCTCTCTCTCTCTCTCTCTCTCTCTCCTCCCCTCCCCCCCCCCCCCTCTTAGTCTCTAGATAGTTTTATGTATTGGGCGTTGTTGTGGATTCCCCCCCCCCCCCCTCTCCCTCCTTCTCTCTCTTCTTCCGTGTCTCTCACTTCTTTTCGTTTTGTTGTTGTTGTTGTCATTGCTCCTTTGGATGAGACATATTTTTGTGCTCGTGAACTGTGTGGAAGGTGACTGTGTGTAGTATCGTTTTCTGTTTTATTTGTGAATGGTCCTTTGAATCGGGTACAGTGGGTGCGGGTGGAGATGATGGTGACGGATGTCGGGCGAGATGGGAGGGTGTGGGATGGGGACGGCCACATATTCTGGAGGCTTGAGGCCTTACATGTTGTGACTGAAGGCTTGAGGCCTTACATGTTGTGACTGAAGGCTTGAGGCCTTACATGTTGTGACTGAAGGCTTGAGGCCTTACATGTTGTGACTGATGGGTTCAGGCCTTACATGTTGTGACTGAAGGCTTGAGGCCTTACATGTTGCGACTGAAGGCTTGAGGCCTTACATGTTGTGACTGAAGGGTTGAGGCCTTACATGTTGTGACTGAAGGCTTGAGGCCTTACATGTTGTGACTGAAGGCTTGAGGCCTTACATGTGACTGACGGGTTGAGGCCTTACATGTTGTGACTGACGGGTTGAGGCCTTACATGTTGTGACTGACGGGTTGAGGCCTTACATGTTGTAACCGATGGGTTCAGGCCTTACATGTTGTGACTGAAGGGTTGAGGCTTTACATGTTATGACTGACGGGTTGAGGCCTTACATGTTGTGACTTATGGTTGAGGCCTTACATGTTGTGACTGACGGGTTGAGGCCTTACATGTTGTGACTGACGGGTTGAGGCCTTACATGTTGTGACTGATGGGTTCAGGCCTTACATGTTGTGATTGACGGGTTGAGGCCTTACATGTTGTGACTGACGGGTTGAGGCCTTACATGTTGTGACCGATGGGTTCAGGCCTTACATGTTGTGACTGACGGGTTGAGACCTTACATGTTGTGACTGATGGGTTGAGGCCTTACATGTTGTGACTGACGGGTTGAGGCCTTACATGTTGTGACTGATGGGTTGAGGCCTTACATGTTGTGACTGACGGGTTGAGGCCTTGGATGTGTGACTGATGGGTTCAGGCCTTACATGTTGTGACTGATGGGTTGAGGCCTTAGATGTTGTGACTGACGGGTTGAGCATTACATGTTGTGACTGATGGGTTGAGGCCTTACATGTTGTGACTGATGGGTTGAGGCCTTAGATGTTGTGACTGATGGGTTGAGGCCTTGCATGTTGTGACTGACGGGTTGTTCATATTTTGCATGTTTTCCTCTCCCCCGTTTTCGGCTCATCTGTTCTTTTTTCTCTGTGTTTTCCCCTAATTTGTTATCGTCTTGTATGCATTTGTATGTTTTTGTGCCCAGAGGGCTGG
>CM065743.1:24648068-24653068 GCA_033310375.1 Conus canariensis
ATCACCACGTAGTTTGGATAGCTATAACATGGTGGTAATATCAGGTGATCACGTAGTTTGGATAGCTATAACATGGTGGTAATATCACGTCATCACGTAGTTTGGATAGCTATAACATGGTGGTAATATTAGATCACCCGGTAGTTTGGATAGCTACAACATGGTGGTAATATTAGATCACCACGTAATTTGGATAGCTATAACATGGTGGTAACATCAGGTCATCACGCAGTTTGGATAGCTATGGCATGGTGGTAATATCTGGTCATCACGCAGTTTTTGGATAGCTATAACATGGTGGTAATATTAGATCATCACATAGTTTGGATAGCTATAACATAGTGGTAATATCAGATCACCAAGTAGTTTGGATAGCTGTAACATGGTGGTGATATCGGTAATATCAGATCATCACGTAGTTTTTGTAGAGCTGAACTGCTTCAAATGAGTACTCCATCTTCTCAAGGTGTCTTGATATGGTAAATGTTTCTCACCAACGTGTTCCTGTGTCTCTGAATACAATGCAATATTCCATGTACAATATCTAAATGTTACAAGGCATTGCATAACAAGTCCTGACCTACTTAAGCATGTTTGGCACTGTCTTTGTCACGCTAGTAAGTGGCTCTGATCTTCAGTGTCTTTTGCACTGTAGATCTATCAGTAATGAGGATGCGGCTGTTGCGCTCCTGCCACGAGCAAACACTCTGGTGATATCCAATGCTGTTTATGAACCCGCTGAGATATCAATCCCTATGAATGGTTGAAACCTTTGAACAGTTTCCTCTGTAATTTGCAACATCCATAATTTGATACGCTTCAGCTGAGAATCTACTTCTCTTCATACGAGCTTTAGCCAATATTTTTCTATACATCGAACATGACACTTATTCCTTCAGAGCTCCCAACCTAATTGTTCTTAAAAGAAAAAATTCAGTGCTCGCTATGCTACTCCAGGAAATCATTTTTTTTATAAATCAATAAACGCGTTCATCACTCAGATCTAGAGTCAGGCTGCTGCCCCACACAGTGAAATGTGTGGACTTGGGAATCGGTTTCAGAAAAGGTGACAGGACTCCCATGCAGTGTATGTTTAATGTAACCACACCATCTGTATACCCCATCCCCTCTTGCCCCTTATCTAAGCCTCGCTTCCAATCCATGTTTGGTTACTTCTCATACAGTGGCCCTTCCGGCACAGTATTCTCGCCCCTGACATGTTAATACATAATTGATTACTTCTGACACAACGGCACAGCTTACACCTACAGCCAATTTCCCTCCCGGCCATATAAATTTTCTAAAAGTAGTGTTACAAACTCTTTTTCAAAACCAAAAATACCGCACGGAAAGTTTCAAAATGGAGTGACTGAGGTCGGAAAATGAAGTAAAATTTAGAAAGAGGGGGTTAGTTACCGCCAAGGATATAGACAAACAAAGCACAGGACAAGACACAATGCATTTCGACCTCTTGGGTCTTCTTCAGGCAAAAACAAGTAACATTTAGGACAGTAGAACAAAGAACGTGAAGTCCCTTTTCTTGTCATATTCGGCACCGGAACCAAAACTTTTGGTTTACCGGAGTTTACCGTTAGTTCCAAACTGTTTCTCCGACGATAGCCATTAACGTACCAAAATACAATCTATAAAAACAGTTTCCTCTCTTGAATTGTGCTTGATATTCAGTCTGTTCTTTGAACTGTGCTTGATATTCAGTCTGTTCTTTCAGTTTGTCATCCACAATAGAGCTGGGACACCTTGACAAAAAAAGAGACAAAGAACTAGTGAATGAAACAGAAGATATTTGCATGCTGAATGAATAATTTTTGAGAGAGTGATGACGATTAAGCTTAAACGATGTTATCATCTACATTTCAGGAGAGAGAAGAAAAGCACTAGTAGAGCCAGATAAGAAAGAAATCAAACTACTGGAGAAAAATAAAAACAAACAACGGACAAAAACCTGTTGTGCATGCTGCAGACAAAAACCTGTTGTGCATGCTGCAGACAAAAACCTGCTGTGCATGCTGCAGGCAAAAACCTGCTGTGCATGCTGCAGGCAAAAACCTGCTGTGCATGCTGCAGGCAAAAACCTGTTGTGCATGCTGCAGGCAAAAACCTGTTGTGCATCCTGCAGGCAAAAACCTGCTGTGCATGCAGCAGGCAAAAACCTGCTGTGCATGCTGCAGACAAAAACCTGCTGTGCATGCTGCAGACAAAAACCTGCTGTGCATGCTGCAGACAAAAACCTGCTGTGCATGCTGCAGACAAAAACCTGTTGTGCATGCTGCAGACAAAAACCTGCTGTGCATGCTGCAGACAAAAACCTGCTGTGCATGCTGCAGACAAAAACCTGTTGTGCGTGCTGCCATTTCCTCTGCTCATTGCCCCGCGGCCTGTTTCACAGACAACACAACAAAGATCAGGGAGAAAAACAAAGGTGTGTGTGTGTGTGTGTGTGTGTGTGCGTGCGTGCGTGCGTGCGTGCGTGCGGTGCGTGCGTGTGCGTGCGTGCGTGCGTGCGTGCGTGCGTGCATGTGTGTGTGTGTGTGTGTGTGAGTGGTCGTGAGCGCGCTGCGCAAGGGAGTTAAAGACACAAAAACAGCACTTAGAGAGAGAGAGAGAGAGAGAGAGAGAGAGAGAGAGAGAGAGAGAGAGAGAGAGAGAGAGATGCTCACGCGCGCAGGCGCTCACACACACACTGACTGACTGAAACCATTTACTGTCAGATTAACATAGTGTTGTACTGACATTTTAAAAAGAAAAACCTTAATGAATTAATGAGGTAACGAAAATAATACAAATAAACATCTGAATGACATAAAAATCATAAAGGAAAATTAACAGGGAAACATTTAACATTTCTAGGTAACATAATAAAAATTCAGAAATTGTAACAATAAAGCAAATTACATCTTAACTGTACTGAAAATCAACAATCTCTCTCTCTCTCTCTCTCTCTCTCTCTCTCTCTCTCTCTCTCTCTCTCTCTCTCAGAACACCATAAAAAAAATTTTTTAAATATAAAAAAAGGAAAGACCCCCCCCCCCAAACACATGCACACAAAAACACACACCATCCAATCACACACACACACACACACTCTCTCTCTCTCTCTCTCTCTCTCTCTCTCTCTCTCTCTCTCACAGACACACACTCATACACACACACACACTCACAAAAACCACGCTTCCCCTTCCCCCTACTCACGTGTATGCGAGCACGCACATATATTCACTCACAGACAAACAAATAAAAACCAAAACTCTCTCTCTCTCGCACGCGCGCGCGCGCGCGCACACACACACACACACATACATACACACAAACTGCCACCTCCCCTACACACACTCAAAACATATCCACACAAAAAACGTATAGACGTACGCACAACATGCTCTCACATATAAACAAAACGAAGTTCTTCCCCCCCTCTCTCTCTCTCTCTCTCTCTAGCGCGCGCACA
This sequence comes from Conus canariensis, assembly GCA_033310375.1. Taxonomy (NCBI): domain Eukaryota; kingdom Metazoa; phylum Mollusca; class Gastropoda; order Neogastropoda; family Conidae; genus Conus; species Conus canariensis. The sequence continues at coordinate 24,651,535 of CM065743.1, forward strand.
ACCTGTGCAAAAGTTTCGTAAATGGAATAATGCGACCTAGTACACGTGAGAGTCGGACAGCTATGTCACGTAACAAATTCTTTGCTCTACGTGTACATCAGACCACTAAACCAAAAAAGAAACAAACATTAAAAAAAAAATTAAAAAAAAAAAAATCCGTTAGAAAAATCTGCCAAGTGGATGAGACTTGATCAGATTTACAGCCAAATTGGCTAGCCTCCACCCATTTTCTGGGTTGGGACAAAAAACACTATGCAATGTTAAAGGTAGATTTTTAGACAAAATTTTATCATGAAGACATTGAAAATACGCTTTTGTTAATGAACATTCAAGTAAAAAATGAGATACATTAAGGTTTTGACCACAGACACACAAAGGAGATGGTTTTAAAAACCTGCCAAACCAACAATCCACCCGTATTCTGTGCAATAAATTTCGATTCGGAATACAACCTGGCGGACTTATACAATGACTGCCGGGGGCAGAAAGATCCCATCTGTTCTTCTGAATGGCAGCTTCAATGTACTGTGTTCTTCTCTGGTCCCAGAGTGCTTTTGTCAGAATATTGTTTATTTCAAGAACCGAATAAGGAATATCACATAAAACTGTATTTGATTTGCACATTGAAGCCTCTTTTGCACAGGTATCAGCCAGTTCATTCCCTCGAAGATCGCAGTGACCGGGTACCCATAATAATGTTATTTTGGAACCTCGCATCATTAACTGGTGAATTGAAAATAAAATTTCACTGACGAGATCAGGACGACTTGATGTATTTTGAAGGTGTAAAGCCGTTAAAGCAGACTTGGAATCTGACAAAATCAGTATTCTTTCTGGTAAGACTTGCACATCAAGAATGAAATCAATAGCTTTCATAAGAGCAAATAACTCAGCAGTGAAAATAGAACAACCTTTGGTAATATGAAATCTTTTTTCAATGTTAAGGGAAGGTATCACGAAAGCAGCACCAACCTCAGAAGTACACGAAACTGAACCATCAGTGAAAATATGCAGATAAGATTCATATTCAGTGTAAATCAATTCTTTAACAAGAGAAGCAAGCAAAAGTGGATTCTCATTTTTAGTAATATTACCATAGGAATAGAAAAAATCTGCTTGCTTCATCAACCAAAGGGGGAAAGGGTATTTGGTCATTTTAACAATGTTGTCAAGCGAAAAGTTGCATGCATGTAAAAGAGGAGATACATAATCAGACAATGAAGTATATGCTTTTTTATTCCGTATCTCTCTAGAAACGTAGGTGCTTTCATCAAGTTCAGAAGTAACTGAGTTAGGGACTGTTCTTGCTCGTGCTGAGTAGCTACAAGCACAGAGCATCCTATGTTCATTTAAAGGCAAAACTCCTGCCTCTCTGTAAGTCATATCAATTGATGCCCATCTTGGAAGCCCCAAAGCAATTTTAAGTGCTAAGGAATCAATACTAGTTAACTTATGTAAATCTGTCTTTGATGCAGTGAAAAATACTTCTTGACCATATCTTACAATCGAACGAACTGTCCCTAAGGCGACATGG
>CM065743.1:24683068-24703068 GCA_033310375.1 Conus canariensis
ATTCTATTACACTGTGTTGCAATATGCACTGTGTTGCATTCTATTGCACTGTGTTGCAATCTATTACACTGGGTTGCATTCTATTACACTGTGTTGCATTCTATTGCACTGTGATGCATTCTATTGCACTGTGTTGCATTCTATTACACTGTGTTGCATTCTATTGCACTGTGTTGCATTCTATTGCACTGTGTTACATGGCATTGCATTGCTTTGTATTGTGTTGCATTTTATTGAGAATTTTGGCGTCGCTATTCATTGTGCTGTATTACATCTAAGTGCGTTGCAATATATTTTACGGCAATGTTGCCTGGTAGTGTGCCGCATCGTATTGAGCTACCTCGCACTGCGGTTGATTGTATAGCACTGCATTCAAATGCGTTGCGTCGCAGTGGATTGTACGAGCGTGCGTTGCTGCGCTGCATTCCTCTGCTTTGTGTAAGATTGTATTGCAACTCGTATCAGGAGTGCGCTTGTACTGTGTTGCATTGTACTCCACAGTGTGTTATGATGCGCTGTATTGCATGGTATTGTATTGTGTTGTACTCTGTTGTATAGTATGGTATTGCATGGTATTGTATTGTGTTGTACTCCGTTGTATAGTATGGTATTGCATGGTATTGTATTGTGTTGTACTCCGTTGTATGGTATGGTATTGCATGGTATTGTATTGTGTTGTACTCTGTTGTATAGCATGTTATTGCATGGTATTGTATTGTGTTGTACTCCGTTGTATGGTATGGTATTGCATGGTGTTGTATTGTGTTGTACTCTGTTGTATAGTATGGTATTGCATCGTATTGTATTGCTTGGCAATACCCTGCATAGCGTTACAATGTATTGCATTTTACTGTATGCATCACATTGTATTGTATTGTGTAATATTGTATTGTATTATGGTTGTGCTTCAATTAAAAAGCTTTAAGATTTTTGTTGGTCGTATTTGGCCCATATGGGGCGATGGGGGAGGAAACAGAGGTGGGGAAGAAACAGAGGTGCCGGACCACCTAAACCCCTTTCCCCTCCCCTCCCCTCTCGCACTGATCAAGCATGGCCTAGATGTGGGTTCAATGCCATACATGTCTATTTGTTTGATTTTTCTTCTCTTCTTTTTGGTCTTGAAGCGCATCCATGGTATGTGCTAACTGTCGCCAAACCCTGTTACATCTCGCTGTACTCAGGTTCAATGGCCACACCTACCTTAGACTGTAGCTAGTTGTGTAGAGCGGCAGCGGGAGGGGAGGGGAAGGGGGGGGGGGGGGGCTTTCTAACATTGCACTGACATTATCGGAATGGAACCATCTCCTAATCCTAATCCTGAACTTCCTCCCAGGCACGCTACAAAGTCGAGAAGTGTTTGCTCCGAGTGCTGATTCAAGGGATTTCAAAACCTGCTTTCTGTTACATAACAGTACTACAGACGTTCCTGTCGCCCAGTTTCTGAAGATTCATCCATCATTAGAGTTAGCCTGCGGACAGATGGAGAGACATTACGTACACACTAGACACACACTCTCTCTTTCTCTCTCTCTTCACACACACACACACACACACACACACACACACACACACACACACAACACACACACACGAACGCATCCACGCACACACACACACACACAACACAACACACACACACACACACACACACACACACACACACACACACAATGACGGAACAACAGACCAGAACAGGCTTCAGATTCAGCCAGGGGTCGTGACCAGCCTGCCGACCTTCCGCTGCTGGTCCAGCCGACGAGAAACAGAGGTGTCGTTACGTCATGTGATGGCTGTTATGCATAATCCGCCCCGCCACACCCCCACCCGTACCTCTCCTACCCCACCCGCATAAAAAACCCGGCAGCAATATGCATGAGGGGCTTATATCGGGGTCCGATTCCCCTCCGCCTGCTCCCACTGATGGAAACAGATACCCAAGTACTTCATTTGCATATTGCGCATACATATTCAAATTGCTCACGCCACCGGGCTCTGGTTGAAATCTGTTTGGAGGGAACTCCTCCCACACTAAATGTCGGGGAGTAGATTATACCCGGTTTACGGGGTTAACGGGGTCCGTCTACATGTACGCTCCTTTCGGGGGTGGGGTGGGGGGTAGAGGAGGGAGGGGAGAGAAATGGGGAACTACAGATCATCCGCTATTGCTTGGACGTCTGAGGGAGAAGAGGGCGGGTGAAGTGAAGGGGCGGGAGGAAGGTGTTGGGTGAAGGGTGTGAGGGTGCAGATGAGTTAGGGAGGGAGCAGGTTGAGATGGGGAGGGGGCAGGATGGACATGTAACTAATCATTTGAAGAAAACCCGCGAAACTGTCCTTTGAGGTGAAAAGTTTTACAAATTGGCACTTCACGACTGTACAAAATTCCTCCGTAATAATCCGTCACAGGACTGTCTGTGTCTGCAGAGTACGCCATTTTTCTTGCATATGACGTCAGTGTTATAAGAGCCCTTGCAGCAGAAGTCTTGGACGTCTGTTGCAGGCGGAACAGAGCATCAAGAACACAGGCCTTCGCTTCCTATTTGTTCCGTACTCACATCATCGTCACGTCTGTCCTTTCCTGTTTTCATCTCTCTGTCTCTCTCTCTCTCTCTGTCTCTCTCTCTCTCTCTCTCTCTCTCTTCTTGTCTTTCTTTCCTCTTTTCAGGTCTCCGTGTGTGTGTGCGCGCGCGCGCGCGCGTGTGTGTGTGTGTGCGTGCGTGCGTGCGTGCGTGCGTGTGTGTGTGTGCATGTGTGTATCGTAGGGGGGAGGGGAGGGGGGTGGGAGGGGGAGACTGTGTGAGCGCGTGCGCACACGCACGTGTGTGCGTGTATACGTTCGTGTTTGCGCGCGCGCGCGCGCGCACACACACACACACACACATATATATTTATACTGTTCGGCATTATATATATATATATATATATATATAAATAGAGAGAGAGAGAGAGAGAGAGAGAGAGAGAGAGAGAGAGAGGAGAACGTGTTGACCTCCTAATCCTGGTTACTTTATTTTGTTGTTGTTTTTCTGGAGTCTTACATCCTGATATGACGTCAAAACATTTTCCCAGCATCGTAAATCATCTTGATGTCATCCCCTTAGCAACCGCCCCAAGAATGTCTAAGAGAGGAAGCTTGCAATTTTTACCTCATGAAAGATAAACATGATATTCAACTTTTTGTTTTCGACTGTTGCATGGGATGGGAGTCAGCTCATCTCGCGGAAAAGCCAAGTCTTGTTCCGTAGTTCTTAAGGACCAGAACCAGCCAACACGTTTCGTTTTCACTTAACACACGGGATATTTTACACTTCGTTATCATTTTACACATGGAGAATTTTGCACTTGAAAGCCTGGGGATATCACAATACATTATAATTCAACATGCGAGGATTTTTACGATTCATTATAATTTTACGCGGGGGAATTCACATTAAAATGAAACTTTCACACTTCCTTCTGATCTCAGACATGGGAATTTGATATTCTACCACCATTTTACAGTGGGGGCCGGGGTGGGGGCGGGAGGAGGGGATTTCATACTTCGATATCAACGTGATCACAGGCTGACCCAGCTACGAACGTAGTGAAGCTCCCCTCAGTCTGCCTGACCTTAGTGGGTCACCGTGGTTCCCGAGCTTGGCTGCCGCATTTGTCCAGGGTCAGAACAAGGCTGATGGCAGTATCAGGCAAGCCCTGACGTGCAGCGCAGTGAGGACATGTGAGGAAGATAGCTGCCAGAGACAGGGATGCCACAGCAGTGTCCGTCCCTGCCCTGTCCGCTGCTGTCCCACACCTCACCTGTAACTAAATTTGTGCTTCACACTTCGGACTTCAAAGTTACAGAAGCGTCCACCAGTAATGGCACAATGCTTTGTCCTCTTCAGATTCTGAGACAGAACCATCCATAATGCCGAAGTCTGAGATACAACTGGGTCAGCCCTGTTGTCTGTAAGAACACAAACCACCAACGATATACAGCTTCGTCAGCCATGTTGTCTATAACAACAAAATCCACCGACAAGATACAGCTGGATCAGCCCTGTTGTCTGTAACAACAAAAAACCACCAATGAGATACAACTTCGTCAGCCCTGTTGTCTATAACAACAAAACCACCAATGAGATACAACTGGGTCAGCCCTGTTGTCTATAACAACAAAACCACCAATGAGAGACAACTGGGTCAGCCCTATTGTCTGTAACAACGCCAGAAAGGTGGCAAGAAAGAACAGGCAAGAGAACGATCCATTATTCTGCTCCCGTAATCCCACAATCTTCCTTTCTCTCTTCTTTTTCTTTTTCTTGTTTTCTTTCTCCTTTCTTCTTCACTTCTTTTTTTTTTCTTGTTCTTCTTGTCCCTATTTTTCTCTCTGATTGCATGACAATTTAGAGAGAGAGAGAGAGAGAGAGAGAGAGAGAGAGAGAGAGAGGGGGGGGGGGCTATGTGCCCGATCTGTATGTCTGTCGTTAAAGACAAAATAAGTCGTCCAATCAACGCACAGAATATCAAATCTTTAATCCTCTTTATGGCCCTGATTTTTTTTCCGTAAGAAAAAGGGTAAGTGGCGAAGGTCTTAAACAGAAAGAACAAACAGAAGAAAAGAGACAAAGGACAGATAAAACAGCATTGCATGATCCATGTCCTAAAGCGCTTTCGATTTCCGTTCGTAGAATCCCATAACATTTCAGGAAAAATGTGTGTGTGTGTGTGTGTGTGTGTGTGTGTGTGTGTGTGTGTGTGTGTGTGTGTGTGTGTGTGTGTTTAGGGTGGGGGGATTACAGGAGATGGGGAGATAAGGGAAGTTAAACTTACAAGTGTGTGACAATTAGAGAAACATGGGAGAGTTGGGGAGGAGTAGGATAGGGTATGTTGAAAAATAGGAGAGAGGGAGACAAGACAAGACAAGACAAAATTCTTTATTTACGAGGATAATAGATAAGCACTGACGTGCTTTTTTACATCCAGTCCTCGCCCTGAGTAGGGACTACAACATGCAGTGAAATCAATTAATGTAAGAAAGCAAAGAAGCAAGCAAAGCGGTCATGTAATCATAGAGGAACATCAAATGAAAATAGAAGAGAAATGAAAACAAAACAAAAAATAAGAATAATAATAAACAAAACAAACAAAATAATAATAACAAAAGAATAAAATAAAAATGAGAATAACAATAATGAAGAGGAAGGAGAGAGTGGGGGTAGGGAGTGAGGTGGGCTGGGGGAACATATGTAAATGTACTACAACGTACAAGATTGGCATGTATGAAAACAGACAGTGAAGTGAATATGACAAAGTGCGTACATATTTTTGAACACACACATACACGCACGCTCGCACGCAGAGAGAGAGAGAGAGAGAGAGAGAGAGAGAGAGAGAGAGAGAGGAGGGAGGGAGGGAGGGAGGGAGGGAGGGAGAGAGAGAGAGAGAGAGAGAGAGAGAGAGAGAGAGAGGCAGAGCAAGGCACAACATGTAATCATTTTTCGCAAGGCATGAAAATACGTAGAAGGTATTAAGCAAAGTGAGATGAAATTGGGGGAGGGGGGGGGGGGGGAAGGAGAAAAAAGAGAGAAAGAGAGAGAGGATGGAAGGGAGAGGGGGTACAGCATGAAATGTAACGATTTGGAATGGAAATGTACTAAAACGTACAACAATTAGCATGTATAAAATCAGACAGTAAAAAAGAATATGACAAAGTATGTACGGAATTCGGAACATACACACGCACGCACGCACAGACAGAGAGAGAAAAAGAGAGAGGGAGAGTGAGAGAGAGAGAGAGACAGAGAGAGAGAGAGAGAGAGAGAGTGAAAAAAGGGCACAACATATAATCATTTTTCATAAGATTATATCCATATGCACACATATATATATATACCCACACACACATACACATACATGCATATATATACATTTATATATATATATATATATATACATATACATACATACACACACACATACACACGCACATACATATACATGCGCACACGTACACATACATATACACACATACATACATACATACAAACATACTACATACATACATACACACACATTGGTGATATATATATATATATATATATATATGTATGTATACATATATACATATATATACATACACATACACATACATACACGTATACATATATATAAAAATACTTGATACATGATAAAAAGAAGAAAAAAATAGAAACGACAAATTGGTTAAGTACATGAAAAGGGGATGATTTATGCTTTTGAGATCACTTGTTGGTATTACTTATGTTTTTTTTTTTGTTTTTTTTTTTGTTTTTTTACCGCAGAAGATGGGTAAGGTAAGTGTTTTTGAAAGTTGTGGTACAATGGATTTGTTTGATAGATTCTGGAAGGGAGTTCCACAAAGAGGTTCCCGAGTACGTTAGACTTGATTTAAATAGGTCAATTCTGGGGATTGGGATATGGAGTTTGTGGGAGTTTCTCGACGAGACTTTTGAGAATCGTCTCATTAAAGTTGTTGGAGCATTCCCGGTCAGAATCTTGTGCATCATTAGCCCTTTGTTGTATTTGAGTCTCTGGCTGAATGGAAGAATGTGAAGATGTTTATAATCAGAGCTTTCGAGGCTAGTTTTCTTCAGAAGGATTAATTTGAGCGCTCGTTTATGTAGGCTGAACAATGGTTTTAGTGTGTTTGCACTTGCAGAATCCCATATAGTCGATGCATAATCAACATAAGACTGAATATGAGCATGGAAAAAAAGTTTTCGTGAATGAAGGTCAAGAAAGTGTTTGATTTTGGTGAGCTGATAGACTTTCTGGGAGAGCTTTTTGCATAGTAACGTTATGTGGGGATTCCAGCTGAGACTATTGTCAATTATTAGTCCTAATACTTTATGATGAGTGACTTGTTCCACAAGTACATTATTGAGGTGTATAGGAGGGAAATCATTGGTGAGCTTTTGTCTTTTTTGCCTAGTTGTAATGTACATCAGTTTTGTTTTTTTAGGGTGAAGTGACATGTGATTTAGTTCGGTCCATTTTACAAGGTCATTGGTACTCTCTTGCAAATGTTTTGAAAGACTGGAAGGATCATTATGGCTGGTGTGAATTGTGGTGTCATCTGCAAAGAGGTCGCATGCAGATCTCACATGTAGGGGTAGGTCATTAATGTAGATTGAGAAGAGTAGCGGGCCTAAAATGGAGCCTTGTGGAACGCCATACTTAAGAGTTGTTATAGAAGAGACAGTCGTCCCCGATAAGACGCATTGTTGTCGTTTTGTGATGTATGATTTTAGAAGGATAAGGGCGGATTTTGAAAGACCGTATACCTCCAGTTTTCGAATAAGGAGATTGTGGTCAATGACATCGAATGCTTTTTTAAAATCAACGAATAAGACACCACAATATCTGTTGTTATTAATATTATTAAGCCACACATCTACAAGATTGATTAATGCAGAATGGCAGGAATGTTTCTGTCTGAAACCAGACTGTCCGGGATGGAGCAAATCGTACTTGTTGAAGTGATGAAGGATGTGTTTATTTAAATGCTTTTCTAGAGGTTTCGAAAGGATAGATAAGATTGATATTGGTCTGTAGTTTGAAGGATCAGTATTATCACCAGATTTATGAATGGGTATAACTTTTGCTTTTTTGAACGCATTAGGAAAATAGCTTTTATCTATGCACAGATTAAAGATATACGTTAACGTGTCAGTTATAACTGAAGCCGAGAGTTTCAGAATTTTGCCATCTATGCCATCTAGTCCACGTGTTCCTGACTGTTTGAGATGAAGTAGGTACTGATACACCTCGTGCACAGTTATGAGTGGAATGTGTAGTTCAGACGTGATTTTTTTGTCGTGACAAAATTGATGGAGTTCTTTAAGTTCATTAGAGCTTGAATGATCAGTAGTAACAACTGTATCTGGAATGGTAGAGAAGTGAGTGTTAAGTTGTTCAGCAGAAATACCTTTGATAACAGTTGATTTTGAAGAAGAACTGTTATTGCTAAGCTGGTTTATTGCTTGCCAAACCAGTTTTGGATTTTGTTTGGAAGTTAATAACTCGCGATAGTATTTTGTTTTTTCCCTGCGCTTCTGAGAGTTTATTGCATTTCTTAGTGATCTTGATTCTTCTTCATAGCCATGTTCTTGCAAAAGGTCTCTAAGGTAGCATGCCTCCTGTAATTCTTTCGTGTACCACGGTGGTTTGGGAATATGTTTTACTCTGATTGTTTTTAACGGAGCATGTCTGTTATAGACTTCTGTAAAAATTTCGATCCAAAAGTCAATCGCTGAATCTGGATCAGCAATATTGTATACTGTATTAAGTTCTGAGTTCATTAAATCAAGCAAAAAGTTTTGTTCGTTAAATTTTGAGAAGCAACGATAGGTTATGGTTTTGTGGCCTGGTTTTGGGATTTTCACGCCATGTTTAGACCATGTAACACACACTGGGTAATGATCACTAGAAGAGAAGACTGGTACACAAGCTTCTAGTATGTTATTTTCATTTGAGACATAGATATGGTCAATGATTGTCTTTGAAGTTGGTGTGACTCTGGTGGGTGTTTTGATAATCTGATGTAAATTTAACATACTTATCGTTTGGCTCCATTGGCTGTTTGATTTCAAAAGATCTACATTGAAGTCACCGAGTAAAACAATCTCTTTACATTCTAATGAAACTGCGTCCATCATAGTAACAAATTTATCAGTCCAGCTGACTCTTTCTGCTGGGTTCCGATAGCAAAACCCGATTAAAATGGATCGTGATTTGTTCAGTGTGATTTGTATCCACACTGCTTCTACGTCATGCTGTTCTAGGTGGGAAAGTCTCTTGAAGTTGAGAGATTCACTGACATACACTAGAAGACCTGTCTCTTTGTCTTTAGTAGGGTCTTTTCGAACGATATTATAACCTGGGACTGATACATCTTTATCACTAATGTAGGTATTTAGTCTTGATTCGGAGAGACCCAGAACATGGAATGGCTTTTGGTGGTTCGATATCAGGGTCGAGATATCAGAGATCTTACTGACTGCACTATTGATATTTAAATGGCAAATTCTCAGTCCATCTCTCGATGGCCATGAGTTCTGGTTTGTGGTCATTTTATGTCCTGAGTGCACAAGTAAAAGGAAAAACAAAAAGAAAGGGGAAGAAAGGACACGTACAAAAAAAGTAAAATAAATGATGAAAACAACAACAACAAAAACAAAAACAAAAACAAACAAAAAAAAAAGAAAAACCAATCAAACAAACTGGTAGATTAGATACCACAGCAGTGGTTCGGAAATAGGTGACTGAGAATGCACTTACAATTTAATGTGCACACAACTAATTGCTGTCAGGTTGTACAGGACGAAGTACTGCAAGACTAAAAAGCACAATTCCTGTATGTTGCACGCACAGAATCACCAACTCATATGTATCTGAACACACATATATATGCTGATAATCAGATAGAATTGTCTATAGGTCCAAGTCTGTTTGGCACAAATGCGTTGCACTTATGGAGCGCTCTCCGATCAGTCACATCCACCGAACGCAGGTATAAGAAAGTTGTTGTTTTTTTTTTTTTAGAAACACAAATTTAGTCTGACATTCAGTGAAGTCACATATGATTCATGAGCCACACAGTTCAGTCATTTCTGAAGCATGGGGCGAAATGCCTTTAGCAACACGAGTGGTCTCGATAGTAAATGAGTAGAACACAAAATGTTTCAGCACAGCCTACGGTGATCACTGTCAACAATAGATGCCGATGTGAAAAGATAGTTATTACTGCTAAGAACATAATGACACGCACAAGTAGTATCCGAGGATTAGTTCTCAGTCTGGCAAGGAAGGATGAAAGTCACACACACACACACACACACACACACACACACACACACACACACACACACACACACACACACTTACATCAAGGACCTGTACGTATAACACACGTTTAGTTCCTCAAGTTTTGTTGTTTTTGTTTGTTTGTTTTTGTTTTTGTTTTTTTTTTTTTTTTTTTTTTTTTTTTTTGGGGGGGGGGGGGGGGGGGGGGCAGGTGGGTGTGGAAGGGACGATTCTTACAAAGACAGTCTTCACACTGAAGAAAGGCCACAGGCTGCCTGTAGCAGTCGCACTGCTTCAGCAATGGCCTGTAGAGGATTAGCGGGGGGTGGAGGGAGGCACTGTGGCGGGAACAGCGGTGCCGTAAGTGGGCAGTGGTTGGGGACCGGTGCTCTGCGCGTTGGCGTTAGTCACTGAAGTACTGACAGGGCCGGCCATCGGAATCTGAGAAGCTGGGGTTCTCAACAGGGGGCGCGCGGCCTGTGTTGTACTGCTTAGGCGTGACCGCTGAAGTGTAGCGCTGGGATGGTTGAGCAGCGCTGGCCGGAACATGGGGCTGATGGTGTGTTGGCGTGTGTGTTGTATTGACATTTGTGGCTTGCAGCAGGGCGGAGTCGTGCGTAGACAAGGCCCTAGCACAGTATTTGATGTTCCATGCCAGTTTTAGCAAACCTTTGTGGCTGATGTCTAGGGGAGATTTGTACATGTCTTTCCTGGGGGCACCACTCCTAGCAAGAAAGGAATCTTTGTTGTCTACGAATACTGCAGACAGTTCCCTGCATACTGTCTGAAGCTTTAGGTTGGATTGAACAATGGCTGGATTCATTAAATGTCTACCACATGCGGGGATGATGGAAGAGGCCACGACTGTTGCACTGGGGAAGGTCGTTTGACATGAGTAAAGGAGAGCCCTCCATTGTTGTGTTGTAATCTCTCCCCCTTTACAGTCGTTGATTCCTACATGCAAAACAACTCTATCCATATGGGCATTGGGTGGACGGGATTCAAGCCAGTGTTTTATGTCAGAGACCCTGAGACCGGACACACTGATTTTCTGAACTGATTTGAAGCTACCTGTGTTCATTTTGTGTGCATCCATGTTATGTATTGTGGAATCTCCTATAATCAAACAGTCCGTCTGTTCTTCCAATGATGTTTGCTGGAGACAATGGGGTGGGCTGGGAGTAGCTCTTTGTCTTTTGGAGACATGGACAGGAATGGACTGATGATCAGGTGATGATGGTGATGGATCAAAACGATTTATGACTGGGATGGAGTAGACAGGAGCACTGTCTAACCTGGGAGGGGCGGGACTGGCATGGAGACTGGTGTCAGCTAGGTCAGAGGAAGGGAGGTGGGAATGGGTGGAAGAGAGGCTGGGTGCAGAGAGTGTTTTTACTTGGACGGAGGTGGGACTGGGTTGACCGCTGGGTGGATGGGTAGGGGTGGAGGGCTGGTGGGTCTTAGACAGGTCAGGTGATCTGTGCATCTGTGATGTTGTCGTCGGTTGATGCAGACTGGTCCTCTTCAAAGCAGTGGAAAAAAGAATAGGGGCAGTGGACATGGCAGGTTCACAGGCAGGTTTCAGTGGGGGGTACTCATGAGAAGAACTGGTGGCAAGCCGCTTCTTGAGATCTGTAATAATTCTTTTATGCTCGCCAACATCTGATTTCAATTTGTGATTTTCATTTTCTAATGTTTTAACTTTAGTAGATAGTGATTTGCATAGATCTTCAAGGGACTCTAATTTCTCTTTGGCAAAGCTTTTGAGTTCATTTTTTATCTGTTCTTTTAAATCTAGAATATGGCTTTGAACAATATTTTCTGCATCTGACAAACGGTGTGTGTTGTAGTCCACATTCTCCTGTAGGGTTTGCAGTGACCTGATGAGCTTTGGTGATGTGGTCACTTTGACAGGGTGGCGAATGAATCTGTTTGACGATCTTCGTCGATGGGCTCGTTTGACACTGCGGTGGTCTATGTCTGGTCGTAGGTCTGCCGGTTTTTTGACATTTGTGTGGTGATCTAGTTCAGTGGACTCATCTTCGGATATTCTGGGCATTGGACTGGTACACGTATGACTGTCTTCCAGATCAGGGAAGGGTAAAGCTAGGATCCTTTCATGAAAAGTTTTGTCAATGTCACCTGCTAAGTCACTGGCTGAAAGATGACCTACTATTGGGCTAATTTGGTCAATTTCTTCAACACCAAACGTAGGACAGCCGGCACCTTGCAATAGCACTGTTCCCTCAACATCATCACCACTCCTAACATACAGCGTGATAACGATTATCTGACGCCCCTGAACTAATAATCTTATAACAGTTTTGGCGAAGTTAGATGGTAGTGGGGGGCACAGATTAATTGGGGAAGTCTCACTGATGTTGATGGCACATTCGTCAAAGTCCCTTGACTCTACGTTGACTGAAAATTCACTGGGTAGATTGTCAGGGTGGTATCTGTGTATGAGGCATTGCCTCCATGTGGCCAGTTCACGTCTGCTGCAGTGGAATTTTTTTTGTAGTGGAGAGAGAGAGAGAGAGCGAGAGACAGAGAGAGGGAGAGGAGGAGGGAGGAAAAGAGGGAGGAAGAGAGGGATGGAGGGAAGGAGGGATGGAGGGAAGGAGGGAGAGAGGGAGGAAGGGAGAGAGAGAGAGAGAGAGAGAGAGAGAGGAGGAGAGAGAGAGAGAGGAGAGACCGACAGACGGACAGACAGACAGACGGATGGACGGACAGATTGAGAGACAGATAGATGAAGCAGTTCGGTTAAACAGGGACAGGGAGCAGAAAAGGACATGAGGGCAAGCAGTGTTTACGGAAATCTGAAACAAACAAACAAACAAACAAACAAACAAACGAACAAACAAACAAACAAACGCCAACTTTGCACAGTGGCTACTCAGCAAAGTCTTTCAAAACACAAGACATGAGGAAAACAAGCAAAGAAACAAACAAGTTTCGGTCCTGAAGTGATTACAACCGAACTATCTCCGGGTTAAAAAAGAAAGAAAGAAAGAAAGAAAAAGAAAAAAAAAAGACAAATAGTGACCCGTAAGAACAACCAAAAACGGAGGAAATTACGCAGGAAACAGCTTCAACGTTATAAGGTCAGGACCCAATCTCTCTCTCTCTCTCTCTCTCTCTCTCTCTCTCTCTCTCTCTCTCTCTCTCTCTCGTGTCAAAAATCGACTTGTATATTTCTACGTGTCTTTTTCCACAAAACTAGTCCTAGACCAGAGTGTTTTGGTAGTCGAACTAAAGACGAAGTAAATTTTGCAGGAGTATAAGAATAATTCAAAAAGAAACAAAATAATACAAACAATATAGGAAAATGAGAATTCAGATTGTCAAAATGCGTTCACTGGATTAAGGTTTCCAAAATAATGATGCCTTGATGGCGCCTACAGATCATCCTGATTATCGCTTTCACTTTCAATTTCAGTTGCAGTTCCACCAAGGTGGAGTCACTGCGTGCGGAATAGTAGCCCATATACGATAAACACAACTGCAAAGTTTTGAGACTACATTCCGCAGGATGTAAAGTTGATGGATAAATAAATGAATGACTAAGATGGAAAGGATTTGATACGAGGGGTCTCATAGGTACGACTTAGTAGATGTCTGACGTGCGCATTAGCCCAATGCTCCGGTCAGATCTAATGCCAGTGTCTACGCCACTATTATAATTGAATGTATGTGTTTGCGTGTGTGTGTGTGTGTGGGGGGGGGGGGGGGGGGGGGCATGTATATATGTGTGTGCATGAGTGGGTGAGCATCGGCCTATATGGATGTTTGCCAGGGTGTGTGCGTGCATGAGTGCGTGCGTGTGTGTGTGTGTGTGTGTGTGTGTGTGTGTGTGTGTGTGTGTGTGTGTGTGTGTGTGTGTGTGTTCACGTGCCGTGCATGTGTATGCGTGCGTGACCTGTCGGCTTGTGTCAGCATGCTCCTGCATGCACCCATGTGCGCCCGTGTATGTATGTATATATGTATGCTTGTCTATATGGGCGTTCATGCATGTGTGCGTGTGCGTGCGTGTGTATTTGCGTGCGTGCGTGCGTGCGCGTGTGTGTGCATGCATTTGATGATTTGTGGTAAAGAAATGTTCAGAAGATAAAGTTCAGAAGATAACAGAGTACTATTAATCAGTAACAATAACAGCAAGAACAACAACAACAACAACAACAACGTTCATGATGATGATGATGATGATGATGGTGATGATGATGATGATGATGATGATGATGATGATGATTATGATGATGATGATGATGATGATGATGATGATTGTGGTGAAAATCAAAATAATAGTAATGAATACTAACTAGGATGAAAATGTCAAAAATAATGATAACAATAATAATAATTATAATAATAATGACAATAATAAGAATAAGAATAACAACAACAGCAACAACAATCATCATTATCAATTTCATCATCATCATCATCATCATCATCAACATCATCACTATCATCATCATCATAACGAAAAAGAAGTACAAAATTAGTAAGGTAATCAATGAACGAACAGACATACCAGCTTGGCTGAGTGAACGGCCATAGTGATTGGTAAACCAGGCATTAAACAGAGCTTGTACTCACCACAGATCTTGAGTCAGTCCACCGATATTCAAATTTCATTCACTTATTACTCATGAGAATAGTCTCAATCTCTAGAAAGTCGTGACCATGATGCTGAAAGTCAAGGACATACTGTGAAAAAATGGCGAAGAACTCGCGGCGTTAGATGCTTGGATCGTGCACCCAGGCAGCGTGTGGACACATGAAGCCCATTGAAGGCAGGGCCCTCGACCACGCCAACTTGGAGCGTATTTCACTCTGGGTCCTCAACTCCTTTCATCTTAAATGTGCGCGTGAGATTTACGCTTTAAATACGGTTTGGCGCCTTTGATCAGCCCTGAAACGCGCAGCGAATGTGTTTACTTTTTCCAAACACAACAATGCGATGAGGGGTCGGAAACTCCTGCCATTAATTGGAGAGTTTCTGACATTGCGTGTTACCAGCGACATCAACGTTGTAGACATATATAACTCAACGTTGTAATGATACGTAACAACGAGGCACACCGTTCCTGTTTTGGTAGGTTCTCGAATGTAGCACCTAATCAGTTTGAATTGGAGAGAAAGTGCAGTCTGGACACTTTTGCACGTTTTGTCCACTTTCTTCATTTAAAAAAGAACAGCGAACAAAAAACAATTCTGTCGTCGACATTGTTCAAGAGATGACTTAATGAAGTTAAACAAGGAAGAAATGAACAGAAAAAGGAGGAAATGCTGAATCCTCTCGTGAAAAAATGGCGACAGAAATTAAAACAGGACCAAAAGAAGACGAGATATCTTGCCCACGCACTGATCATTGTGCATGCTTTCATATTTCTTTTCAAAGCTTCAGTCATCACATGTGTTTACAAATACAGATCTCTTGTAATTAGGTATGCCTGTTTAACTCATTTCATGACATAAGTTTCACTGAAAATAAAAGCCAAATACTTGCATGTCCACAGTCTGTAAACTGATAGAACAAGCAGATCCGACAGTACACAAGAGAAAACACACTCAGAAATGTTTAGCACCAGTACTCCAATTCCTAATCTGATTCTATCCATGCTTACATGGATGGTTCACTTAAAATTTTCCTGTCCGACTATGACATAAAGAAAAACAAAGTGTAGCTGCTGGTGCTGGTTCATTGACCACGAAACATGAGATCAAACAGCTAGTAAAGCACCAGAGTACTGCAGCAGTGAAGACTGCAACAACGGGCACATGCAGGGTCTTGGAGTTAGCATGCAACATCCGAGGAAAATTTAACTTGCTCATAGACCACCGCAGAGGTTGGGTATGGGGGGTTCGCCCTTTTAATGTTCAAATCCGGGTGAATGTACCCCTGCAAACTGAAAGCAAAGCGTGAAGCAACCCTTCATTCTCAGCATTAATCAAACGAGAAGCTGTGAAAGAGAATAAAAGGAGAGATCAATGTCACAGAATACTGCCATGCAAAATAAGCCCCGTTGTATGTAGAGGCGTCTTTCTACACAGTTCCTTCCCTTGCTATTTCGTAATTCTGGTGATGTAGTTCGTAAATGTCACCTCCTCTTTCTTGTGTTAAGCAGGTTGTACGAGGTAGGTGGCGTGGTCAGTTGTTCCTTGCTGAAATTTAAAGAAAATGAAAGAAAGAAAGAAAGGGAAGAAAAGAAAAAGACGGAAACTGCCGTTTCCTGTCACCTGCGATCTGGAATATAACATGACTCGTTCACCACGAATTCTGTTGCAAAAGCCGATACTCCAGTGAATGTTTCGCTCCAGACTTCCGTCTCTAAGCTCAGGATTACTTTTTTTAAGCTGCCAGACGGGCTTATAACGTGAGTAAAAAAGTGAACACGTTGCAGTTATACAGAAATGGTCTTAAACTGATTAGCTACGTCTTAAAATCCGATCTCTTTTTCTTAAACACACACACACACACACACACACACACACACATAAAGACGCAAGTGTACGCACACATATGCACAAACATACACACGCGCGCCGCGAGCGCGCGCGCGCGCGCACGCACACACACACACACACACACACACACACACACACACACACACACACACACACAGAGAGTGATATGTACACGGAATTTTTACACTCTCATTCATCGAACGCCAATGACTGGTACGAATGAAAGTGTACACATAATGTGAATGACCCACATACTACACACATGATCATTCAGCGCACGCACACATATAACTACAACAACAACAAAATCAACAACTGAAGTATGCATTTCTTGAATCACTGTCACAAAATCACATATTTACACCAAGAAAACCAAGTGACTGCTAAAAAGGCAGCGTTTCTCAGATATCTATAGAACACTTAACCCACACACATCTTTTCTGATTTACAAGTAACCTCAACGGTGGACTGTTTGTTGCCTCCCCCGGCAAGATTGTGCTGCCACCACGTCCGTTGGCTGGTTTGCTGTTCTGCCTGTTGGCAGGACGTCTCAGACACTGCCCCATCTATTCTAACAAACCTTGGTGGAAGGACGGAGTGTGTCCAGTGAGGAACCCATCAAAAGCTGGTGCGAATCGAAATCAGGGAGATACCCACGATACCTTCGGTATGACTGCGCTGAGACTGCTGACACGATGTGAACCCAGCTTGGCACAATGATAACGTGTATCAAAGAAGAGTGACCCAGAGACGAGTCACTTCAACACATCTGTTCCATAAAAAATATGGGGAAGATGACGTTTATTTTTCAACTGGAATCACAGTTACCTTTTCTCTGTTTATGAGTCAGGTAGACATACCTAGAATGTCAACTGGTTGATCTGAAGCACACGCCAGGAGAACGATGGGGATAGTGACTGCCTGTTACATGCACACTGTTTCACACCACATAGTGACTGCCTGTTACATGCATACTGTTTCACACCACATAGTGACTGCCTGTTACATGCACACTGTTTCACACCACATAGTGACTGCCTGTTACAGGCGCACTGTTTCACACCACATAGTGACTGCCTGTTACATGCACACTGTTTCACACCACATAGTGACTGCCTGTTACAGGCACACTGTTTCACACCACTTAGTGACTGCCTGTTACAGGCGCACTGTTTCACACCACATAGTGACTGCCTGTTACATGCACACTGTTTCACACCACATAGTGACTGCCTGTTACATGCACACTGTTTCACACCACATAGTGACTGCCTGTTACAGGCGCACTGTTTCACACCACATAGTGACTGCCTGTTACAGGCACACTGTTTCACACCACATAGTGACTGCCTGTTACATGCACACTGTTTCAAACCACATAGTGACTGCCTGTACATGCACACTGTTTCACACCACATAGTGACTGCCTGTTACAGGCACACTGTTTCAAACCACATAGTGACTGCCTGTTACATGCACACTGTTTCACACCACATAGTGATGCCTGTTACAGGGGCACTGTTCACACACATAGTGACTGCTGTTACATGCACATGTTTCACACACATAGTGACTCTTTACATGCACACTGTTACACACATAGTGACTGCCTGTTACATGCACACTGTTTCACACCACATAGTGACTGCCTGTTACATGCACACTGTTTCACACCACATAGTGACTGCCTGTTACATGCACACTGTTTCACACCACATAGTGACTGCCTGTTACAGGCGCACTGTTTCACACCACATAGTGACTGCCTGTTACAGGCGCACTGTTTCACACCACATAGTGACTGCCTGTTACAGGCGCACTGTTTCACACCACATAGTGACTGCCTGTTACATGCACACTGTTTCACACCACATAGTGACTGCCTGTTACATGCACACTGTTTCACACCACATAGTGACTGCCTGTTACAGGCGCACTGTTTCACACCACATAGTGACTGCCTGTTACAGGCGCACTGTTTCACACCACATAGTGACTGCCTGTTACAGGCGCACTGTTTCACACCACATAGTGACTGCCTGTTACATGCACACTGTTTCACACCACATAGTGACTGCCTGTTACAGGCGCACTGTTTCACACCACATAGTGACTGCCTGTTACATGCACACTGTTTCACACCACATAGTGACTGCCTGTTACAGGCGCACTGTTTCACACCACATAGTGACTGCCTGTTACAGGCGCACTGTTTCACACCACATAGTGACTGCCTGTTACAGGCGCACTGTTTCACACCACATAGTGACTGCCTGTTACAGGCGCACTGTTTCACACCACATAGTGACTGCCTGTTACATGCATACTGTTTCACACCACATAGTGACTGCCTGTTACAGGCGCACTGTTTCACACCACATAGTGACTGCCTGTTACAGGCGCACTGTTTCACACCACATAGTGACTGCCTGTTACATGCACACTGTTTCACACCACATAGTGACTGCCTGTTACAGGCACTGTTTCACACCACATAGTGACTGCCTGTTACATGCACACTGTTTCACACCACATAGTGACTGCCTGTTACATGCACACTGTTTCACACCACATAGTGACTGCCTGTTACATGCACACTGTTTCACACCACATAGTGACTGCCTGTTACATGCACACTGTTTCACACCACATAGTGACTGCCTGTTACATGCACACTGTTTCACACCACATAGTGACTGCCTGTTACAGGCGCACTGTTTCACACCACATAGTGACTGCCTGTTACAGGCCACTGTTTCACACCACATAGTGACTGCCTGTTACATGCACACTGTTTCACACCACATAGTGACTGCCTGTTACATGCACACTGTTTCACACCACATAGTGACTGCCTGTTACATGCACACTGTTTCACACCACATAGTGACTGCCTGTTACATGCACACTGTTTCACACCACATACTGACTGCCTGTTACAGGCGCACTGTTTCACACCACATAGTGACTGCCTGTTACATGCACACTGTTTCACACCACATAGTGACTGCCTGTTACAGGCGCACTGTTTCACACCACTTAGTGACTGCCTGTTACATGCACACTGTTTCACACTACATAGTGACTGCCTGTTACAGGGCACTGTTTCACACCACTTAGTGACTGCCTGTTACAGGCGCACTGTTTCACACCACATAGTGACTGCCTGTTACATGCACACTGTTTCACTCGATGACTGCCTGTTACAGGCGCACTGTTTGCACACCAACGTTTCGCATTTTCTCTCTCTGATTGAACTGTTGAGCAGGGTTGGGCAAAATTGCATTGAGCACTCTCTCTCTGATTGCACTGTTGAGCTGAGTGGTTGGGCAAAATTGCATTGAGCACTCTCTCTCTCTGATTTAACTGTTGAGCTGAGTGGTAGGGCAAAATTGCATTGAGCACTCTCTCTCTCTCTGATTGAACTGTTGAGCTGAGTGGTTGGGCAAAATTGCATTGAGCACTCTCTCTCTGACTGAACTGTTGAGCTAAGTGGTTGGGCAAAATTGCATTGAGCACTCTCTCTCTGATTGAACTGTTGAGCTGAGTGGTTAGGCAAAATTGCATTGAGCACTCTCTCTCTGATTGAACTGTTGAGCTGAGTGATGGGGCAAAATTGCATTGAGCACTCTCTCTCTCTCTCTGATTGAACTGTTGAGCTGAGTGGTTGGGCAAAATTGCATTGAGCACTCTCTCTCTGACTGAAC
>CM065743.1:24708068-24710568 GCA_033310375.1 Conus canariensis
GAGAGAGAGAGGGAGAGAGAGGGAGAGGGAGGAAGAGAGGAGAAGAGAGAGAGAGAGAGGAGAGAGAGGAGAGAGAGAGAGGGAGAGAGAGAGAGAGGAGAGAGGAGAGGAGAGAGAGAGGAGAGAGAGAGAGGGAGAGAGGGAGAGGAGAGGAGAGGGAGAGAGAGAGAGGGAGAGAGAGGGAGAGAGAGAGAGGAGAGGGAGAGAGAGAGGGAGAGGGAGAGAGAGAGAGGGAGAGAGGGAGAGAGAGGAGAGGAGAGGGAGAGGGGAGAGAGAGAGGAGAGGGAGGAGAGAGGGAGGAGGGAAGAGAGGGAGAGAGAGGGAGAGAGAGAAGAGGGAGAGGGAGAGAGAGAGGGGAGAATGTTGATCTGAGTTTTTCCTTTCAAATCCCCATCCCACCCACCTTCAGTGCCTGAGTCCCCCATTCATTACCGCGTCCTGTCTGTCTGTCTGTCTGTCTGTCTGTCTGTCTGTCTGTCTGTCTGTCTGTCTGTCTGTGTCTCTCTCTCTCTTCATTTGTCAATCGTAATTTATCGGTGACTGATTTTTGCTCTGGGAGTTCCTCACAAATCAAACCCATTACCATGCTGTATAATCTGTTGCTCCCACTTTACCATAAAACGGAATAAAAAACAACAAATCATTGCTTTAAAAGGCCAGGAGCCCGCACTTCGTCATGGAGAGATTTTTTTTTTGCGGTCCCTCTTGATCCCCCAAATGGCGACAAACATGGGCAGAATTTTCAGGAAGCAGAGATGTTTCCTGCATTCTAATGGCACTGGGCTATTTGGTTGCCAGCCGACACCTCGCTTGCCCGCTTGCTTGTGTGCCTGTTGGTGGCTCTGTCGCTCTGTCTGTCTCTCTGACTTTCTTTTCAGACTTCAGACTTTTTATTATATCCCCATATACACAAGGAAAATGTTTTTGCAGGCACGTAAAAACACAAATACAAACAATTCAACAGTAATAAATCAATCATGTCTCTTTGGCTCAAGGAAACAAAACGTCAAAGCGTCACGCATCTCTGTCCTTCTCTCTCCTTAAACTTTCTGAACAGAAAACTTCCACAATCAAAACCACAACTGTGTTGCCTTAATATCTGCTCTCCCATTAGATTTTCAAGATTTTAATGTAATAACAAATGATCATTTTTCAAAACTAGAGCCCATTCGAATGCGGGTTGAATTTCCTCCTTTTGTATTCGAAAATGCGTTTGTTTTTGTTTTACACCCAAAATTGAGCCAATCCTGGGCAGAATTTCCAGAGTGTGGAAATTCTGTGTTGTAATCAGAAAGTTCTAGATAGCTGCAGGATGTTAGCTCGCTTGTTCACTTCCTTGTTTCCATAGTGCATTCGTCTTCTCTTCTCTCTCTCTCTCTCTCTCTGGGGTCTTTCTTCCAGACTTTCTTTCACGTTTCCCTCCCTCACTCCCACCATATCATCTTCTCCCCCCCCCCCCTCTCTCTCTCTCTCCTCTCTTTCAGTTGGTGTATTTCTTCTGAACTGACTCTTGTTCACTCTTCCCTCCCTCATTCCCACCCTCCCTTCTTCTCCCCCCCTCTCTCTCTCTCTCTCGCTCTCTCTCTCAGTTGGGGTGTTTTTCTTCTAGATTTATTCTCTTCACTCTCCTCTCCCTCACACCCACCCACCCTTTTCTCTTCTCCCGTCTCTCCCCCTCTCCCTCTCTCAGTTGGTATATTTCTTCTGGACTGACTTTCACTCTCCTCTCCCTCACTCCCACCCACCCTTTTCTCTTTGTCCAGCCCCCCTCTCCCCCCCTCTCTCTCTCTTTCAGTTGGTATATGTCTTCTGGACTAACTTTCACTCTTCCCTCCTTCCCTCCCGTCCAACCATTTTCTCTTCTTCCCGCCTCCCCCCCCCCCCCTCTCTCTCTCTCTCTCTCTGTCTCTCTCAGTTGGTATATTTCTTCTGGACTAACTTTCACTCTTCCCTCCCTCACTCCCATCCATCCTTTTTTCCCTCTCTCTCTCTCTTCAGTTGGTGTTTTTTCTTCTGTACTGACTCTCTTTCATTTGTCCGCCCCCACTCCTACCCTCCCTCCTCCTCCCCCCCCCCCCCCCCCTCTCTCTCTCTCTCTCCCCCTCAAGTTGGTCTCATTCTCCTTGACTCTCTACTCTCACTCACTTTGTGTCACTCTGTCTCTCTGGACGTTTCCTGTGCCCCCCCCCCCTTCCCCCCTCACTCCATCCAACCTCTCTCTATCCCTTCCTCCCTCCACACACACAGAAAGACAGACAGACAGACACACACACACACTCACGCGCGCGCGCGCACGCGCGCGCCACACACACACACACACACACACACACACACACACACACACACACACACACACACACACCACTTTATGCTGTTTACCCTGTGAATTCTCCATTACCATCGAAAAAGAAAATGCTGAGATCAAACCCAGTACTGAGTCTCGGCTTTTTCGTTTTAATAAAATGAATGCAACAATTATTCTTCAGTTAAAATTCACTTC
>CM065743.1:24720568-24730568 GCA_033310375.1 Conus canariensis
GTTGGTTTCCATCAACACCACGAAGAAGATCCTATTTTCTCTCGCGTCTGGTTTTATTTGCTTTCTGCCTGCCTGCCTGCCTGCCTACCTGCCTGCCTGCCTGCCTGCCTGCCTGCCTGCCTGTCTGTCTGTCTGTCTAAGCCTGGAGCCAAGAGGAGGAATCCAATACACTCTGCTACCGATCCAGACCAAAGGGTGGGAACAGGAAAACAAACCCCCTTGTCCTTAGTGGTGCCACACAGAACATGGACAGACATTGCCATGGAGTGGAATCTGAGTGGTGCCACATAGAACACTGACAGACATTGCCATGGAGTGGAATCTGAGTGGTGCCACATAGAACACTGACAGACATTGCCATGGAGTGGAATCTGAGTGGTGCCACATAGAACATGGACAGACATTGCCATGGGGTGGAATCTGAGTGGTGCCACATACAACATTGACAGACATTGCCATAGGGTGGAGTCTGAGTGGTGCCACATAGAACATGGACAGACATTGCCATGGGGTGGAATCTGAGTGGTGCCACATAGAACATGGACAGACATTGCCATGGGGTGGAATCTGCGTGAGGTTCGGATTGAAGTCGACAGCTGTTCCGTTTTGGCTGTGGTCTGCGTTCTCTCGAATGCCCTTCTCTTTTCGCCGTGAATTGAAGTCAGCGGCGTAAAGCGCCAACAGTGGCTGCTACAGTGCCATGCGTATAGCCCTTCTTTTACCTCTGACAGGGGCGGACCGCTTTATCCTGGGGGTGTGGAAGATGGACATAGTGTGTGGTGTGTGTGTGTGTGTGTGTGTGTGTGTGTGTGTGTGTGTGCGTGCGTGCGTGCGTGCGTGCGTGCTGGTGCGTGTGTGCATGCGCGCGCGCGCGCGCGTGTGCGTGTCTGTCTGTCTCTCTGTGTAGGTATGTTTACAACATGGGCAGACGATTGTAGACTCACCACCACAAGACACGAGAAAGGAAAAGGGCAGAAGATATTTTCGTGTGACGGATCATGAAGAGAGGGAAGGAATGTGTGTGTGTGTGTGTGTGTGTGTGTGTGTGTGTGTGTGTGTGGTGTGTGTGTGTGTGTGTGTGTGTGTGTGTGCGAGCGCGCGCGCGCGCGCGTGTTGTAATGGAAAAGGGGGAGGGGAGGGGAGTGGAGGGGGACCAGGGGCTGGGGGGAGACCTACGAGCTATTAAACTGCACAATATCCGGCAATAAAAGAAGTGCTGAAGACGTGTTTGGCCATCATGCTATAACGTCTTTGTGTGCGACCGTATGTTTGGTTTCTTCTTCGTCTTTTTCTCCTTTTTCTTTTGGTGGGAGGAAGGGAGGGGGTGACTCAAAATAAACTGTTGAGTTTGTCTTTGAAAGGGAAAAGGGGGCGAGAGAGAAAGGTGTGAAATGGGAGAGGCACTTGGAACCCCCATAATCCCTGTCCCCTTGCCGATCTCCCCTTCTGAATCTGTCTGTCTGTCTGTCTGTCTGTCTGTCTGTCTGTCTGTCTGTCTCTCTCTCTCTCTCTCTCTCTCTCTCTCTCCTCTCTCTCTCTCTCTCTCTCTCTCTCTCTCTCTCAGTTGGTGTCGTCTCTCCTGAACTCAGAACTGGTATGACCTGAAGATAAAATATGTACGTCTCCAGTTTGTGTAAGCTTATTGTCAGTACACAACTATGTTAATCTGACAGTAAATGGTTTCAGTCAGTCAGTCAGTGTAAGCTTAAACCAAGCATTCGCATGTCCGTCTGTTCCCGCTGACATGTTGTGATCTCCCTGCCTGTTCCATGCATGTCCCTGTACATGTGCGTTAAACAGAAAACAAACGGTATCGGCATAATCAGTCAAAACTTGATCGGGCGTCAGGCGTTTAGTGTGTGTGTGTGTGTGTGTGTGTGTGTGTGTGTGTGTGTGTGTGTGTGTGTGTGTGTGTGTGTGTGTGTGTGTGTTCTGTCCTCCATTCTTTGTGGTTCAAAGGGCATCACACGTTCTGCCGCTGAGCCGCAGGGATAGGGGTGGGAGAGGGGTAGAAGTGTGAGTGTGAGAGTCTCTGAGCACATATTGTATCATTTCCTTCCAGAAATGTGGTGTTTCTAACTGCCATGTGGCATCACGTTGTCTGACTGTGCCCTTTTCACTTTCTGTACTGTCACACACTCCTTTGCTGCCCTTGTGGTGCATTGACTTGTCTTTGGTTGAGAAAGTCTTAGCATTTACATTTCTCTTACTCCAGCTTATTACATGCCAGACTTTCTGTCGTGATCTGGTGATTGGACTACTTAATATGACTGTGCATACGACTGTCGCTGGACAGAGGGAGTGGCGCTCTCCGGAGGAGGGAGCTCACCCACGCTGGCTCCGCGACCAAGCAGTTACTGTCGTCACTACGCGCTGTCTTACGTATGCTGGGTCAAAACAGGCACCACTGAACACCACCGAAGTGACCTGGCAGCCGTGCAGCATCTCCTCGGGCCGGTTACCTCAAACATGGTGACAGAGGAGTGTCTGTGCTGGGGCTGCGACAGGAGAAGCCAGGGTGTGGCTGTGGACAGCAAGCCGGAAGGAGCGGCTTCATGGTAACACCGCTGAAGTGGCCCAGAAAGGAGACAGCGACACAGAAACAAGACATCTACGCACGCTGTCCGGAGTGGACACTGCCCGTTCTGCACGGTCTGTTAGCCAACAAGGCCTTTGAAATGTATGGATGTATGTTTAACTAGTGGTGATAGAGTTTGTCATCAACTAGATCGAGCAGAACTGTGGTCTGTCAAGCCGTCTGCCATTTGTGAGATGTGTACCCGAAATGCAGCCTTCATATGCACTCAGTCAAACAAATACACACGGGTTCAGGAGAACAGGGATTAGCACAGACAACTAGCATCATTGTCGGCTGAAGGTTTTCAATCCTGCAGGTCTCAAGTCTGATAAACATCGCAGAACGTCTAGCATCAGGTACGGACCTAGGCAAAATTCCCTCAGTGATATCGAAGCTTGCAGTGGGGTTGGAACCACCCATTCATCTCCTAGTCTTTCAAGCTAACCGGCGTGCCACTAGAGTTTTGTGATCAGGGCCAGTCTGATTGGGAACAGCTTTGGCGCTCCGTATTGCTGCTGAAGCAATAAAACAACGATGGCCAGGCCCTGTCCACGTCTTTTACAGCCTTTGACCTCGATTCTGCTTTGTCATAGTTTAGTTGGTTGTTGTTCATCTTTTGTTTTCGCCCTCAGTTCCATCTTAGATCAAACGCACGCACGCACGCACACACACACACACACACACACACACACACACACACACACACACACACACATACACTAACACAAGCAAGCAAGCGCCCACACGCACGCACGCGTTCACACACACACGCATACACGCAGACACACCACACACACACACACACAACACACACACACACACACACACACACACACACATGCATTGACGCTTGATCAATAAAAGAAAGACTTTGAATGCTACACATGATCAACACTGTGCACAGAACAGTCCATTTTTAGGCGGTATTCACACTTGTTTGTTCTTTTTGTTCTTCTTTCACTTGTTCCTTCTCTTCCTGCCCCCCCCCCCCCCCCCCAGCACCCCCCCCCCCTCCACTCCTGCCTCCTTTTGTCTTTTCCTTCTGCTTCTTATGTCTCTATTTCTTCTTCATAGACGGCTCGATTTAAAAGAAAAAGAAAGAAGAACGCAAATAAACATAACGTGTGCGTAGTTGTCTTTCTGTTTATCAACAACTCGAGCTTCAGAATCTAGAAACACCTACACATAATCTTTTGGTTCATGTGATGTAACTCCCTGCGTAAAAAGCGTGTGTTTCTATGAACATGCCTGTGTGTGGTGCACGGCAGAGAGAGAGAGAGAGAGAGAGAGAGAGAGAGAGAGAGAGAGAGAGAGAGAGAGAGAGAGAGAGATGTCACTATGTGTGTGTGTGTGTGTGTGTGTGGCGCGCGCGTGTGTGTAAGTGTGCGCTCATCACATGTACACAGACACACGCATGCAAGATTGTGTATGTGTGCGTGTGTTCATGCGTGCGTGAGCGCGCGCGCATGTTTGTGGTGTGTGTATGCGTGTGTGCGCGCGCGTGTGCGCGAGCGTGTGTGCATGTACGTACATACGCGTGTGTGTGTGTGTGTGTGTGTGTGTGTGTGTGTGTGTGTGTGTGTGTGTGTGTGTGTGTGTGTGTCTGCGAGCGCGCACGCTGTAGCAAAAAGCGATAAATAGTAAGAACAGCGTCTCTCTCCTCTCTCTCTCTCTCTCTCTCTCTCTCTCTCTCTCTCTCTCTCTGTATATATAAATGTGTGTGTGAAAGCACGTATGCTTGTGTGTGTGTGTGTGTGTGTGTGTGTGTGTGTGTGTGTGTGTGTGTGTGTGTGTGTGTGTGTGTGTGTGGTGAGCGCGCGCGCGCGCTTTGACGATGTGACAGCCCTGTTAGTCTCAGGGCAGGGCTATAAGCAACATGAAATCAATAGTATGGACTTGTGTGTGCGCGCGCGCCGTGTGTGTGAATGCGCGCGCGCGCGCGTGCATGCTTGCGTTGCGTGCGTGCGTGCGTGCGTGCGTGCGTGCGTGCGTGCGTGCGTGGTGTGTGTGTGTGTGTGTGTGTCCGTCCGTCCGCGGGGTGTGTGTGTGGTGTGTGTGTGTGTGTGTGTGTGTGTGTGTGTGTGTGTGTCGCCGCGCGCGCGCGCGCTTTGACGATGTGACAGCCCTGTTAAGGTTCTAGTCTCAGGGCAGGGCCATAAGCAATATGAAATCAATAGTATGGACTTGTGTGTGCGCGTGCGCGCCGTATGGGTGAAAGCGCGCGCGCGCGCATGTGCGTGCTTGCGTGCGTGTGTGTGTGTGTGTGTGTGTGTGTGTGTGTGTGTGTGTCCGTCCGTGTGTGTGTATGTGTGTGTGTATGTGTGGGCGCGCGCGCGCGCGCGCGTGTGTATATGTGTGTGTGTGTGTGTGTGTGTGTGTGTGTGTGTGTGTGTGTGTGTGTGTGACCAATCATACCTGCAGTGTCACTAACGTCTTCGTCGCCGGCGACTGTCGTTCACAATGATGACCCGCGCGTGGAGAGCGCATGACGCACGTGCGTGCGTGACGATTGACGCGCACGTGGGCCTTCGCCTCTGCGCTGAACGCACACAGAAAATGTTTTCACTGGAAACAAAAATCACCTGCAGCAAAGAGCTCTTGAAACGAACAGAACAGCAAATGGAAGTATCAAATTAACATGTACAGTCAGGGGAGTGCGAACGACAGGTGGTGGGGAAAAAATGGATGAGATTAGGAGGGGGCTGAGGTTTGGAGTGGTGGAGGAGGTGGGGACGGGGGGGGGGGGGTGGAGGGCGGAGCACGAGGAGAGTTGGAGTTAGGAGGGGGGGGGGGGGGGGGCTGGGGGGGGCTGGGTTGGGTGGGAGACGGGTTTTGGGGAGGGAAGGTGAGAAGGGAGAGCGAGGGGGGTAACGTCCAGCAAATGAAATGAAGGCGGCAGGGGACACGGGCGACGACCGTAACAAGATTATACACAGGAGGTCCGCGTACCGGGGGTGCTGTATGATGATGGGCAGGGAGGAAGGGGGATTGGGGGCGGGGTAGGAAGCAGGGGGGGGGGGGGTGAGGATAGATGGAAGGGGGAGGGGAGGGGTGTACGTCTCTCTGAGAAGTAATCGATGATACAAAGGAGCTTCTTTAGAATGTCCTCGTTCACCTCAAGGGTTCCGAGCGGTTGCTTCATCTGCGGTCGGTCTTCCCTTTTCTTTCTTTTCATTCTTTTTTCTTCCTTTTGTTTTTTCGCTTTCCTCCTTCCTTTCCTCGTATCTTTCGTTCTTCCTATTTTTCCTCTTTCTTTCTTTCTTTTCCCGTTTTTCTTTCCTTCGTTTTAGACCAAAACTAAGAATTTGAAACGTGGGCTTGAGTGGATTGTTTCTTGTTTCTTTATATGTTTTTATTGTTGTTGCTGTGTGTGTGTGTGTGTGTGTGTGTGTGTGTGTGTGTGTGTGTGTGTGTGTGTGTGTGTGTGTGTGTGTGTGTGTGTGTGTGTGTGTGGTCGTTTGGTTCTACCTAACAATATATTTGTTTACTGAAAGTCAGCAACAAGTCCAAACCAACCTTGATTAGATGTAACATGAGTGTTGATTTTCTTGTAAGTTGGTTTGTTTTTCTTTTGTTTGTTTGTTTGTTGTTGTTGTTTTTGTTGTTGTTTACAAATGTCATCTCTGTGGCAACATATCGACAGGGAAGGGAGCAGTGAGGGTGGGCGGGAGGGCGGTCTCGGACATCTCTTGGATCTCTTTGAACTCGACAACTTGAAAACCACTTTCAGGTTCTTTCATACCACCAGACATTTCAACGCATGAGAACTTTCAGCTATTGACATCTGTGGAGAAACCAGACTCGCCTACTCAGTGTTTATAAAATAAAACTGTAATTGACCACAAGGTCAAGTCTACCCGAAAAGTCAGCTAACACATTTTGAAACGCACTTACAGAATATTAAGGACTTGTTACAATCCCTTTCCAGCACACAACACGATTGAAAGATCACAGGGTACAGTAGAGTAACGGTGATTGTGACTCTGCGAATCGTGATTACTTCAACAACAAACAATGTGGCGAAAGTATGGGCTCTTACTCTTACAAAAGTTAGTTTTTTGTTTTTTTTAATCATCATTCATTGACAACGGGTTCTAAGACAAATCCACAACAGAATCACGATCACAGGACAAAGTTTGGATTGTAGGACGAGTTGTCGTGTCTCCCAAGTCTGAAGGGATCAGTTCTAAGGTACGAATCACACCAACTTTTAAGGCAAAAAAAAAAAAAAAAAAAGAAAAAAAACAGAGCAACGTGTTCACTCTAAAACTTGAGAAAAATTCTAGGGTCAATATGTCGTTGTTTCTTTCATTTTTCAGTATTATCATCATTTTTTTTAATACTAATTTATCAATTATTCATTTCTTGTTATATGACTGTTATATGCGCAATTGGTTCATGATTGAAAACAAAATTATCTTTCCTCCAGGTACAGACTTACAGAGTTATTTCCCGTGTACTATTTTGTAATATTTTATGGAAAATGCCAAATGTCAACATACATATGACTGGAAAGTTCTAATATTCTATCAAGGTGTATGACGTCATGTACAGTAGCTTCACGATGCACAGTTCAGTACAAAGCTTCCTTATGGCTTGCCAGTGCCGCATCTTATCTCTCCGCCAAGTTGCTTGCAAATCGGCGCTGTAGTTTCAGCGTAAAATGACGGACAGAAAAACAGATCCGACTCAGAGGAGAGATCCAGGATCCGTTGACTCAGAGGAGAGATCCAGGATCCGTTGGACTTTGCGGAGGTCTGCGCTCTCCCAAGTGTCATTTGTGTGTGTGTGTGTGTGTGTGTGTGTGTGTGTGTGTGTGTGTGTGTGTGTGTGTGTGTGTGCTTCAAATACCTTCTGAACTGGTGAAAAAAAAATCACTTTTTTTATATCTGTTCTTCCTATTTTCCCTCTTCATTTTTTGGCCTCTTTGTCCTGTGAAGTTCATTGGCATGACCCCTACAACACATCAGTGATGCACGGACGAGTTCAGTCAGATGTGTTTGTCGTCTTCAGATACCCGTGGGCTTGTTGACTGCGACTCCTTTCAACGGGTGACTTTGTTGGTGGTGGCGTTGCACAAGTGGGTACGCTTTACTGGCCAATGGTTCCGTCCGACTTGTTCTAACGTTACAGCAACTGTCTCACAAAACGTAGTAACCAGTCAAATTTTGTATATATATATATATATTTTTTTTTTTTTTATTTTGTATATATATATATATTTTTTTAACTGCATTTCAAGGCAAATCCTTTCTCACTGGATTCACCAGACTGTGGAAAAACACAAATCCTCCTCTGACGACATCGTGAGCGCTTGACAACTGCAAGGGACAGTTCGTGATCCCACGCTGTTTTTCTCTGTACGTACATGACATCAGTATGCCAGTGGAGCTCTTCGCTCTCCACATCATCCCGTGTCGGCATCTTTAATCTAACATCGATAGGCCTACCGACCTCCTTTGAGACAACGTAGACACCCAGGAGGAAAGGCAGAGGGTCTGGCAAATGCCAGCACCTGACAAGTACCAAGACAAAGAAGCACGGCGATACCTTATTCTGTGCATGGCTCGGCCTCAGGGGGGAAAGTGGCCAACACTAACAGCCTGGCTGTGGAGCTGACAGAGGATGTGGGAAGTGGCCAACACTAACAGCCTGGCTGTGGAGCTGACAGAGGATGTCAGCGGGGAGATCACCGCCACTCTATCTCTGTCCACCGCTGGAGGGAATCAGTTCAGTGCCTTTTTACCACAACATCAGACAATGTCCAGTCTCAGTGCTAACCAGCTGCTACAAAACTATTGCCCGCTCCATCATGGAATACACTTCAGTTGTATTAAAGAGATAGTCTGTTTCATAGACATTCTGATGACGAAGAAGAAGAAAAAAACGAAGAAAGATTTATGAAAGACAGGGGAGTGGGGTGGGGGTGGGGAGTGGGGTGGGGTGGGCGAGGAAGACGCGGCAAGGGAGGACAAAGAAGAAGGAGACGAAGTAATGATGTTGGTTGTGGTGGTGAAAATGGCGGTGGTGGTGGTGATGGTAGAGGCAGTGGTGGTGAAAATGGCGGTGGTGGTGGTGATGGTAGAGGTGGTGGTCGTGGTCAGCGAGGTGAGGGAGAAGAAGAAAGAGTACATAGACGATGGGAGGAGAGGAAAAAAACAGACAGACTGATTCAATGGTGAACGTTCAGAGGCTTCAGAACAGCAAACATGCTTTTTAAAATCGTTCCCAAGTAACTGAACATGAACATGATAACGAACTGAATAAAATAAAGATAACTGAACAAACGGCTAACTGAACTGAATAAAATAAAGATAACTGAACATGAACAGGCTAACTGAACTGATAAATAAAGATAACTAACATGAACAGGATAACTGAACTGAATAAAATAAAGATACTGAACATGGACAGGATAACGGAACTGAATAAAATAAAGATAACTGAACATGGACAGGATAACGGAACTGAATAAATAAAGATAACTGAACATGGACAGGATAACGGAACTGATTAAAAAAGATAACTGAACTGGACAGGATAACGGAACTGAATAAGATATTAAAAAAAAAAACTGAACATGAAGGAAAACCAAGAACGAGAACAAGAAGAGGGAGAAGAAGAATGTTTCTACGGTTATAGGACAAAATTAATATGTATGAAAACAATTGTGAATTAATGAATTGATGTAAGTCTGCGCTGACCAGTGAGTTTTCTGGATAGTTCCCTGACA
The DNA here is from genome assembly GCA_033310375.1 of Conus canariensis. Taxonomy (NCBI): domain Eukaryota; kingdom Metazoa; phylum Mollusca; class Gastropoda; order Neogastropoda; family Conidae; genus Conus; species Conus canariensis. Next base: position 24,729,880 of record CM065743.1, read on the forward strand.
CTGTAATCAGGGGACTATGACGTACAGGATTTGGTTTCTTCTATAATTCACTGGACGAAACAAGGAAAGGAAACACACATACACCATTCATGTCTTTTTTTTTTCTTCGATTTCCTTGAAATATGTTCTCCGCATTGAATCGTCCATGACACAGGGGTCAAAAGTTAAGAAGTAGTCTCGAATAAATCTTAAATCTGACTTGGTTTGATTTCTGGACCGTGTACATTATCGTGCCGTAGACTAGAACCCAATGACTCATGCTTTCTGAGGTAAGAACAGGTGTGGAATGTTGCAGTCACTGATCGGGCCGGGATCCATGGGAACATCTGTTCCTTCATCACCTTCTCCATCTTCTTCCATTTCCTTCTTGGCTTTTTCCTTCTGTCCGTGTGTTTCCTTCTTCTTATTCTCCACTGCCACTTCTGCTTGCGCTACGTCTTCGTCTTCTTGTTGTTGTAGTTGTTGTTGCAGTTGCAGTCGTTGTTTTTGATGATATTGTCGTTGTTGATGTTGTTGTTCTTGTTCTTCTTCTTGCTCTTCTTCTTGTTCTGGTTCTTTTCCCTCCTCCTCCTCCCTCCTCCTCCTCGTCATCTTCATCCTCCTCCTCCTCCCTCGTCATCTTCATCCTCCTCCTCCTCCTCCTTCTTCTTCTTGTTCTTCTCCTTCTTCTTTTGCTTCTTCAAAGTGTT
>CM065743.1:24733068-24738068 GCA_033310375.1 Conus canariensis
TGACCTGCCTGACCCTGCCTGACCCTGCCTGACCCTGCCTGACCCTGCCTGAAACTAGACGACACTAAATGGGCTTCTGAAAATGTAACCCTGCGGGCTTTCAAAGACAGGCAAACGTAACATAAAGAGATGGAGGAACAAAGATAAAAAAAAAGTATGAAGAAGAAGATGAAGAAGGAGAAGACGAATAACACCGTGAGCAAGAATGACGACGAAAACGGCTACGGAACAAGATCAACACGTTGAAGAACAACAAAACAAAAAAACATGAAAGGAAAACAAACCAAACCAAAACAAAAGGAAAACGAAGACAACAACAAATTAAGTAAATAAAAAAAGTACAGTGAGGTAAAGGAGAAGAAGAAAAACAACGGAGACGACCGACCACCAGCCACAACATCCAGAAGAAGAAGAAGAAGAAATTGAAGAAGAACAAGGACGACAATGGCGACGACCGTGATAATGATGACAACGACACCAATAACACAGCACGGATAATGATGACAACGACAACGATAACACAGCACGTGATAATGATGACAACGACACCAATAACACAGCACGGATAATGATGACAACGACACCAATAACACAGCACGTGATAATGATGACAACGACACCAATAACACAGCACGTGATAATGATGACAACGACACAATAACACAGCACGTGATAATGATGACAACGACACCAATAACACAGCACGTGATAATGATGACAACGACACCAATAACACAGCACGTGATAATGATGACAACGACACCAATAACACAGCACGTGAATAATGATGACAACGACACCAATAACACAGCACGTGATAATGATGACAACGACACCAATAACACAGCACGTGATAATGATGACAACGACAACAATAACACAGCACGTGATAATGATGACAACGACAACAATAACACAGCACGTGATAATGATGACAACGACACCAATAACACAGCACGTGATAATGATGACAACGACAACAATAACACAACAGGAAGAAGTGGAAGCGGAAGGAGAAGAAGAAAACACCAGTAACAGCAGGTGGAGGAGGGGCAGAAAGAAGAGGGGGGGGAAGGGGGGGAGGACGAGAAGATAGAGGAGGGGGAGGAGAAGTGGAAGCAGTAGAAAAGAAAGAAGGGGGAGAAGGAAAAAGAGTCAGATGAACGCAAAAGGAGGAAGAGCAGGAGCAGATGGGGGGACGGGGGGGGGGGGAGGAGGAGGAGAAGGAGGAGGAGGGGCAGGAAGAGGAGGAGGAGGACGAGGAGGAAGAGGAGGATGGAGGAGGAGGTGAAGGAAGAGGAAGAGGTGGAGGAGGAAAGAAGAAGAAGAAGAAGAAAAGAAACAGGAGGAGGAGGAGGAGGGAAGAAGAGGAGGTAGAGGAGGACAAGAAGAAGAAAAGGAAGGAGGCGGAGGAGGAGGAGAAGGAGGGAGGAGGATGAGGAAGAAGAAGTGCAAGAAGTAGAAAGGAAAGAAGGGGGAAAAAGGAAAGAGTCAGAAAGGAGGAGAAGGAGAAGGAGGATAAGGGGAAGGAGAGAAAGAAAAAGAAGAAGAAACAGAAAAAGGAGGAGGAGGAGGAGGAGGAGAAGGAGAAGGAGAAGAGGAGGAGGAGGAGGAGGAGAAGAAGAAATTTTAAAAAGAGAAAAAAAGAGAAGTACAAGAAGGAGAAAGAAGAGAAGAAGGAGAAGGAGGAGGAGGAGGAGATTAAGAAGAACAAGGAGAAAAAGAAACAGAAGAGCAACAACAACAACATCAACAACAGCACAAAAACGAAGGAGAAGAAGGCAAAAAACCAAACGAGGGGTTTGTTTATCTACTGAAAGTGAACATGATTAAACAGCGACAGCGTCAGAAAGAAAGCGATCCTGCGGGAAATTTAATCATTTCTATTCTCCACAGTGGGTGACAGTCATATCTGTTTGCGGGTCATCTTGCTTTTCTGTTCAGTCGGGCAGATATATTCCTCTTCCCTAGAAATCACAAATGGATCTCGCACATTCTCTTTTCCACTGTGCATTATTCAACAAAACAGTAGGCTGGAGAAATTTCCTCACATGGAGAACCTCTCTGTCTGTCTGTCTGTTTTCTGTCTGTCTGTCTGTCTGTCTGTCTGTCTGTCTGTCTGTCTGTCTCTCTCTCTCTCTCTCTCTCTCTCTCTCTCTCTCTCTCTCTCTCATAGAGTTATTTGCCAGAGAAAGAAAATCTTGTAACAAGTTAAACAAAAAAAAAAAAAAGAAGAGCAAAGAGAAACAGTCAAATTAGATTATGGAAATTGACAGAATCGATCACAAAGACCCAGAGTTATTCTGTTCAATAATCAGTTCATAAATAAGCAGTTTTACATGATGACATTCTTTCACAGTAGTGGGGGCAATCTTTTCTTTACAGTCTATGCTGACTGAAGAGTTATAGAACAACAGAAACATCGTAGCTGTGGAGGAAGAAGAGGATACAGGGAACCTCGATGATCCTACGATTAAACCTGAAATTATCGAAGTGCTAAAGATTTGAAAATTGGGAAAAGTGGAACTATGGATATTATGGAGGGTGAAACGTTAATACAAGCTAACAAGGGAATTCTTGACCTTGTACGAGAGCTTTCTACTCGGTTATTTGATAAAGGAACTTTCACGTAGATTGGTATTAATGTATGATTGTCCAGTTGTAGAAAAGGGAAGATATCAACAACTCAACAGCTAAAGAGAAGCAGCTTTGTCATAGTGGCAGAAAAGCTTATACCTTGTTTTGAATGAAAGACTGACGAAATAGCCACAAAGGGAGACTGTGACTGAGGACTGATCACACATTCATCCTACATTTTAGAGCAATAATACAACAATACTAAAACAGGAGCACTGAACTGTAACTCGCTTTGTAGATTACCGGAAAGCGTTTGACTCAGAAAACAAATACTTTATGGGACGTTCTCAGGCTAAGGGATGTTTGTAATAGATTATACAGAGCGGTACGAGTACAATCACGACAGTCTTAGCTTGTGTAAGTCAGCTATAAATAATGATACAGATTTTTTAACTTGTCTAAAAGGCATCAAACAGGGCTGTTTGCTTAGCAACAATAATTATCTATCGTTGAGTTGAGTGCTGAATTGTCAACAAAAAGAAAACATGGAATGGAATTGATCCTGGAGTAGCTGCATTACTTTTGTTGCTTTTTGTCAATGATGGAATTCGACTCGTTGATTCAGTCGTTGGACCAGAAGTTCAGTTAAACGTTTAAAATCAAGAAGAGGAAAAGTTGCACCATACAGTTAATCTGGACAAAAATCAATTCAACTGTATTTCGAAAAGGAAGACATGTTTCGCTTCATGAAAGGTGACAGCATGGAGACACAGAAGTATGGGTAACTAACTCCTGCAAGTATCTAGTAGTAATCTTTACAACAAGATCAGATAGAGCACAGCTTGGACTGAGAAGTGCAGAAAAGGGGAAAACTGGGCAAGCCAAGTTCTTAGAGCTACGAGAAAATCGAATTCTGCTGGCCCTTCACTTCATAGGAAACTGTTTAAAACACAGATACAGCTGATGCTCATATGGCAGTTGAATGTTTTATGGCTGCATGCAAGCGGGAACCCGCCACACACTTGCCACGAAACGTTTCTTAAATATACTCCTCCATTCTTCTAAGAAAATTACTCTTGGCGAAAGTGGAAGATACCTGCTGAAACTCCGTAAGTGTTGATTCACATTGTGAAATTACTACCGACAGGACTGTGCAAGCAGGTTCTGAAGTGCATACACAGTAACAGGGAGGAGAAGAGAAAACTTTGAAAGATAATGCAAGTCAGTCAGGCAGTAGGAAATAACACTTCCTTTATTTCAGAGCCATCTCATTAACCCATATGAACGGAACTGGCATCTGGGAGTGGAAGAAAATGTGAAAAACAATCGGTACTTTTCGTTTAAAAGTATTATTACTTAGTAAAAAAAAAAAAGAAAAAGAAAGGAAAATATATGTCAACCTATACTGACAAGTGGCATCACTGTGTGTTGCCCGTTTTCGATGGAAAACTTTAATGCAAATAATTGATGGGTCGATGGAACTGGAGAAAATTATGATTGATGTCGACTGCGTTACCGGGTGTTCCCAAAGAGTTAATTTCATTTTGCATCGTGTGGAATTTCCTATTCCATCTGCACTTCGACATGATCTAGGAGCTACCCAAGCAGTAGAAAATGAAGATGTTATATCTTTAACAATACAGTACAGAGGTGAATAATATCTAAAAGAAAATCTTAACTTTTCCGTAATGTCGACTTGTTTCAAAAACAAGGTACGGGATGAGTTAGATGACAAATGTTAAATAAAGAAAAGGTAGAAAGGCGAAGCCATTGATAAGTCCAGTCAGGTTCTGCTACGTATCTGACTGGATTACTGGAGTGATTTCAATGTAAAGTGTTACTTTCATTTGCCTGATGGCCATTACTAGTTTTGAAAGGTCCCATTGGATGTGCGTATAAATGCATGAATGGTTACTACGTTCTTTCTTTTGTGTGTGAGTTTGTGTGTGTGCGCGCGCGCGCGCGCGCGGGTGTGTGTGTGTGGTGTGTGTGTGTGTGTGTGTGTGTGTGTGCGTGCGTGCTTGCGCGCGTGTGTTTATGTGTGTGTCTGTATCTCTGTCTGCTTACCTGTCTGTGTCTGAGTTGATTTGCTTAGTATTTCTCCTATTTTAATTAACTCTTTCGGTGTTCGTCTCTTACAATAGCCGAGTTACATTTCTCGGAATTAAAGCTGTAAAACACTACTTGTCAACAGAAATGCTCTCTCTCTCTGTCTCTCTGTTTCTCTGTCTCTCTCTCTCTTTCTCTCTCTCTCTCTCTCCGATGTTAACGACGACAACAAGAACAAGAAGTTGACTTAAGAATAGCAATATCGACGACTAAGAGAACGATTGTGATAACAATGACATTAGAAGAAGAAGGAGAAGAAGAAGGAGGAGAAGGAGAAGAAGAAGAAGGAGAAGAAGAAGAACAAGAGAAGGAGT
>CM065743.1:24740568-24750568 GCA_033310375.1 Conus canariensis
TGGAGGACAAGAAGGAGCAGGAAAAAGAAGAGAATTAAAAGAAGAAATAAAGGAAGAGGAAGAGGGAGGAGAAGAATAAGAAACCGACGAGGGAAAAAGTAATCAAGGGAAGAAGGAAGACAAAGAAAGAAAGAAAGAAAGAAAGAAAGGAAGAAAAAAAAGAAAAATGAAAGGAAGAAAGAATAGGAGGAGGAAGAAGAAGAGATGACGATGATGATGTTGATGATGATGATGATAGCAAAAACAACGCCTCCAACGACGACGACGACGATGATGATGATGATGATAATGATGATGGCGATGAAGGTGATGATGATGACGACGACGATGACGATGATGATGGTGATGACGATGATGAGCGACAACAACAATAGCAACAACAAGAACAGCAGAATGAAGAGATGAAGAAAAAACAAAAGAATATATGTATCTGGTGCAAGTCCACATGATGACACAGAGTGAGCGGCAGAGAGGAAACTGTCCCCTGGGAAATCTAATCATGTCCATTCTCTCCAGCTGTTCACTGTCATATTGATTCGGGGTCAATTCCACGACGACGGTTTATCTCCCTTTTCCACGCAATCAGATGAATGCATTTCCCTCCGCTTAAAACTACAAATAGATCTTGGACATTTGGTTTTTGTCTTATTGCGCATTCTTTAACATAATGATAGATTGGAGAGATTTGCTTTAGAACTGACTCACTATGTCCCTTCAAATACATTATCAACAATATATGACTTTGTGTTTTCTCTCTCTCTCTCTCTCTCTCTCTCTCTCTCTCTCTCTCTCTCTCTCTCTCTCTCTCTCTCTCCGATAATAACGGCTACGACGATAACAAGAACGAGAAGTTCAAGAAAAACAACGACGACGACGAGGAGGACGACGACGACGGCGGCGGCAATGATCACGAAAAAAAAACAACGACGACGACGACGACAAAACAATGAGGGCAAGACAATAAAAGGTAAGGTGAGGTAACGTTGCTTATAGCCCAGCCGACCACAAAGGGCCGTATCAGGGCTGTCACTGCGTTGAAGTCAACCCACAAGTCATTCATTCACACAACCCTTTAAAATACACCTTTTAAAAACACACCTGAAATTTTGTTAAAAAATCTCTCCGCTGTAAAATCTCAGATCAGATGAAAAAGGTTAATCTCCTTCAGAAACTCAAAGATCACATCAGGTGGAGCATCTCTGAACAAGGTTTTCATGGAGTCTGCTGTAAAATGTCTATGTCTCACATCATGCAAGTCCAAACACTGTGAGTGGTACATGACATGGAATGCACCACGGAGCTTCTTCACTCTTTAAAAGGTACGAATGAGGTAAAATTTAAAAAAAAAAAAAAAAAAAGAAAAAGAAAAAAGAAGAAAATGGCCAGTGCAGCCAGCATAAAACCGTTTCTTCTTTGCGACCACTTGAGGTAGATGAGAGGAACTTTCTTAGATTTGGACGGATCTGGAAAAGTTTGTTATCCGACTGTGTATTCCAGTCCTCCTGCCAGAGGTCTCTGACAATCATTAACCATCGGTCTCAAATCTGAGTTGGGGATAGATATGTTAGTTTCCTTGTTGAGGCATTCTTGGCCAAACGACCAGCCATTTCATTTCCCCGAATGCCCACATGACCGGGAACACAAACAGAACAATGTTGTGACCTTCCGCTTTCAGAGAGGTAAAAAGTTTTTTTTTTTTTTAAGTTCCGAAGTTCAGGATGATGGAAGTTACGGCCAGCTATGGCCTCCAAAGCTGACAGCGAATCAGAGAAAATCAGAAAGTCCTTGTTTGTAGATTCAGAGATTATCTTCAGTGCTAGAACTAAAAGCTGTAAGTTTGGCAGAGTAAACAGAAGAAGAAGAAGAAGAAGAAGAAGAAGAAGAAGAAGAAGAAGAAGAAGAAGAAGAAGAGGAAGAAGAAGAAGAAGGAGAAGAAGAAGAAGAAGAAAAAGAAGAAGAAGACGGAGATGGAGAAGAAGAATGAATGAATCTTTAATGGGTTGAGAATTAGGCTCATTGAAGGCCTTTTTATAATTCTGCCCAACAACAACTACAATTTAAAAAAAGTAAGGTAACATCGAATTACAAAATAACATCAATATAACGATTTCATGCTTAAAATCTCTCTCTCTCTCTCTCTCCTCCCCCCCTCACACCACACCACACACACACACACACACACACACACACACACACACACACACACACACACACACACACAGTCAGAGAGGCAGACAGCGACAGACAGACAGACAGACAGAAGAAGAAGAAAGAAGAAGAAGAAGAAGAAGAAGAAGAAGATGATGATGATGATGATGATGATGATGATGATGATGATGATGATGATGATGCGGTAGGGGAGGAGGAAAAAAAAGATTAAGATTAAAATTATAGTCCCGTCAACAGCAGAGGTTATCTCAGGACTGTCACCACGTTTCAAACTACCACGTATACATGTTAAAAAAGGATTAAAAAGCAAAACTTACCCAACCCATTAAAAAAAGATTAAAAGAACCAATCCTAGGATTAAAAACCAACACGTTGAAATCACTAACTGTAATCTGCAAAAATCGATACTGGGTAGAGAAAATCTAACACCACCAAATTCACACACGATGAAATAAATTCACTTCTTTTAGGAAGTTAAAAATATTGTCAGGGGGAACATCACGGAAAAGAATCTTCATATTATCTGCAGTGTAATGTTTCCTTCTAATGTCGTATAAATCCCAGCAGTCTAAAAGAATATGTTGGACAGATATCTGACTATCACAGGCAACACAGAAAGGCGGGTCTTCTCCCTTCAATAAAAACGAATGAGTAAAATAGGCATGACCCGTCCTCATCTACACAATACTGTTTCTCCCTTTCGACCGCCAGCAGCCATGGGAAGATGCTCCTTTAAATCTGGACGTATTTGATAAAGCTTATTGTTTTCTTGGAGGCTCCACTCCTCCTCCCATAAAGAATTGACATACGAAGCTATTTTGCCTTTTAAATCTGAAGATGGTACAAGCAGTTTAGAAGGACGAAGACGGACAGCCTCTTTAGAAAGCCGATCCACCTCTTCGTTGCCTCTGATCCCCACATGACCTGGCACCCAGGCCAACAAAATCTCAAAACCCCTTGAAACTAATGAAGAAAACATGGTAAAAAACTTGATAAGAGCCGGATGTTTTATGTTTCTTGCTCCTATAGCCTCTAAAGCCGAAAGAGAATCTGTGCAAATAAGGAATTTCCTAGACTGGGACTGCCTGATCAACTCCAAAGCCAAAAGTAGTGCAGTAAGTTCCGCAGTGTAAATAGTGCTTTCAGAGGGAATGTGTTTGGACAGTTTTTCTCCCGAAGCTGGAACATATGCGGAGGACCCTACACCAACATCGGACTTTGAACCATCAGTAAAAATAACCACATGTTCTTTAAGGTTAGAACACATGTCTAAAAATAATTGTTTATAAATTAAGGAACTCGTGTTCTGTTTGCGCTGCACGGTTAAATCAAACCTAATTTCTGGAGACGAAAACGTCCAAGGAGGTTGTTGAGGAAACTTGGAAACGTCAGAGATGACCCCAACATCAATATCCGCCTCCTCCAGAAAAGGAAGGATGCGAATACCGAAAGGGGGAATACTGGATGGACTTCTTTCATATTTCTCTTGGAAACGAGGATTCATAACACAGTCGTAGGCAGGGTTGTTTGGTTCTGAAAAAAGCTGTGTGTAGTAATTTAAAGCTAATTTTACTCTTCTATGAGAGAGGGAACACTCTCCTGCCTCAGCATATAGGCTATGAACAGGTGTAGTACGAAAAGCGCCAAGGCAGAGGCGAAGACCCTGATGGTGAACTGGGTCTAGGACTTTTAGATACGAGGCTCTAGCGGCGCCGTAAATGATGCTGCCGTAGTCCAACTTGGATCGAACTAACGCCCTGTAAAGATGGAGAAGTGTGCGTTTGTCTGCACCCCAATCCGTATGAGCCACTACACGGAGGATATTCATGGCTTTGAGGCACGATGTTTTCAACTTCTGAATATGGGCTTTAAAATTCAATTTTTGGTCAAAGGTAACACCCAGAAATTTGGCTTCTGTGACAGCAGGAATTTTAGCCTTATCTATGAAAATTTCTGGTGGCGGGAAAAGTTGTCTGAAATTGTGAAAGTGGATGCACTCTGTTTTAACTGATGAAAATTTGAACCCATTTTCAACTGCCCACTGTTGGACTTTATACACACACAACTGGAGTTGGCGCTGTACACCAGCAAATGTCTTTCCAGATGCATAAAGGGCAAAATCATCAACAAAAAGAGAGCAGTCTGAACCTTGGTTGACAGAGTTTACAATTTCATTTATTTTTATACTAAACAGGGCTGGGGAAAGGATACTACCCTGTGGAACACCCATTTCCTGCTCATGAATTTCTGACAATGTTGTCCCCACACGGACCTGGAAGGACCTGTCTGCCAAAAACTGTTCTATGAACACTGGGAGATTGCCACGGAAACCCATCCGATGGAGGTCCGACAGGATTCCATACTTCCACGTCGTATCATAGGCCTTCTCTATGTCGAAAAAAATGGCAACAACATGCTTTTTGTCTAAAAAAGAGTTTCGAACAGTGGTTTCCAATCTGATTAAATGGTCCATGGTAGAGTGATGCTTTCTAAAACCACACTGTTCCATGGCTAAAAGCCCATCACTTTCCAATTTCCACATGAGCCTACCATTTACCATTTTTTCCATCACCTTACAAACACAACTTGTTAAGGCTATTGGACGATAGTTGGTTGGGTTTGAATGATCCTTCCCTGGCTTCGGAATGGGAACAATTAGGGCTCTTTTCCATGAAGTTGGGAAAGACCCAGACGTCCAAACCTGGTTATAAACTTGAAGCAGAATGTTAAGACCTGAGTCAGGAAGGTGTTTTAAGAGTTGATAATGTATTTCATCAAGACCAGGAGCAGAATCATGACATGCCTGCAAGGCAGACTTCAGTTCATTTAGATTAAAGGGCAAGTTGTAGTCTTCTTGATTGGGTGAGGAAAAGTCAAGCTTCTTTTTTTCTGCTTGCGTTTTGATCTTTAAAAACGCGGTGGATTTTTGACTAGAGGAAGAGTTGGTTTCTATGGTGGAAGCTAGCAAGTTAGCCACAGCTTGTTTGTCAGTGATGAGTGTATCATCAAGTTTTAAATGGTGGATTGAAGGGCAGCTGTTCTTGCCCCGAATTTTTTTAACAACTCTCCAGATTTTTTTCTTGGATATGTTTGATGTGAGGGAAGAGCAGAAATTTCTCCAAGACACTCGTCTACTTCCTCTACAAACAAACCTCGCCTTTGCTTTTTTCCTCTGATAAGATCGAACATTCGGGGCCACAGGATGCTGAAAGACTGAACGTTGGGCCCTCTTGCGAATGTTGCAAGCATTCTTACAATCCTGGTTGAACCATGGTGTACCAGGTAATTGTGGACCTGGTTTTGTGAGTGGGATGGTATCTCTCGCACATGATAACAAAACATTAGTGAAGGACTCCGCTGGATCTTCTGATCGGAAGACGATTTCAGCATCTAGCTTATCAGTTATGGCTGAACGAAAGAAATCCCAATTAGCCCTTTTAAAGCAAAAATACTGAGGAAAAGAAACAGGTTCCTTCAAAACTGGAGAAAGTATTACAGGGAAATGGTCGCTCCCGTGCAGATCATCGTGAACTGACCAATCATAGTCTAGAACCAATGAAGGATCACACACTGACAAATCCAAACACGAAAGAGTACCATTTGAAGAATGCATGTATGTTGGTGATTTGTCATTTAGACAACACAGGTCCAGTTCGTTAAAGATCTCTTCCAGCATGAGACCCCGAGGTGAGGAATGTGAGCTACCCCAAAGGGGGGAGTGAGGGGAGGAGGAAAACGGTTGTGATGACGAAAAAAAGAAGGAGAGGATTAATAGGATGAAGAGGAGCGAAAAGGAGAAGAGGAAGAGAAAACGTGGAGGAGGGGGAAGAGAGGAGGGGTGAAGAAGAAGAAGAAGAAGAGGAAGGAGAAGAAGAAGGAGAAGGAGGAGAAGGAGGAGGGGGAGGCGGAGGAAAAGGAGGAGCAAGGAAAAAAAATGAACAGGAAGATGAGGAGGAGGAGGAAGAAGACGAGGAGGAAGAGGAGAAGGAGGAGGAGGAAGAGAAGGAGAAGGAGGAAAAGAAGAAGGAGGAGGAGGAAGAAAAGAAAAAGGAGAAGGAGGAGGAGGAGGAAGAGAAGGAGGGAGGAGGAAAAGAAGAAGGTGGAGGAGGAAGAAAAGAAAAAGGAGAAGGAGGAGGAAGAGAAGGAGAAGGAGGAGGAGGAAAAGAAGAAGGAGGAGGAGGAAGAAAAGAAAAAGGAGAAGGAGGAGGAAGAGAAGGAGAAGGAGGAGGAAGAGGAGGAGGAGAATGAAGAGAAGGAGAAGGAGGAGGAAGAGGAGGAGGAGGAGGAGGAAGAGAAGGAGAAGGAGGAGGAAGAGGAGGAAGAGGAGGAGGAGGAGGAAGAGAAGGAGGAGGAGGAAGAAAAGAAGAAGGAGGAGGAGGAAGAAAAGAAAAAGGAGAAGGAGGAGGAAGAGAAGGAGAAGGAGGAGGAAGAGGAGGAAGAGGAGGAGGAGGAGAAAAGAAAAAGGAGGAGGAGGAAGAAAAGAAAAAGGAGGAGGAGGAGGAAGAGAAGAAGGAGGAGGAAAAGAAGAAGGAGGAGGAGGAAGAAAAGAAAAAGGAGAAGGAGGAGGAAGAGAAGGAGAAGGAGGAGGAAAAGAAGAAGGAGGAGGAGGAAGAAAAGAAAAAGGAGGAGGAGGAAGAGAAGAAGGAGGAGGAGGAAGAAAAGAAAAAGGAGGAGGAGGAAGAAAAGAAAAAGGAGGAGGAGGAAGAAAAGAAGAAGGAGGAGGAGGAAGAAAAGAAGAAGGAGGAGGAGGAAGAGAAGAAGGAGGAGGAGGAAGAGAAGAAGGAGGAGGAGGAAGAAAAGAAGAAGGAGGAAGAAAAGAAGAAGGAGGAGGAGGAAGAAAAGAAGAAGGAGGAGGAAGAAAAGAAGAAGGAGGAGGAGGAAGAGAAGAAGGAGGAGGAGGAAGAAAAGAAGAAGGAGGAGGAGGAAGAAAAGAAAAAGGAGGAGGAGGAAGAAAAGAAGAAGGAGGAGGAGGGAGAAAAGAAAAAGGAGGAGGAGGAAGAGAAGAAGGAGGAGGAGGAAGAAAAGAAGAAGGAGGAGGAGGAAGAAAAGAAAAAGGAGGAGGAGGAAAAGAAGAAGGAGGAGGAGGAAGAAAAGAAAAAGGAGGAGGAGGAAGAAAAGAAAAAGGAGGAGGAGGAGAGGAGAAAACAATGGAGGCTAATGAAGGAGTACAAGAAGAGGAATAAACAGAAATGGGAAAAAAGAGAACATAACGAAGAAGAAAAAGAAGGATGAAGAGGAGGAGGTATAAGGAGGGAAGAAGAAGAAGAAGAAGAAGAAGAAGAAGAAGAAGAAGAAGAAGAAGAAGAAGAAACAGCAACAACAAAGTAGAGGAAGGAGATGAAAATAGGCCAGTGTTTATCTGCTGCAAGTGAGCATGATTAAACAGGGAGAGCGAGAGACAGAAAACTGTCCCGTGAGAAATGTAATCATTTCCATCCTCCACACCGGACGAATGTCATACTTGTTTGGGGGTCAATCTGACAAAGGCGGTAATGTCCCTTTTCTGTCGAGTCAGATAATTATGTCTCTCCCCCTGAATTACACATGAATCTAACACATTCCTTTCATCTTACTATGCATTATTCAACAAACAGTAGAAAGATTTGATTATAGAGCGGTATTCTGTCTGTCTGTCTGTCTCTGTCTGTCTGTCTGTCTGTCTGTCTGTCTGTCTCTCTCTCTCTCTCTCTCTCTCTCTCTCTCTCTCTCTCTCTCTCCGGTTGCTGTTGCCCTGTGTGTTTGATAATTTGAGACAGAGTTTAATCAATCCAAAATATTTTAACAATCCCAGTGATTTCAGATTGACTTTACTTTTAGCATCACGAAACGAACAAATCGTAGAAACTTTGCTATATATCTGTATAAAGCTTTCAAGAGAAGGGAAATTGTTCTATCGTGAACTACCAAATTTGCTTGTGCCTTGAAGGCAGTTTCAGTGCACAATATCGTGCACACGCTGATGTAATGTTGTTTTTTTTCATTTTCTCTTTGTTTCCTCTGTTAGTTGGTGAAACATTTCCATGTGGTCTTTTGATTTAGTGTTGAAGCAGATGGTGGATTGACACCATCATCTAAATTTGTCTTGTTATATTGATCATTAATGTTCACACCCCTTCAAATGGGGCTTTGGCCTTGCTGAATAAAATTCTGTTCTGTTCTCTCTCTCTCTCTCTCTCTCTCTCTCTCTCTCTCTCTCTCTCTCCAATAATAACGACAACTACAACAGTATCCAGGACAGGGGAAATCGTGATGGTACCGATTAAGTGAACTAAGTTAATGTCTTTGTCAGGCTTAACACACCAAAGTTATCTCTGCACTCACACACGCATATGCGCTGTCATGCACTCACCAACCATTCAACTCACTCTGGTGATGGGACGTCACGCATTCACGTCTCTCCTAACACGACTGAGAACAAGAAATACAGCTTCTTTGCTACGTATAATTACACATGAAAAATCCAGTCACACACAATGGAATAATCAAAACATAAGAGATCAGTACTTCCTAATCCCGGGTTTTAAACTCAAAAGGCTTCTTACCTGGCCAGGTTTACACACACACACACACACACACACACACACACACACACACTTTTTTTCCGCGCGCACGCACGCACGCACGCACGCACGCGCACACACACACATTTGCATACTACACCACAGTTCTCGAATGAGTCACTTCGTGGTCATCTTTGGAGACTCGACGTAGAATTCTTTTTCTTTGTCTTTTTTTTTACCCACCTCTGAGTTTCGAAGTCAGTCTTTTTTCCCACGGTTATCTTTTACACCTAAGACCTTGCTACCACTTCTGTCGCCAGACCACGTTTCCTTCAACCCTACTCTGTCCTGCTCTCTCCTCTCTCTCTCTCTCTCTCTCTCTCTCTCTCTCTCTCATTGTATTCTCTCTATCTTGGTGTTCTTCTTCCGTGATGTTGTTCTCTTCTCCCTCCTCTCCCGTGCTCCTTTCGATGTATATAGGGATGGACACAAAGGATTTCCCTTTGGACCGTGCCTTTGTCCATGTTGCATCTCTACCACCTTGGTCACATGCACCATGAATTCCCCTCTAGCTACATCCTTCCACTCATCAGCATTGACACACATCCCTACAAGGTAGCTTAGCTATCAACCACTTCGCACCGAATGGACATCGAAAATTCCTGACCGCTGCGGGGGCCACTTTCACCTCCTTGACCCAGTTTGACCACATGCACAAGGTGAGGACGCTACTGATAATGGGACGATTACCTATTTCTCCACTACGCGCGGTATTCTTGTCGTCAAAAGCGCTTAAAAGCCCTTTGTGAAAGGTTTCGCTCCTTTGACGAACAGGAATAACAATTTGAACAACAAGAACAACCACAAGAACATCAGCCATAACCTCGGCAACAACAACAACAACGACAACAACAACAACAACAACGGTGACAGCGATGACAACCACGATGACGATATTGATGATGTAAACAACGAAAACAACGATAACATGATAGGGAGAAGAAGGAAGAGGAGGAGAAGGAGCAGGAAGGAAGCAAAGAATAGATGGCAAAAGGAGAACAGGAGGAGAAGGAGAGGTGGAGGAGGAGAAGAACAAAAAAAAAGGAAGAAAAGCAAGAAAAAGAAGAATAAATGGGAAGTGAAGGAGAAAGACACAAGGAAGAAGATGAAGGAGAAGGAGAAGGAAGACGAGGAAGAATAGTGGGAGGAAATGGAGGAGAAGGGGGAAGAGGAGGAGGAGGAGGAGGAGGAGGAGAAGAAGAAGAAGAAGAAGAAGAAGAAGAAGAAGAAGAAGAAGGAAAACGAAGAAGGAGAAAAAGGCTGAGGAAGAA
>CM065743.1:24755568-24785568 GCA_033310375.1 Conus canariensis
TTTGTGTATATTCCTAAGCCCTAAGTTTGGCAAGCCTACCTGCTCTTTCACAAGCCTACCTGCTATTTCATTTCACTTTAGACCACAGTGTGACGAAACCCATCAGAAATATACATCTATATCTACAGCATTTATTCTCAGTGCTTCAGTTCATAGAGGTTTTCTGGCTCTACGGTCCCAGCTTTGCTATGACTGCAGAACGGACTCGCAATCAACACAACATCAAACACTGAAAAAGGACATTGACTGCGCGCATACTGGAAAGTCTTTCCCAAGATACAAGCTTGGAACAACACATTCCGAACCCTTGACCGGCAATACCCGTTAATGAACCAGCAAGGTGACTTTAATGGTGATTAAAATCAGCACTGACTACGTATTCTCTTACATCATTTATCGGAATATCAATATTTTCTTTCTTTAACTTTGTAAATTCAAAATCGAACATCATGTTCTCCGATGGAATTGTCTGAGGTACATCGTGAATTCCTGGAATCGATGTTACATCTTGATGTAACCACTTTGAACTGGTTGAATGAATGGAAAGCATGTGGCTCTATATGGAATAAAAGGTCTTACGCGAATCCATGAAATTGACACCTGTATCTGAACTTTTGACCGACAGCCTTTTGAACCACGAGCTGGCCACTGCTGAACACCTGTGTCCCTAGAGAGCTAGACCACTAGTCGCTCTGAAGCACTAGCAGGTACTAGTGTGCATGGAACCCTTCGGTCCGATTCAACTGCTTTGCTGTCAACGCTTTTTGGTCGTTTCAAAACATGATCTGGGACAGAAAAATAAACTTTTTGTCCATATATTAACTTTCACCTGACTAAGGAAACAGATGTGAAAGGGTTTTGATTATCTGACACAAGGGTATACCATTCATAGTTTTAAGACAATTTAGTCTTTTTCTTGCATTATCTATCAGATCTTCCATGTGCTTTTTCAGCTCTCACCAAGTATTAAAAGAACTCCTAAATACTTTACATGTTGCATATGTTTTAACACCGTGCCATCTAGCAACCACTTCTGGCAACCGTCAATCGACGGAAGATGGCATGGTTTGGCCACGTCATTCGTCACAACACCCTCTCCAAAACCATCCTTCAAGGTACCGTTGAAGGAGGGCGCAGACGAGGACGGCAGAGAAAGAGTTGGTCCGGTAATATAAAGGACTGGACCAAAATGACCATGCCAGATCTCAAGACAGCTACAAACAGAAGAGCCTGGAGAGAAACGGCGGCTGCCTATATCACGTCCCCCCAACGACCCCAGCGGTCAGGGGAATGAATGACTGACTGAGTGACTGATCTAGATTCAAGGATGGCAGCTCTGAAGGAATTTCTCCATGTTCTTCCTTGTATGCACAAGCTTCAGAACAATGAAGCAATAATGTTGTGTAGACTTACGGACAGTTTTGTATCTTGACTTTGACTTTAGAATGTCCTAAACCAGTGCGGTTACCTGTATATCACACTAATCGGAAACCTCTCAGTTGATCTGGTCAAAACGACTCTTACTGAGATAGAACTCTCTGCTAAACACACACACACACACACACACACCGCGCGCGCGCGCGCGCGCACGCGAACACACGCACATACGCACGCGCAAACACACACATACATACATACTACACCACCACCACCCAAATAAGGATTAGCAGAGAGAGAGAGAGAGACAGACAGACAGACAGACAGACAGACAGACAGAGACAGACAAACAGACAAGCAGGCAGATAGACAGACAGACAGAGACAGAGAGGCAGACAGAGACAGAAACAAAGACTAGAGACAGAGTCAGACAGACAGAAAGAAAACAGAGAGAGAGAGAGAGAGAGAGAGAGAGGGAGAGAGAGAGAGAGAGAGAGCGTGCATACACAAAAGTGAGGAAGTGTAGGAAGGAGAAGGCGGTTCTTTCCCCTGCACCGGCAGGCAGAGACTTAACGATACCTTCCTGGCCTTCACCAGTCCACATCGATCGGTCTCCCACTCACCTCCCCCCCCCCTCCCCGCCTCTCCTCACTTCTCGCAACCAGCATCCCCTGCCCTTTCCCCCCTTCCCCCTCCAACACTCCCCCCCCCCCTCCCATTCCTCAGAGCCACTTCCATTTCGGCACCTTGTCTTTCCCTAACCGGGTAATGCTGTTGCTGTTGTAGGTAGTTCTCGTCTCCAGCATCTGGGAGCCTGCTTGTAGATGGTGTACATTGGAGTCTCTCTGTGTGTGTGTGTGTGTGTGTGTGTGTGTGTGTGTGTGTGTGTGTGTGTGTGGTGTGTGTGTGTGTGCGTGCGTGCGTGCATGTGCGTGCGTGCATGTGCGTGCGTGCGTGCGTGCGTGTGTGTGTGTGTGTGTGTGTGTGTGTGGCGTGCGTGCGTGTGTGTGTGTGCGCGCGCACGAGCGGAGAGGCAGTGAGCAAGACAGACAGAAAGATTGACAGACAGAAAGGGAGAAGAAGGGAGATGTGGAAGATAGAAAGAGAGACAGAGACAGAAACACAGACAGACAGGCAGACCACACAGACAGACAGACAGACAGAGGGACAGACACGCAGACGGACAGACAGGCGGACAGTCACACAGAGACAGAGAGATAGAGAGTGATAAAGAGAGAGCGGAGAGAAGAGGAGAGAGAGAGAGAGAGAGAGAGAGAGAGAGAGAGACAGACAGACAGACAGACAGAGAGAGAGAGAGAGAGAGAGAGAGAGAGAGAGAGAGACAAGAGAAGAGAGAGAGAGAGAGAGAGGAGGAGAGAGAGAGAGAGAGAGAGACCGGCAGACAGACAGAGAGGAGAGAGAGAGATAGAGAGAGAGAGAGAGAGAGAGAGAGAGAGAGAGAGAGAGATTGAGAGAGAGAAAGAGAGACAGACAGACAGAAAGAAAGAAGAGAGAGAGAAGCAAAGAGGGGATGAAAGAGAGACAGACAGGCAGACACAACAGACACACAGGCAGAGAGAAGGGGGTAGAAACAGAGAGTGAGACAGTGAGACAGAGAGACAGAGACAGAGAGAGAGACAGAGCGAGAGAGAAAGAGAGAGAAAGAAGAGAGAAAGAAAGAGAGAGAGAGAGAAAGAGAAGAGAGAGAGGAGAGAGAGAGAGAGAGAGAGCCAAGGGGAGTAACAAAGAGGAGGAATGAAAGACAGACAGGGAGAGAGGGTGAGCGTGAGAGTGAGTGTGAGAGAAAAGAGAGAGAGAGAGAGAAAGAGAGAAAGAGGGAGGGAGAGATAGACAGACAGACAGAGCAAGACAGAGAGGCAGAGAGAAACAGAGAGTGAGATGGGGAGAAGAGAAGAGGTGTGGGGACAGAGAGAGAGAGAGAGAGAGAGAGAGAGAGGAGAGAGAGAGAGCGAGACTGAGAGAGAGAGACAGAGAGAGAGAGAGAGAGAGAGGATGGAAGATGGGGATAGAGTCAAAGAGGAGGGAGGGAGGGAGGGAGAGACAGACAGACAGACAGACAGACAGAAAACAGACAGACAGAAAGAAAACAGACAGACGGACAGATAGATCGACAGAAAGACCGACAGACAGATCCAGAGATAGTTAAGCAGTCGGACAGTTAAGCTGAGAGAGAGAGAGAGAGAGAGAGAGAGAGAGGAGAGAGAGAGAGAGAGAGAAGACAGACAGACAGACAGACAGACAGACAGACAGACAGACAGAGACAGACAGAGAGACACACACAGACAGACAGACAGACAGAGACAGAGAGAGAAAAACGGAGACACACACACACACGAGCGCGCGCGCGCGCGCGCGCACACAACAACACACACACACACACACCACACACCCACACGCACACACGCACACACACGCACACACACACACACACACACACACACACACACACACACCACAGAGTCAGAGAGGCAGACAGCGACAGACAGACAGACAGACAGACAGACAGACAGACAGACAGACAGAAGAAGATGAAGAAGAAGAAGAAGAAGAAGAAGAAGAAGAAGAAGATGATGATGTTGATGATGATGATGATGATGATGATGATGATGATGATGATGATGATGATGTTGATGATGATGAAGAAGAAGAAGAAGAAGAAGCAGAAGAAGAAGCAGAAGAAGAAACAGATGGAGGATAAGGGCGAGGAAAAAAAAAAACCCAGGAGGTTGGGGAAAGAAGAAGAAGGTTCTCAATGAGAAAAGTACGTTTTCTGGGGGTCTGGTCTTTATCTCCGAGTGTCACGCGCTTTCCTTCATCTCAGTCACAGGGTGAATATTCCCGGGTCAAAATTCATCCCGGAATCTTTTCCTGGCAAATTGTTTGTTATAAACACAACGAATGATAATGGGTAACGAAGATGTGAAGAGACGAAACGAGGACCAAAGCGATGAAGATAATCATTCATACCTAAAAGCGTAGTTTTGCGGTACTTAAAATTTCCCCATTTCCGTACTTAAAAGGTGAGTTTTCCGGAACTTAAAAGGTGAGTTTTACGGGACTTAAAAGATGAGGTCTGCCGTACTTAAAAGGTGACTCTTGCCGTACTTTAAAGATGAGTCTAGCCGTACTGAAAAGGTGAGTTTTGCCGTACTGAAATAGTGATTTCTGCCATACTTAAAAGGTGAGTTTTGCCGTACTGAAATGGTGAGTTCTGCCATACTTAAAAGGTGAGTTTTGCCGTACTGAAATGGTGAGTTCTGCCATACTTAAAAGGTGAGTTTTGCCGTACTGAAATGGTGAGTTCTGCCATACTTAAAAGGTGAGTTTTGCCGTACTGAAATGGTGAGTTCTGCCATACTTAAAAGGTGAGTTTTGCCGTACTGAAATGGTGAGTTCTGCCATACTTAAAAGGCAAATTTTAGGGTACATATAAGGTGAGTTTTGCGGTACCTAAAAGGCGAGTTTGTCGGTATGAGTTTTGCAGCACTTAAACGGTGACTCTTGCCGTACTGATACGTCGAATCTTGCCGTATTTAAAAGGTGAATATGGTGATGACGATTCTGAAGGCGATGACGACAATTGCTATGACAATATAAACGCATTCCCCCTCCCCTCTCTCTCTCTCTCTCTCTCTCTCCCTCACACACACACACACACACACACACACACACACACACACACACACACACACACACACACACACACACACATGCGCGCGTACAAGTCTTCTTTTCCCCGCCCCATCCTTCTCTCTCTTTTTCTTTTTCATTCCACCTCTGTGTGTGTGTGTGTGTGTGTGTGTGTGTGTGTGTGTGTGTGTGTGTGTGTGTGTGTGGTGTGAGTGTGTGTGTGTGTGTGTGTGTGTGTGTGTGTTGAGTGTATGTGTGTGTGTGTGTGTGTGTGTGTGTGTGTGTGTGTGTGTGTGTGTGTGTGTTCAGTGTCCTTTATCTTTTTTTTTTCTCGCTGGAAAATTAAAAATACTTGTGTTTAGCGAGCGAAACACAGCCCTGCCTTTAGAAATTCCCGTCTCTGTTCATCTAAAGCTGTTGGCTTCAGCGCTAGCAAGCTGTACGGACACAACACAGTTACTACAACGTCTGAAGGCTTCTTATTTGTTTGTTTTTACAAACATGCAACCTCCCCCCTCCGCCCCCGCCCCCCCCCTCCCCCCCCCCTTTCCCAGGGAAACTTGTCACAATGTAAAACGTATTACCAACGTGTAAAACAAAACATCTGAGGGATAAATTTTGGTGGAAGCCGTTCAGCCAGAACAGCACCGGTGACATCAGAGAAGAACGCTAAGCAACGAATAATGGGACTCGTGGGCACGTGGACCTGTACGGACCAACCAGAACGCGAGTCTCTGCCGCCTCCAGAGCCCTGGCTTGCTTCGCATGTGAATATTTGGCGAAATGGGGCAGCAGGAGTGAGAAGGACGATCATTTTGTGTACCAATGAGAGGAGGTTACTATTTATGATACACGGCGGACAAACATATGGCGGGGGACAATTAGAAACGATTTCCTTTCGATCCTCTTGCCCTTACAAACAACAATTCTGACGTTTGCTGAGGAGATGAGGATTTTAACTTAAAGTGAATGAGAGACCATGTTGTTTAAATAGCGTTCGACTCTTCTTTCTTTAATGTATCATACTAACATATGTTATATAATGAACATGTACATTTCCATCCAGCTGGTGCCCACTATGACAGGCAGTTACCTGTTGACGTGCAGTATATTAAAGCTGACGAACGGACGACAGAAACAGTTCAGCAATCCAAAGATGTTGTCAGCTTTCGACAAGATAGTGACATTGGTATGGAAATACATCACTTCCGGACATTCGTATTAGACACGATGTACAACGTAAGTTGGCTTTGGGCTATAGTGAATACATGACATATGCCAAATAAATGTCATATGTTGAGAGGATGCAGGAAAAATGACGTGTTTCCGATACAAGTATTGGCTATTTCTGACAGTCGAAGTTATTCTGCTTTCCCACTCAGTTTACAAGCGTGTATGCTCGGATCTGCACAATTGCGTATACATGTGTAAGTGTGTGTCATGTCACTCGCACACACACGCGCGCGAGCGCGCGCGCGCGCGCGTGCACACGCATTCCCACCACCCACCAATGCACATGTCCGCACGATACGCGGTGCTAGTGTGTTTTGGAGTGCGACCTACGTAATATTTGCAATATAAACACTAGATAAAGAAAAAAAAAAAAACGATAATGAAAAACGACAGCGACAACGACAATAGGCAACAGAACTTATGAGGGAGAGACAAAAATAGCCTAGAGATTGTGTGCAGATTACCACACGAGTACAGATAAATAAACGCATTAAGTAATAAACAGATACAGCCATTAGACTCTCTCTCTCTCTCACATACACACACACTCACACGCACACGCGCGCGCGCACTCACACACACGCCCGCACGCACGCGCGCGCGCGCGCGCGCGCGCACACACACACACACACACACACACACATCAGAGATACACAATCGGGCGTGCAGAGTTTCTTTCCCCCGCACTCTCTCTCTCTCTCTCTTGAATCAACACACACACACACCCCCGCACGCACGCACGCACGCACACACACACACACACACACACACACACACACGCACGCACACGTACGCACGCACGCACGCACGCACGCACGCGCGCGCGCGCGCGCGCACACACACACACACACACACACACACACACACACACACACACACACATCAGAGATACACAATCGGGCGTGCAAGGTTTCTTCCCCCCCCCTCTCTCTCTCTCTCTCTCTCTCTTTCTCTTGAATCAACACACACATAACACACACACGCGCGCGCGCGCGCGCGCGCACGCACGCACGCAACACACACACACACACACACACACACACGCACAAGCACACGCACACACATACACCACCGCGCGCGCGCGCGCCGACAACGACCTTAACAACACAGTGATGTGACCTAATACCATTGGTTACTGAACTGTATATCACGGTGTTGTCTCTCACACACTTACCCCGACATCGCCTGAGCTCATGAATATTTTGTTGGATTAAAATGAACAAACAACTGAAGAGCTTTACACCCGTTTTTCAACAAAAAGAAAAAAAAAATCGACCGGTGTAAATACCAGGATGCATTATCCGATGTCCTTCACCGTGAACATCAAGGGAGACGAAGAAAAAGTCAGCCGCGCAAATGCAATGAATTATGGGACTCGTGGGCACGTGAATCTGCGCAGACCAACGAGTTGCAAAACCGAGAAAGCAGTTCTCTGTCAGGTAACACACCCACAAATCGAACCTCCAGACCATCGATAAGATTTGGAGTATTTGTGCACAAGTACGATTGGGTTTGCTTTTAGGGTGTTTGTTGTACCCCTTGAGTTGATTCCCGACTTTCATTTACTTTTTTTTAGGCTTGTTACGCTAAATACTTGGTGGTTCCAGGTGGACAGATCAAACTGAATGAAATGAGACTATTTTGCAAAGAGAGTGTGTGTGTGTGTGGGGGGGGGGGGGGGGGAGGGAGGGAAATCCTGCTAAGGCAAAGGACACGTTGACATGGGTGTTCAAGTGACGTTCAGTTGGGGTGGCTCATATTCTGGTGTTAGGTTTGGAGTGACGTTACAGGGAGAGATCCTCAAAGACAGTGAATGGCATGATCAGTGTGTGTATGTGTATGGGTTGGGAAATTTGTCTAATTAAAAAAAATGCTTCTGGTGTCATTTCAGATCATGAAAGCGTCAAATATGCTTACATGGATCATACAAGTTTCGCTGCACACACACACCTTAATAGCACTGTGATGTGCATTGCTTCGTGAAGTCACCCACGACAAGTGTTTCATATAGAATCGATAATCACATGGTCAAGGGAAGGAGGGGGAAGACAGATGAAAATATTGAAGACGGGTTTACTTTGAACAATCATCAATGAAATGTACTGATTGTTGTTGATAAGGTGGATGGGTTCATGTTGGAGATATTGTCCAAAGTGTTTTCATGTGACTGACTGACAGTGACAGCGAGATTGTAAGCTAAAGTTGTAACAGGGGACTGTTTCAGAAGGAAAAGCATAGCAGGTATTGGGAAGGCAGGGGAGATAATGATTTATCAGGTGAATGAGTGGAGGGGAACACATTGGCGGGGAGGGGGGGAGAGCAGATAAAAGAATGAATGAAAGAGTACTTCTTACTGATCACTGTGAAAGGGGTAAAGAATATGATGATTCCTCTTTCTTGCATTGGAATGAGAATGGTCTTTCCATGAAGTAATTGATAAGAGATCGTGCCCTTTTCGTTTAAATTGGATTTTTAGGTCCCCTCCATTCTCACCGTCTCTCTCTCTCTCTCTCTCTCTCTCTCTCTCTCTCTCTCTCTCTCTCTCTCTCTCTCTCTCTCTCCCCTTCCTTCTTCTTCTTCTCTTCTTTTTACAGTTACTTGACTCACAGACTTCATGTACTGTTCAGCATGGCTCAGAGCTACAGTGACGTGACAATGCAGCACTCCACGGCACGCATT
This sequence comes from Conus canariensis, assembly GCA_033310375.1. Classification (NCBI taxonomy): domain Eukaryota; kingdom Metazoa; phylum Mollusca; class Gastropoda; order Neogastropoda; family Conidae; genus Conus; species Conus canariensis. The sequence continues at coordinate 24,764,509 of CM065743.1, forward strand.
TGTTCGCTGTTCAAAGAATTCCAGATGAAGAAATACAAAACCCTCATGACCTGGTGGCGGGGACAGACATCCAGGTGTTTTATTCATATATACTCAGCTGTACATTGCATTAGCTTGTGCTAAACCTGGCCAGGACGACAGGATGTAGATGACCCCACCACGGTGGATAGAATGCTTTTTGATGTAGTCATGGTGGATAGAATGCTTTTTGATGTAGTCATGGTGGATAGAATGCTTTTTGGTGTAGTCACGGTGGATAGAATGCTTTTTGGTGTAGTCACGGTGGATAGAATGCTTTTTGATGTAATCACGGTGGATAGAATGCTTGTTGATGTAGTCACGGTGGATTGAATGCTTTTTGATGTAGTCATGGTGGATAGAACGCTTTTTGATGTAGTCACGGTGGACAGAATGCTTGTTGATGTAGTCACGGTGGACAGAATGCTTGTTGATGTAGTCACGCGTGGCAAGAGCACCCGGGTCTCCAATAGTCGCAGTAAGTTGTATACGTTTGGATTCGGAATTGTACAGCTAAGTGAAGGTGTTTGTTTACGTGTTTTCAAACTGTTTTAGGGGAAAGCTTAATTTGTGCAGATGATAAATGTGGGTTTTTCATGTCAATGAAAATGATAGGTTTAATGTCAGTAGAACACTCAGTGAAGGTGTGTTATTGTGTACACTCCGACAAGAATAGAAAACGAGGCACATTTTGTTTAATGTTGTCATATTCTGTACGACTTACAAACTCAGTACATACAGATTAAATTCTATTAGGTGCCTAGCGAGCTGAGGGACTGAAACCCCCCAGTTGACACTAACGATATTGTGAGATCAAAACCCACGGCAGCCCAACATGTAAGCCACAACTGTCCAACTTAATGCAGACATTAATGGGAATGTCGTCGTCTGCCAAACATTCTGAGGGAGTGAGAATATGACACCTTAATGTGATGAGAACGTTCTCATCCTGGTAGAAATTTGGGACCATGGGCTTTAGAGACCAGAAAGGAGAGAAAGAAAAAAGTCGGGGGAAAAAACACACATGCATACACTCACGCGCTCTCACGCATGCACGTATGCATGCACGCACGCACGCACACACACACACACACACACACACACACACACACACACAATATATATATATATATATATATATATATAGATATATATATATCTATATATATATATACACACACACACACACACACACACACACACGCATACACGCACGCACGCACGAGCACACACACGCACGCACATGCGCGCACACACACACACACACACACACACACACACACACACACACACACACACACATACCTCCTCCTCCACCCTCGACCATTTCCCATCCCCATCTCTGCTCAACGCCCCCTCTTCTTCTTCCCTTATTACCCTACCCATCCAACTCCTCACATTCAAAGGTGCCAGGTACTCCCCAAGTTTTCTGACAGTTCATATCATGTCATTAGTCGACTGTAACATCCAAGTAGAACATTTGATCGATAGTAATGTTTGAAAATCCGGCTTGACATTTCCATATGACGAGATTCTGCGACAACTAAAAGAGCAGTCATACACTGGTTACAGTTGTGTAACATCTGGACAGGATGCTGAGCCAGGATGTGCGTTAAGAATGAATCCCATTTTCTCTCAACATCAGGAGGTTAAAAATAGCTTCTTTCCTAGGGTTATTGAGACTTCGTTCACTCAACGTGATATAAAAATGTCTTCGCGGACCTGAAAAGTTTTTCTCCCCATTTCCTTTGAATATTTCTGTTAATGTTCCACACAATCAATATCACCCCCTGACATTTAAGTAAAGAGATTTGTTCCCATCTCTGTTCTCTTATAGCTAAAATCTGAGTAGGAGGAAACTGTAGGGAGGCTTGATAGCATATGGTCTTCAGAGAAGAAGCTCCTCTCACACAAGTGTTTCACCCCTGAACTCCTTACATTCAAAGGTGGCCAGGCCACATCGAGGCCATGACCGCTAGATTCCTTTTTGCTGTCAGACAGATCTTTTGGCACTATGGATATTCGAACCCACACTTCCTGGAGGATCGGGCGCCACAAGGCCAAGTCAACGTGTGTCAGATGACTGACAGTTTTTTCTTGTTTTGTTGTTGTTTTCCCTGTTTTTCTTTTCTCTATTCCACTACGGGTTGTCTGGACTGTCTTTGGTTTGTCTGACCATTTGTTTTTTTCTGTCTGACCTTTTGTTTTTCTGTCTGACCTTTTGTTTTTCTGTCTGACCTTTTGTTTTTCTGTCTGACCATTTGTTTTTTTTCTGTCTGACCTTTTGTTTTTCTGTCTGACCATTTGTTTTTCTGTCTGACCTTTTGTTTTTCTGTCTGACCTTTTGTTTTTCTGTCTGACCTTTTGTTTTTCTGTCTGACCATTTGTTTTTCTGTCTGACCTTTTGTTTTTCAAAACAAATACCTACATGATACAGTGCCCGGTAGATGAAGCGTTAGTCATTGTTATCATACCACATCCTTTCTATACACACACGAAACGATAATGTAAGCGTTAAGTGAAACAGTGGTCATACAGTCATTGTTATCAGCTTTTGAAATTCTCTTTCCACAATACAGCCCCTAATAACATAGTGAGCATGAAACGAGACAACAGTTATTGTTATCAGACCTTTTCATTTTTGAAATACCTGTCAAATGACATTGTCAACGTCAGCTTAAACAGCCCTTATTGTCAAAGGATCCTTTCAGTTTCAGTTTCATAACACTCATCCAAATGATTTTATGAGTATTAACTGGAGTAACAGTCATCGTTATCAGACCATTTGTCAGTTTCTAAAAACGTGTCAAAGTGACAACGTGAGCACTAAGTGAAACACCAGGAACAACGACCTAAGGATCACTAAAGATGAAATCATGGCTAAAAACCAACATCTGACACCTAAGCAAAGCTTTCATCCTATCCTTTAGTGTCCATTTGAAATAACACAAACATACATACTAAGATATTTTAACAAATCTGAAATAAATGTTAGCGAACCGCCAAAAACACGTGGACAAACGAATCACAAAACAAAACACGATGCGTTTCGACCCCTTAGGTCTTCTTCAGGCAAGATACAAAACAATTATTACAACAAAAATGAACGAGCAATCACTTATCTTCAATCACTTCAGCGCAAGATGGGCGTTGAATTCAACAGGCTTGTAGTGGTCAGTGAAATCAGCAACAGGCAGGAACGGTAAATCTAACAGGGCCATGTCAATGGATGGAACAGATGTCAGTCTCCGTCACGAGTTTGGTTTCCATTAACGTCTGTCTATTTCAGAAACTGAAAAATACCCTGCTTCAACTCATAACATACACTTGATCGGCTGAGCTATTGGATGACGTCCTCAAATCGGCATATACTTCATCTCCTGTTAAACACTGTAACCTATGTTCACATCATACACACAGCCAGAGCTACATTGTGATCGGAAATTGCTTTGTCCACAGCCTTCATTTGAAAAACAATTTTCCGTGGAAAATGTGGAAAAGGCGTCTTCCATATATAATATGTAGAGTTTGAATCTTTGTGTTATAGTTCTTATCACAAAGCAACATGGCTACAAAACCAAATCTAACCAAATCCCCTGATTTGTATAATTTACATTTTGTTTTTTTCCCCGTTCATTAATTCTTGTATAATGTGTTTAACCGCTTGTAAAAAGATAAGATACTCCTAAAGCCCATGTGATTTTACGAGACAATTCAAAATCGATGACAGGAACATTTTGAAGCATAAAGATATGCCATGGAGAGTGGTGCATTCCAGACATTTACAGATAATAAAAAAAATGCATGCCAATAAGTCTTCATGAATGAGTGCTAGAGAGAGAGAGAGAGAGAGAGAGAGAGAGAGAGAGAGAGAGAGAGAGAGAGAGAGGGAGGGAGGTGGGAGTGGTGATGAACGAGGGTGGGGGCGTTACGATATGCACAAAGAATTCACCAAATGACAATTTCTGTGTATACTTTTTTCTTCTTCAGTTTGATACAGACAATACAAAAATGTTAGAAATATGATTTGCATGTGATTTGTTGCGTTTCGTTTGACGTTTTGCGTTTGAGTTTTATTTGCAGTACGGAGGCATTGCTGGTTTTGTGTAGAATGATTTGTGTGTTTACTAATACCTTGTACTGGAATGTACCTGTGTTTTAATGTACAAGATGCTTATCTAAAAGACAAGAACCTCGCAAAAGTGAAAAAGAAAAAGAAATGATCTTCCAGGCCATTTTGTGAGCGTTGTAATGAAAGAGTACGATTTCATGGCGATCATTAATGTGTTTCTGAATGTCCTACCATCGCATAGTTTAAACGCTGTGCATTTCATGAGAAACTGATTCAGTCAGTCGGTTTCAGGCGCTGTCGCAAATCATATCAATACGTTGAATGCAGTGATTAAAATCATGGCGAACTGATTTTTGGAGTGAACATTTTACATTCAGGAACTTAAAATGAATATGTATGCGTGTGCGTGCGTATGCGCGCGCGTGTGTATGCGTATGTGGTGTGTGTGTATGTGTGTGTGTGTGTGTGTGTGTGTGTGTGTGTGTGTCTGTGTCTGTGTCTGTGTCTGTGTGAGGGGGGGGGGGGAGATGGAGAGACAGACAGACAGAGAGACAGACAGACGGACGGATGGATGGACGGACAGACAGACCGACAGTAGTGTGTGTGTGTGTGTGTGTGTGTGTGTGTGTGTGTGTGTGTGTGTGTGTGTGTGTGTGTGTGATGAAGTGCATGTGTACAGACATCTGTGGCGTATTAATCAGTCTGTACGTATGTGTGTCACCACCGTTTACGGTTCCTAGTGAGCCACACGCCCTCCCGGAATGCCGCAGGGTAACACTTGTCCTTTGCGCAACACGACGACGCCTGGCTGAAGGGAGACAACCCTGGCTGGAAGACGACACACAGACCTCCCGCCATGGCGGAGTCTCCCTTTGGGCAGGCTGACGGCCGCTGTGTGCAATGTGTTGGCCGCGGATCGATGTTGATGTGCGAGATGCTGAAGTCACTATCGACTGCTTGGTGTAGTCTTCGGTCAGAGTCAGAGAGAGAGAGAGAGAGAGAGAGAGAGAGAGACGACGGAGGGGGCGGGGGGGGGGAGGGGCGGGGGAGGATGCGGGAAGAGAGGATGGAGGGGATGAGGGAGGGAGACGAAAGAGGAAGGGGGCAGGCAAAGAGAGAGAGAGAGAGAGAGGGAGAGAGAGAGAGGAGAGAGAGAGAGAGAGGGAGAGAGAGAGCGAGAGGAGAGAGAGAGAGAGAGAGAGAGAGAGAGAGAGACAGACAGACAGACAGACGAGCAGACGAGAACAAGACGGACAGGCGAGCTGTGAGGTGGACAAATCGGGGAAATGAAGTTGCGTAACAGAGAACCAAGAAACACAGAATAAGTGACAGAGAACCAAGAAACACAGAATAAGTGACAGAGAACAGAAAAACAGAATAAGTGACAGAAACCAGAACACAGAATAAGTAACAGAGAACCAAGAAACACAGAATAAGTAACAGAGAACCAAGAAACACAGAATAAGTAACAGAGAACCAAGAAACACAGAATAAGTAACAGAGAACCAAGAAACACAGAATAAGTGACAGAGAACCAAGAAACACAGAATAAGTAACAGAGAACCAAGAAACACAGAATAAGTAACAGAGAACCAAGAAACACAGAATGATTGACAGAGAGAAAAAAAGAAAGTGAAAGAGATAAAGAAGCGCTTCAATAAAGCGTCCAACGGACAGGAGGGCTGACCAACACACAGACAGACCCGTGTAGTCACAGAGGGCTGACCAACACACAGACAGACCCGTGTAGTCACAGAGGGCTGACCAACACACAGACAGACCCGTGTAGTCACGGAGGGCTGACCAACACACAGACAGACCCGTGTAGTCACGGAGGGCTGACCAACACACAGACAGACCCGTGTAGTCACGGAGGGCTGACCAACACACAGACAGACCCGTGTAGTCACAGAGGGCTGACCAACACACAGACAGACCCGTGTAGTCACAGAGGGCTGACCAACACACAGACAGACCCGTGTAGTCACAGAGGGCTGACCAACACACAGACAGACCCGTGTAGTCACAGAGGGCTGACCAACACACAGACAGACCCGTGTAGTCACAGAGGGCTGACTAACACACAGACAGACCCGTGTAGTCACGGAGGGCTGACCAACACACAGACAGACCCGTGTAGTCACAGAGGGCTGACCAACACACAGACAGACCCGTGTAGTCACAGAGGGCTGACCAACACACAGACAGACCCGTGTAGTCACAGAGGGCTGACCAACACACAGACAGACCCGTGTAGTCACAGAGGGCTGACCAACACACAGACAGACCCGTGTAGTCACGAGGGCTGACCAACACACAGACAGACCCGTGTAGTCACGGAGGGCTGACCAACACACAGACAGACCCGTGTAGTCACGGAGGGCTGACCAACACACAGACAGACCCGTGTAGTCACGGAGGGCTGACCAACACACAGACAGACCCGTGTAGTCACAGAGGGCTGACCAACACACAGACAGACCGTGTAGTCACAGAGGGCTGACCAACACACAGACAGACCCGTGTAGTCACAGAGGGCTGACCAACACACAGACAGACCCGTGTAGTCACAGACAAAACTTGGGCAGGAGGGCTGACCAACACACAGACAGACCCGTGTAGTCACAGAGAGGGCTGACCAACACACAGACAGACCCGTGTAGTCACAGAGGGCTGACCAACACACAGACAGACCCGTGTAGTCACAGAGGGCTGACCAACACACAGACAGACCCGTGTAGTCACAGAGGGCTGACCAACACACAGACAGACCCGTGTAGTCACAGACAAAACTTGGGCAGGAAGGCTGACCAACACACAGACAGACCCGTGTAGTCACAGACAAAACTTGGGCAGGAGGGCTGACCAACACATAGACAGACCCGTGTAGTCACAGAGAAAACTTGGGCAGGAGGGCTGACCAACACACAGACAGACCCGTGTAGTCACGGAGGGCTGACCAACACACAGACAGACCCGTGTAGTCACGGAGGGCTGACCAACACACAGACAGACCCGTGTAGTCACAGAGAAAACTTGTGGCAGCAAACAGAGAGAAACGTACAATAAAGCTGCCATGAAAAAAAGGAAAAAACGGTAATAATGTAAGTGAGGGACAAACAGAAAGACAGGAGGCGGGCAGAAAAACCGTGATGTGCCAACGGTGATACCGTGTCGGACAAGTAGAGAGAGCGTGTCGGACATACAGCCAAAAATCCTTGACGCACAAACAAAGAAATCCTGTGCGAGAGACAGAGAAACAGGCACAGACACACAATGACAAAAGCCGCTGCAGGCAGACAAAAAGAGAAAAGATGATAGACAGACAAAGACATTTTGACGGACAGAGAAATCAAAGGGGGAAAAACAGAGAAGCCATGAGAGACACAGAGAGAAACACTCACGTGCATACAGCAAGAGTGACAGGGAAACCATCACGGACAGATAGACAGAAAGTCCAACAACAACAACAAAAAACCCAAAGACGAGCACACAGAGACAGGAGTTTTGAATCAGGAAGAACCCAAATATATGAAGGAAAGACAGAAAGACAGATGGACTGAGACAGACCAAGAACGAAGTGTTGAAATTACAAAACAGAAGAAAGCACGCCTGTGAGGTGTTCCCTCGTTTCCCCATAAAAAAATGTGAACACAGAACAAAGTAGGGCAGACAGGAAATCACATACACGCACGCGCGTAATCTCTCTCCTCTCTCTCTCTCTGTCTCTCTCTGTCTCTCTCTCTCTCTCTCTCTCTCTCTCTCTCTCTCTCACACACACACACGCTTGCACGCGCGCGCGCGCGCGCAAACACACACACACACACACACACACACACACACACACACACACACACACACACACACACACGTAGACAGACAGACGGAGAGGAAGAGTGGGGATCGGATGGGGAGTGTGAATGAGGGGTACATACAGACAGACACGGAGAGACAGACAGACAAAAGTAAACAGGCCAACAAACATGGAGACAGACACAAACTGTGATACCAACACCTAGGTCGCTATGGAGACAGACACAAACTGTGATACCAGCACCTAGGTCGCTATGGAGACAGACACAAACTGTGATACCAGCACCTAGGTCGCTATGGAGACAGACACAAACTGTGATACCAGCACCTAGGTCGCTATGGAGACAGACACAAACTGTGATACCAACACCTAGGTCGCTCTGCCATACAATACCGCTTCAGCACACTTCACAAAAACAAAACAAACACAAAATGAGTCCGGAATATTCTCTCTCTCTCTCTCTCTCTCTCTCTCTCTCTCTCTCTCTCTCTCTCTCTCTCTCTCTCTCTGCAAGCGCAAGCGCGCATGCACTCACACACACACACACACACACACACACACACACACACACACACGCGCGCGCGCGCGCGCGCGCACGCACGCGCGCAACACACACACACACACACACACACACACACACACACACACACACGCACACACGCACACATGCACTGTCAGGTAGATGCATGTACACTCCCTTCTCCCTCCCTTCTTATCCCCTCCTTCCCCCCGCCCCACACCACCCTCCCAATCACCGACGTCCCTACTCCCCCAACACACACAGAGACACAGACACACACACAGACACACACACAGACAAACACAGACACAGACACACACAGACACAGACACACACACACACACACACACACACAGGGGGAGAGAGAGAGAGAGAGAGAGAGAGAGAGAGAGAGAGAGAGAGAGAGACAGACAGACAGACAGACACACACACACACACACACACACACACACTCACACACACACACACACACACACACACACACACACACACACACACACACACACACGCACGCACACACACACGTTGTGTACTCACGTCTACCAACGATATCCAACTCCTCCTTCAGGATGACGGTCTTTCCCTCTGAGGTGGCCGCCGTGATGTTACAGCCGTACCTCCGCCTCTGCCCAGGCTCCAGGGCCTGCACCAGGGTCTTCACCTCCGTGCGGTGTGAGTCCTTCCCCTCCAGCACACAGGCGGAGAACCCCTTGAAGGTGGAGCACTCTTCTTTGGCGAAGTTGACGAAAGCGATCGTCTGATCGTCTCGGACGCGAAAGAGCGTTATGAACAGGAGGTCAAGGTCGGGGGAAAGAGCTCTTCCGGAGCACTGGATTTCCTGCACGGAGGGCACGCCTTGAAAGTCCCTCACGCGCATACCTAGAGATGAAGCAGGCAGGGGGTTACTGTCGCCGTCTGTCTGGTCTTAGCAGGTCAGCCCCTCTCCCACAAAGGAAGGGACCAAAGACAGGACTGAATGCATCATCGTGTATTCTGCCTAGTGTTCTGCTACAGTGTCTGGATTTCTACGCCAGACAAAGGAACTATGGACAGCCTTCGTTAGCACACCGCGTTGCTTGGCTTACAGACTGATGACACAGATATTCTGAACTTTTTTCGGCAAAGAACATTCTGACATTTAACTGGAATCTGCCTGCCTCGTATTTCACTTTAGGGTGAAAATAAAGACGAGGAAAAAAGAGGAGGAGGAGGAGGAGGAAGAGGAAGAGGAGGAGCATTACAAGAACAAGAACAAGAAGAACAAGAATGAGAACAAGAACAAGAAGAAAGAGAAGAAAAAAGTCACACAGATACTCTGAACTTTTTCATTCTAGCATATTCTGACATTTAACTGCAATTCAATTCTTGTACTTTTTTTTTAAAAGATTGGAACAGATGAGGAGACAAGGGGACAAAGGAAGAGCAGGAGGAGGAGGAGCAGGAGGAGAGGAAGCGAAAGAGAATGAGGAGGAGGAGGAGGAGGAGGAGGGAAAACTGGCACAGATATTCCGAACTTTCTCAGCCTAGAATGTGTTGGCATTTAATTGAATCCGCCTTCTTCGTGTATCTCTTTAAGATCAAAGACAAACGAAGTTGTCATGCACTGACAGTTAATGTCAACGACGTTGAAATGCACACCCGGGGGAAACTTTTTCTCTTTACGTGTAGAAAATATGAAGAGCAAAGCCATTTTCAAAATTTTACCAGTCTCCAACAAAACTGTCCTTTAAGGTTTTGAAAACTGCTGTACATGTGTACAGACCTCTTCTTCGTCTTCTTCTTCTTCTTTCTTCTTCTTCTTCTTCTTTCTCTTCTGATGATGATGATGATGATGACGACGACGATGATAATGACGGTGATGACGATAATAAAAGAAAAAAAAAGAGAAGAAGAAGAAGAAGAAGAAGACAGTGATTATGATGATAAGAATAATGATGATGATGACGATAAGATGATGATGACGATGTGATGACGGTGATGACGATAATAAAAGAAGAAGAAAAAAACAACAAGAAGAAGAAGACAGTGATTATGATGATAAGAATAATGATAATGATGACGATGATGATGAGAGGAGGAGGTGCACAGGAAGGTAATGGATAAAGAGAAGGAAGAGGAGAAAAAAAAAGATTTTAAATCTCTCTCCTCTCTCTCTCTCTCTCTCTCTCTCTCTCTCTCTCTCTCTCTCTCTCTCTCTCTCTCCTGCCTGTCCGCCTGTTTTACTGCCTGTCTGTCTGTCTATCTGTATATATGTATGCATCAATCAGTTTATCTATCTGTCTATCTGTCTATCTCTATCTATCTATCTATCTATCTATCTATCTGTCTGTCTGTCTGTCTATCTGTCTATCTATCTACAGAGTGGAAATCTTATAAAGTTGTCTCTGTTACTAAAGGTTAGTGGGTTTGATAACTGCAAGCGATGGTTCCTTGATGAAAAAAACCAGGCTGATGGTGAATGTCTGTCGTGTGAACAAGAAACCGAAAATAAGTTCATTTCTTATTGTACTGCACAGCTTACACACATGTCCGAAAGAAATGTACTGTACTTGCCTCACCATCGCATAATACTGACCAGAATCGTATTGCAAATGTTTTGTCCAGCAACAATGAAAACGTGATAATAAATCTAGCAACATTTATGTTACAAATTATGAGCATTAGAAAGAAGACTACTAAAAAAAAAAACCCAGCTAGTTACATATTTAATCATTGAAATATTTGTCAAGATGATCCGCTGTCGTGTGCCTGTATGTGCATTGAGGAAGGTGGAGAAGAGAATGGAGGTGGGGTGGGAGTGTGGGGGGAAGGAGGGGCGAAGGCGGGAGGAAGTTGTAGTGAGTTGTGGGCGAGGGGTGGAGGGAGTGAGAAGGGAGGGGTGAGATGAGTGATTGATTTTACTGAGCTATGTTCACACATATCCCATTGTATAAAGTGCTTAACTGCTGAATGAACAATAAAAGATTCATCATTGTCATTGTCATTATCTGTCTACATATTGATCTAGTTAGCTGTTGGTCTAACAGTCTCACTGTCATTTCTTCCTACATTCTCTCTCTCTCTCTCTCTCTCTCTCTCTCTCTCTCTCTCTCTCTCTCTCTCTCTCTGTTCTTGTGTGTGTCCGTGTGTGTGTGTGTTGTGTGTGTGTGTGTGTGTGTGTGTGTGTGTGCGCGCGCGCGCGCGCGCGTGCGTGCATGTGTGTGTGTGTATGTATGTGTGTGTGTGTTGTGTGTGTGTGTGTGTGTGTGTGTGTGTGTGTGTGTACGTGCGTGTGTGTGTGTAAACAGTGGGGAAATAGAGGGATGTTGCCTAAATAGTTGATGTACCTGTGGTGTGTGCATCCACGTATGTTGGCCTATGAGAGAGAGGGAGAGAGAGAGAGAGAGAGAGAGAGAGAGGGGGGGGGGGCAGACAGACAGACAGACAGACAATGAGAAGAAGTACCTACACCATAAGGAAGAAGGAGAAAAATACTTGACAAGATGAAAAGGGAATGTTGGCCAAGGCCTTTTTCCCAGGGACTTCAGAGTCAACATCGGCAATAACCCCGGCAATGGCCGGACACACTTACAAAACAAAATGAACTGAATTCGGTAACTGTTACAAAGAAAGTGGGGTGAGGCGAGTGAGGGGGGGGGGGGGGGGGGCGGTAAAAGAAGTGTAGGTGTTGTAGATGTTGTACAACATGCCATGACAGCCATGGGCACATTGACAACACTCACTGTCTTGTGAGGTGAGTGAGGTGGGGGGATGGGGGGGGGGGGGTAAAAGAGGTGTGAGTGTTGTAGATGTTGTACAACATGCCGTGACAGCCATGGGCACATTGACAACACTCACTGTCTTGTGAGGTGGGGGGATGGGGGAGGGGGGGGGGTAAAACAGGTGTAGGTGTTGTAGATGTTCTACAGCATGCTATGACAGCCATGGGCACATTGACAACACTCACTGTCTTGTGAGGTGAGTGAGGTGGGGGGATGGGGGGGGGGGGTAAAAGAGGTGTAGGTGTTGTAGATGTTGTACAACATGCTATGACAGCCATGGGCACATTGACAACACTCACTGTCTTGTGAGGTGAGTGAGGTGGGGGGTTAAAAGAGTGTGAGTGTTGTAGATGTTGTACAACATGCCATGACAACCATGGGCACATTGACAACACTCACTGTCTTGTGAGGTGAGTGAGGTGGGGGGTTAAAAGAGTGTGAGTGTTGTAGATGTTGTACAACATGCCATGACAACCATGGGCACATTGACAACACTCACTGTCTTGTGAGGTGAGTGAGGTGGGGGGTTAAAAGAGTGTAAGTGTTGTAGATGTTGTACAACATGCTAAGACAGCCATGGGCACATTGACAACACTCACTGTCTTGTGAGGTGAGTGAGGTGGGGGGTTAAAAGAGGTGTGAGTGTTGTAGATGTTGTACAACATGCCGTGACAGCCATGGGCACATTGTCAACACTCACTGTCTTGTGAGGTGAGTGAGGTGGGGGGTTAAAAGAGTGTGAGTGTTGCAGATGTTGTACAACATGCCATGACAGCCATGGGCACATTGACAACACTCACTGTCTTGAAGAGTTCTGCATTATCCAATCGTGTTCACCGTTCTTTTCATGGAGCTGTAAAAAGCGTGCTCAGCGAATCTGACTTCTGTTTGTGCACATATTGATTCGGCGTCAATGTAGCTGCCACACAGAAACTTAAAATTAAACTCGGGTAGACTACGAGGAGTTTCAAAGCAAACCAAAAAAAAAAAAATGCAAAGCCGATGGGAAATGATAAGGTTTTGAGTTTCACTTTATTTGAGAATTCACAAAACATTTTAAAATCTGAAAAAACAAAGTAGTTTTTTTTGTGCTGTTAAGCAATACCCGCACAAAACAGTTATCTTTGGCAGGCACACGTCTGATATAATGTGTCTTCCTTTAGGATTTCCACGACAAACAGTTATCTTTTGCATGCACACGTCTGATATAATGTGTCTTCCTTTACGATTTCCACGAGCGTAGTTTGAAATCGTTTGTTGCTTTACGTTCAAAGTTACTTTAAATAAGAGAGTGCTTTTATGCATACAAGATTGCGTGCGTATCCTTGTGAGTACATCTTACGTGGTGTGTGTGTGTGTGTGTGTGTGTGTGTGTGTGTGTGTGTGTGTGTGTGTGTGTGTGTGGCGCGATAGTTTAAAGGTTCCTTACTTTCCTTAGCTGATACAGCTGTATGGCAAGACATCTGCACAGAATTTCTAAATGGTTTGACCAGGATCGATTACTGTCGATTGGTGCTCCCAACACTTTATGATTGAAAACCTCTTTAACTTTTTCATTGGAAATACAAACATTTGGCACACGGTGAATTATGCTTCGACGTTTTTGCTTAGTCGTCATCAACATGAATGTGTGTGTGTGTGTGTGTGTGTGTGTGTGTGTGTGTGTGTGTGTGTGTGTGTGTGTGTGTGTGCGTGGGGGTGGGGAGGGGTGTGTGAGTGTTGACGTATATACAAATACATATACTAACACAGGCTTTTATGTAACGATTCATAATGTCGTTTTGTAATGTCTTATGTACTTGTGAATTGATGTGGAGCAGAAGAAAAATTTCCGGTGGACAATAAAGTTGATTGAATTGAATTGAATTGAATGAGTTAAGTGTTATGAGGATGAAGTGCCTTATGATTGAGTTGTATCTATTTAATGAGGATTGAATTTTTTTTTGCATGTTAAGATAAACCTCCTGAACATCAGAGCTACTTACGTCAAATGCTGTGTCGTCAGCAAACATTTCACAAGTAAATAAGAATATAGGTTTCATACTGGCTTCCGTATAGAGCCATTTTACTATAACTTCTTTCGTTAAATGGTGGTACTCTCTCTCTCTCTCTCTCTCTCTCTCTCTCTCTCTCTCTCTCTCTCTCTCTCTCTCTCTCTCTCTCTCGTATCTGCGTATCTGTTTTGTTTCTCAGTGTAGGTACCTCATCTCCCTACTACGGTCAGCACTCACAGTGTTAATTGTTTAAGCAATATTTAATGTTTATCAAGAAAATGAACATTGATGACAAAAACGTTGCATGATTAACTAAATGTGTGTATGTGTGTTTTTTTTTTAATGAGGCTTACATATGCATTGGAAAATATTTTTGAGATGGAATGAGATTTAATTCTCACGAAAAAGGAGAGAGAGAGAAAAAAAATTGTTACGTTGTCATGAGGCAACCCGGTAATGGAGACGCTGCGCTGCTGCCCGAACGCTCTCGAAGCGCCTGGTGCCTGTGTCGATCCAACACGCGCACGACACCAGGCAGTAAACTACTATGCTGATTTGAAAAAAAACATAAAGCAGTGTTTGCATTTTTTTTTCTTAACATTGTAAGAATTTAATTATGACAAGATGAAACCTCCGATTTGACCCCTCAAAGCCAGCTAGGCTACAAAGAGGAACTGAATAGATATTAGGCTTTATATTACGATTTATGGTTGCCATGCATGGATATGCCTATTATGAATGTGTGAACATCTCCGCGCACTGTCTTCTTTTTGCGCACATGTAAGCTCTCTTATTAATTGAATATAGGTTTCTGGATTCTGGATTCAACATTAGAAAATTAGTTACAGACTCAGAATCAAAAACTTACTTGGAGAATATTTCGACAGGGTCGCCCTGTCTTCTTCAGCTCACTGTTGCTGTTGTGGCAGCGAGGCTTGATGGGACGACTGTTGTGTGGGGTGAACGGTTGTTCACCCCACACAACAGTCGGTCCCATCAAGCCTCGCTGCCACAACAGCAACAGTGAGCTGAAGAAGACAGGGCGACCCTGTCGAAATATTCTCCAAGTAAGTTTTTGATTCTGAGTCTGTAACTAATTTTCTAATTTCACAAGTACTTGTTAAGGCTGAAGACAGATCATTTATATAAAATAAGAACAAAACAAGACCCTGTACAGAGCCTTGTGGTGCACCAAAATTGCTGAGGATAACTTAGATCGCCAGGTATTTGGAAATACTAGTTGTTGCCTGTTCGAAAAAAAAGCATGAAATCAATGTTATGGTGTCTAAGGGTAGTCGAATTACACTAACCTTCTGAACAAAGTTCATGATGAATGACGTCGAACGCTTTAGCGAAATCCTGAAAAGTACTCTAGACAGTTGGTTGTTGTTTATATTTAAAAGCCATCGATCGACTAACTTGGTGAGAGCGGTTTGACTACAATGATTTTGTTCTAAATCCAAACTGGTTGGGATGCAGTAAATAACGCTTGTTGATATGGGGGAGAAGACACTTTTTGATGCATTTTCCCAATGGTTTTGAAAGAACGGATAAAACAGAAATGAGACAGACAGACAGACACCCAAACAGACAGACAAAGACAGACAGAGAGAAGGAAACCAAGAGGTAAAGCAAATGAATAGAGAAAAGGGAAGGTTTAGATGGAGAGAAAGAAAAATGAACAAAAAATGAAAGCAGAAAAAAGACAGAGGAGCGTAAAAGGGTGGGATAAACACAGAGAAGAGAAACAGACAGACGTGCAGACATTTTTAATCCAAAAAAAAAAGAAAAAGGAAGGGTAGAGTCAAAGGAGAAAGGAAGAGGGAGTCAGGGATGAGGATAGAAAAGCCCTCCTCCCCCACCCATATTTCCCCGCTCTTCCCCACACCCCACCTCCCACTCCACCCTCCAGGCACCTCACCCTCTAGTTGCTAGCATCCCCCACACGGTGTTCCTTCCCAGCAGTGTACCCCAAGTCAACTTCGTCAACCGTCGGTGAACGTCATCATCTCCCAGCACCTTCTGTCTCCAGTCCCATCCAATCCTTTTACACCACTGCCGCTACTTCCTCCAAAACCGCCACTGCTACCACCACCACCATCTCCGTCTTCTAGACTCTTAGCATGGCATAAAATTTGATACAATGTGTTCTTCAACGGCTCCAGTTTTTACACAGTGTTCTTCAAAGGCTCCAGTTTTTACACAATGTGTTCTTCAAAGGCTCCAGTTTTTACACAGTGTGTTTTTCAAAGGCTCCAGTTTTTACACAGTGTGTTTTTCAAAGGCTCCAGTTTTTACACAGTGTGTTCTTCAAAGGCTCCAGTTTTTGTGGCGTGTTACACAAGGAGTGGATCTCTGATGATATTATCCAGAAACTGAGCAAAAGGAAAGAGGAGAAAGCCACACTGAACATGAGCCGGACAAGATCAAGCAAAGCACAAGCCCAAGAAGACTACACTCAGGTGGACAAAGAAGTGAAGAAAAGTGTGAAGAAAGATAAGAAAGACTTCATCGACAGACTTGCCAGACAAGCAGAGGATGCAGCAGGACAGGGCAACATGAGAGAGCTGTACACCACCACAAAGAAGCTGGCGGGCAAGTTCCAACAAACCGGCAAGCCAGTCAAAGACAAGAAGGGAGAGACCCTCACAACAACAGAAGATCAACTGAAGCGATGGGCAGAGCACTTCAGGGAATTACTAAACCGTCCCGCCCCTGAAGCACCACCCGACATCCCACCAGCAGAAACAGAACTGCCCATCAACTGTGAGAAACCATCGAAAGCAGAGATCAGAAAGGCCATCCTGACACTGAGGAATGGGAAGGCAGCAGGACCTGATGAGATCCCAGCAGAAGCCATTAAAGCGGATGTTGGTATGGCTGTCAACTTGCTACACAGCCTCTTCGGCAAGATATGGGAAAAGAGAACATCCCAGCAGAGTGGATGGAAGGCATTGTCAT
The DNA here is from genome assembly GCA_033310375.1 of Conus canariensis. Classification (NCBI taxonomy): domain Eukaryota; kingdom Metazoa; phylum Mollusca; class Gastropoda; order Neogastropoda; family Conidae; genus Conus; species Conus canariensis. The sequence continues at coordinate 24,781,649 of CM065743.1, forward strand.
CAAACTGCCAAAGAAAGGAGACCTTACCAACTATAGTAACTATAGAGGGATCATGCTCCTGTCAGTGCCAGGCAAGGTTCTAAACAGAGTGTTATTGGAGAGGATGAAGGAAGCAGTTGACCCAAAGCTCCGAGACCAGCAGGCAGGCTTCCGGTGAAACAGATCCTGTGCCGACCAGATCGCCAGCCTAAGGATCATCATCGAGCAGTCCTTGGAGTGGAACTGTCCCCTTTACATCATCAACTTCATTGACTATGAAAAGACCTTCGACAGTGTAGACAGAGAGACACTATGGAAGCTACTGAGACACTACGAAATACCAGAGATCATCTCTCTCATCCGGTGCACCTATCAGGATATGAACTGCAGGGTGGCTCATGCAGGCCAGTTGTCAGATGGTTTTGAGGTGGCGACAGGAGTGCGCCAGGGATGTCTGCTGTCACCTTTCCTCTTCCTCCTGGTCATCGACTGGATCATGAAGACCACAACAACAGGCGGGAACAATGGGACACAATGGACACTCTGGACGCAGCTAGATGACCTTGACTTTGCTGACGACCTGGCACTCCTCTCCCACAGTTACACACAGATGCAGGACAAGACCACCCGCCATGAGACAACATCAGCAGGAATAGGGCTCAAGATAAACAAGAAGAAGACCGAGCTGATGAAGATCAACACCACAGCAGCAGCCCAGTCACAGTCGGAGGCGAGCCCATCAGGGAAGTGGATTCCTTTGTCTACTTGGGAAGCGTAGTTGACAAGCAGGGGGGCATCGACCGAGACATTATAGCCAGGATAGGCAAGGCGCGAGCAGCATTCATCATACTAAAGAACATCTGGGCCTCAGGAGAGATCGGAAAGACAACAAAATTACGTATCTTCAATTCAAACGTGAAGTCGGTTCTGCTCTATGGCTGCGAGACTTGGAGAATGACCAAGGCAATACAGCAAAAAAAATTCAGACCTTCATCAATACCTGTCTGAGGTGCATCTTCAAAATCAGATGGCCAGAGAAGATCAACAATGAAGATCTATGGAAGCAAGCAGGGCAGGAACCAGTGGCCAAGCAGATTCTGCGGAGGAAGTGGGGCTAGACTGGACACACGCTCAGGAAGCCAGCATCCAGCACCACACGCCAAGCCCTGACATGGAACCCGCAAGGGAAAAGGAAGAGAGGCCGACCTCGCAGCAGCTGGAGGCGAGACACTGAGGCAGAGATAAAGAGGCAGTGGACCAACTGGTCAGGCATTCAGCAAGCAGCCCAGAACCGAGTGCGATGGCGGAGTGTTGTCGATGGCCTGTGTTCACCCTTGAGCTATGGGCTAATAAATAAATAAGTAAAGTAACAGACTTACCTAAATGTTTAAAGAGATTTCGCAATCAAGTAATAAAATATCATATATCACTCTGAATACTTACAAAAGGTGCTTGAAATAATTAATTTATCTTTTTTGCAAACATCGTTATAAGCTTTGCATTTGAAAAGGAGATGATATTGTTTTCGACAGCATTAAATGTACAAACTTTGCATATCTTCATAGTTTCTGGTTCCAGTGTGGACCAAACTTTGTTTGCATTTAGTTCTAGTATTAATTTTAGCGAGCATGTGTTTATGCCATTTACGTGTTATCAATGATCATTACTTTTCTTGCTGCAAATTAGTAAAGAATTCAAGAAATCAGTAATGTTTTCCTTACCTTCCATATGCCAATGCCGATTTCGTTGAACTACACATATTGGGCTGTCGTGTAGCTCCGGAATGAACAATGTATCATTACCTACTTCTTGGTTTAACAGTACTGTACCAAACCCGTTTTTGGTAAGAATTCTTTTTATCTTTGTCACCCAATTGCATATTCCTGTTTGGTGTTGCTGTAATAGCATCTCACAAGGATGTCTGCATAACCTGGTCAATTGTCTACATAACCTGTCCAATGGTAATTTTAGCAACCCTAAACAATATCTAATATTTCTCACAAGGTTGTCTAAATAACCAATTCAATGGTAATTTAGCAACCTTAAACAGCATCTCATACATCTTTCTTGTGTTTGTATATGGACTGATACACCCGTGATTCTCCACATACCATTTTGTTTGAAATATGCAACAGGACTTTCGTAACGCGTTTAACAGCAAAATTATGGACCTTTTCCAATTGACCGTTTCCAGATAATCTTCAAACTTCTGACGCACATGCTAAATGGCTCATTAAAAATCAGTTTCCAAAACTGTTGTTTATTTAATTATCTTAGTGTCTATCTGAATCACACCTTTCTTTCCTTTTTTTTTATAGATTTCAGACCATCCCATATTGAGACTTGATGTAGTCTTAAACATCTTTCGCAGATAGTTGTATTTTTTGTTACTTTTACTTTTGTTCCTCCATACGATCATTTTCATGTTTGGAAAGATGATCGCCCATTCTGAAAACTATGATATTTGTTTCGTTTCGTGTTTGTTTATCTTTTATCTTTTGTTTGTTTCGAAGATTAACGGTCACTTGCAATCAGTCTTCGTCCACTCTGAGAATGGTAAGTTGGGTTTGAAGACAACCGTATCAGAAAGGGGAATAACATCACCGCAAATATCATGAGCAAAACCTCGACAGCGTTCGGGAACATTCGTATGGCGTGTCTAGCTCTTACAAATTTCAATCCCCAGTTCTTGGGCAAAAAAAAAAAAAGAAAAACAATAAATAAATAGCTGCACATTTCCCGCTAAACTCTGCCTTCCTTAAGACGTTCCATAAGAATCAAAGGATTTCTTGAAGACTACAAAAGCAACATAAAGTTCGGTATGCTGAAGGAGTTGTTTTTTTTTTTTAAACCATCGCATATAATGTAAAGATGTGATCTCCTACACTGTATTTTGTCCTAAAGGTTGCGTGCTCTTCTATTGTATTTTTGCTTCATTTTCAAACCAGACGGCTAATCTTCTGTTTATTATACGAAGATTTTATTGATATTTGTTAGAGTTATTCTTCTGCAATTGTATTCATTACATGTACCTCCATTTTTTGAAACAAGGATTGATTTTGACTGTACCTTTGGAAAAAGTTCTGTATCCAAAACAGAGTAAAACAGATTTACAAGAAACTCAAGTAAAGCTGAATCTGCATTTTTTTCTTTAACTTTTCACATGAAACTTTTACCCGGGCCAGCATTTTTTTTCCACTTTTCCATTTATGAATACCACCAATAAGTTCTTGTTTTGATAATATGACAATTAAACAGCGACTGTTCAAATTCATTCTCAATCATGTCCTCAGGTTCATTTTCTTCGTGATTACTGCTATCAAAATGTTTTAAACTCGGGGAGAGAGAGAGAGAGAGAGAGAGAGAGAGAGAGAGAGAGAGGAGAGAGAGAGAGAGAGAGAGACAGACAGACAGACAGACAGACAGAACAGACAGAACAGAGACAGGCAGACAGGCAGACAGATAGGAGACTTTCTGTCCTCCTCTGCAGTTGCTGGCTTCAGCCCAGGGACAATGTCGTCACCACATCAACATAATCTTTTCCTCTCCCTCCCTTCCTCCCCCTCCCTCCCCATTCCACCCACACTCCACCTCTAGCCCTTCCATCAACCTCCATCACCTTCAGGACTCCTCGACAACGTGACCACTGTCCTGCTATAGGTCTATGTCACTTTCGTGACTGCTGCAATCTGGTCACTGTTCCCACAGCTGCAGTCTGTGTTCTAGTCTGGGTCACTGTTCCCACAGCTGCAGTCTGTGTTCTAGTCTGTGTCACTGTTCCTGACAGCTGCAGTCTGTGTTGTTTAGTCTGAGTCATCTGTGTTCATGACAGCTGCGTCTGTGTGTTCCAGTCTGTGTCACTGTTCTGACAGCTGCAGTCTGTGTTCTAGTCTGGGTCACTGTTCTGACTTTGCAGTCTGTGTTCTAGTCTGTTGTCACTG
>CM065743.1:24793068-24818068 GCA_033310375.1 Conus canariensis
AAAGATACAGCCAGAAATAAACAGTGCAATTGCTATGCCTGACAGTCACTGTCATGACTGCTACACTATATGTATGGAGTGAAAGGGTGAGGATGAAAGAGAGAGAAAGAGAGAAAGTGATGAAGAGATTAAAATAGAGACAAAGAGGAAGACAGAGAGAAAGATATGGAGATAGAGTAAGGAAGATACCCAAAATGATTCTCTCAGATACATTCTGCCCGTCTCCCTTTCTCTTTCCCCATCTCTGTCGACTGCAGACATCTCCTATGAAGTTGTAACAAGCAAGGAAAGGCCGTGTGTGTAGATTGAGAATAGGATCGGACCAAAGGACATCTCCTATGAAGTTGTAACAAGCAAGGAAAAGCCGTGTGTGTCCAAAGGACATCTCCTATGAAGTTGTAACAAGCAAGGAAAACCCGTGCGTGTCCAAAGGACATCTCCTATGAAGTTGTAACAAGCAAGGAAAAGCCGTGCGTGTAGATTGAGAATAGGACTGGACCAAAGGACATCTCCTATGAAGTTGTAACAGGCAAGGAAAGGCCGTGTAGGTAGATTGAGAATAGGATCGGACCAAAGGCAGAACCTTGAGGAATGGAAGATTCAGATCTGTGTAACTAAACACATTACCAAAGATAGGAGTTCTGAAATATTGTCAGTGAAAGTCAAAGGCGCAAGAGAGAGAGAGACAGACAGACAGACAGACAGAGAGAGAGAGAGAGAGAGAGAGAGAGAGAGAGAGAGAGAGAGAGAGAGAGGATCCACACACTCATCGTTTATCTTTATGTGACTGACATCCTTCTTTTCCCCCCTTCCCCCTTCCCTTTATCCTTCACACACACACACACACACACACACACACACACACACACACACACACACACACACACACACTCTCTCTCTCTCTCTCTCTCTCTCTCTCTCTCTTCTCTCTCTCTCTCCTAACGCACCCACACTTCCATCTCTTTAACTCTCCAGCTGTCATTTTCTCTGACTTCACCACCAAATACCAACCCTCGGCAAACGTCAATACGTTTCAACGTTCCCGGCCATTTTCCCCTCTTCCACCTGAATGTTCCCCCTCCTCTCCTCAGCCTTCCCCACTTCCTTCCCTCTGCCTCCCCCTCTCCCCCACTCTCCCCCCCCCCCTCCCTCCTACCATCCTAACATAACCACCTTCCACACTCCTGAACGCTGTCGTTTCTGGGATTGAATCTTCTTCACTGAGTTAGTCCTGGCGTATCTTTGTTGTTCTCTGACTGTTAGTGTCGATATGTGTCAGTATTTCTCTCTCTCTCTTCTCTCTCTCTCTCTCTCTCTCTCTCTCTCTCTCTCTCTCTCTCTTGCTCACTTGTCGCTTTCTCTCTCTTCCTTTCATTCTCCTCATGTGCTTCACTCGCTTTATTTAGTATAACACATCAAAAATACGAATCTCTCTCTCTCTCTCTCTCTTCTCTCTCTCTCTCTCTCTCTCTCTCTCTCTCTCTCTCTCCCCTCGTCTCATGGGCTTAATTTACATTGTTTAGTGGAAACACACACACACACACACACTCTCTCTCTCTCTCTCTCTCTCTCTCTCTCACACACACACACACACACACACACACACACACGCACGCGCACACACACACACACACACACACACACACACACACACACACACACACACACACACACACTGACTGAAACCAATTTATTGTCAGATTAACTCAAGGTTGTACTCACACACACACACACACACACACACACACACACACACACACGCACGCACACACACACACACACACCGCACACACACACACACACACACACACACACACACACACACACACACTGACTGAAACCAATTTATTGTCAGATTAACTCAAGGTTGTACTCACACACACACACACACACACACTGAAACCAATTTATTGTCAGATTAACTCAAGGTTGTACTGACACACACACACACACACACACACACACACACACACACACACACACACACACACACACACACAGCGTGTGCAGATAGCATCCTTTTGATGGCAGCATCATTTTGATGGCATTTTCAATCTACCAGAGGAATGCATATTAATCAATATGTGAAGAACATAAACTGAAGGAAAATTCTTTGTGCTAGGCAAATCTATTGCTAAGGCGCTCAAATTAAGATATGATATTTGCTGAGGAAACAAACAAGCAAGCAAGCCAGCAAGACGAAAAAGATTCTTTCATTGGTGTGTGAATTATCTATGAATATCATAAATATGTTTTCAACTAGCCATGTTATGTTACATGAAATGAAGATATCCATATATTTCCTTTGTCAAAAAGCTTTGTAAAGCTACAGACAATAAAATCGTCACTCTATATCCCCCCTCTCTCTCTCTCTCTCTCTCTCTCTCTCTCTCTCAGATTTTTCAAGGCCAAAGCTAGACTGAAAGGCGGCAATGTCTTTGATGGGGAGGATTTCTCCCTTCGTGTCAGAGGAATCAGATGTGGTCTCTCTCCCTATCTCAAAAAGGCAAAGGCTGAGGGGAAAAGCCTCGATGCTTTTTGATCATCTAATCGTTGACGGTAGACAGTTTTTCCTTTATGCTAACGGCAACTCGACAGAATCAAAAGAGCGAGAAGGCCGGCCACTTGATCAAAACCGTCTGACAGTGAGGAATCCTGAAAACGCGAACCCCAGGGTCTTGGTGCCGATAGACTCTTCGGTCTCCGGTGACAGCGTCACATGTGAGCGATGTTCGGTAGGTCAGACACCTGATGGAGCTAGCCACGCTTTGCACGTGCGGACCACAAAGAATACGTCGTGCTCAGCTATACAAAAAGCTTTTTTCCTTTCTGACGTGGAACGTAAACGGTTTGATGTCTAGATTTGGTGATTTTATCTCATTTCATTATCAGTTTTGAATTTGTCTGTTTAACTGAAACATTCATTGAAAATTGTCGCGATGACTTATTTAGTGTTTTGTAAATCTGCTTTTAAATTTTCAAAACTTGAAAGACGGTCGGGACGTGTAGTTTCCCTGATAAAGAATGAGTGTACCCCTTATGTTAAATCAGCTGAAGGGAAATGTTGGTGTTCTTGATTGGCAAAATATTGTTGGAACACAAAAGGATATTCTGGATGGTTGTTTGTATATTCCCCAAAAGGTTCTCCGTTTTATGCCAATTTTGATTCCGATATGGTATTACTTCATTAGAAGAATGTCTAACAGACCTTTCGTTAACTAACCATGTATATATAACTCTAAATGGTGACCTAAACAGCAGCATATCAGATGCTTGGCAGAACCTTTCTGAGTCTAATCATTTTGAAGCACAACGCGATGGTCAGTCTGTCAACAGTAACCGAGGCTGTCAAGATGAAAATGTAAATAATCATGAGAGAAGCTATTACGAAACATGTGTACTGATATGAAATTATGCATCGTAAATGGTGTTATGTAAATGCCACCAAAAGTGTTGCTATACGTACGTATCTGGCTCTGGTTGCGGAGTAAACGACCACTTTATTTTGTCAAACGAACTTTTTGCTTTTTGGTATGAGAGATATGAACTGAATGTTTTGGAAATATAGATTCTGGTCATTTTCCTATGTTTTTTCAAATTGCTACAAATTGCTACAAATTGCTACCCTGTTTGGAAATTTTGTTGGCGTACGTAAAAAAAGTGCAAGTTTATGTTGTAGAAATAAAATGTTTCCAATGATGCATGCTCCTCGTTGTTTAGTTATACATTACGTAATGAAAACACGAGTAAGAAAATAGACATTGCATAAGTTTAATTCATATTGATATAAAGAATTCTCTAAATGTGTTTAACGAATGTTTAATTCAAAGTGCTGAATGTATGTAAAAACAGTGTGCATGTTAATAATGGAAGAGTGTTGAAAGCTTGGTATGATAGAGAATGTGTTCTTATGAAAAGAAAGACCAGGAGGCTGTTGAGAATCAGTCATCATTCGTCAATATACACGGACAGGATTGCCTATATGATAGCTAGGTGTGAATATAAACACTCACTAAACAGAAAATAGAAATGATTTAATGGATCATTAATAGATAAGCTTGCTACATTTATAAGGTCTCAGAGAGGGTTTTGGGATGTTGTCCACAAGATATCAGCATAAAGAAAACTGCCTTGAAATAACCTTAGAAATGACATGTGGTGGCAGCATTTTCAAGCATTGTTGCAGTTCAACGAACGATAACGAACCAGATCAAGAAGTGTTCGAAGATGAACATGATACTGATATGAATCATCCCAGTAGTGAAGTGGAAGTGTCACTAACAATTAAACAACTAAAAAAAAATAAATAAAGCAGCGGGTCCCGATGAAATCATTGAACTGTTTACAAATTCTTCGACCCAAGTTGTGCAGTCCAGTCTGAAATTATTCAATACATTGTTTGATGTTAGTGTGTTCCCAGACAGTTGCACAGAATCAGTAATCTTGCCAGTTTTAGAAAAACAAGGTGATGCTAGCAATCTAAACAATTATAATGGTTAAAAAAAACTACAAACACCTGGAGTAAGTGCAAAATATATTTCGCTTTATTTAAAGCTTCTTCAGTTGCAACCATGGACCGAACTGAAAGAATGAAACACAGAACTTAAAACGTAAACAACTGAATTAAAATGAAACACTAAGCCTATTTAAAATGCACGGGTTTTTTCAATACAAGAGTCCAGTAGCTGAACATGATCAACACACACAACCACACACCATACCTGAGCGCTAGTGCGCGTGCGCACATGTATATCTTCCTGAACAATAATGAAGGCAGGCCCGTGAATCACCGCGATAAAAAATAAAACTGAAAGAGAGGAGGGAGGAACTGGGCGTGGAAAGGGTGGGGGTGGGGGGGGAGGAAGAAAGAGGGGTGTAAAAGGGAAAGCCTCAAGTTTAACCTAGTAAAATTCAACTGTAAGTATTCACACACACACACACACACACACACACACACACACACACACACACACACACACACCAAATCTAAACAATTATATGGGTATATAATATCTCGGGTGACTATCAAGTTGGCTTTGGAAAGGGTTATTCGACTGTTGACCACATGTTCACCTTGCTGGCTTAAGAACAGTTCTAATTTTATCGAAAATTATACGCAGCATTCATTGATTTTTTTTCGAAAAGCTTTCGATTCCATTAACAAATCTTCTCTGGCCAATTCTAATTAAAATGGTGCTAAGGGTAAACTTTACAGATGCATTAAAACCATGTATATTGTGGTGAGAACTGAAATTCGCTGTGGAGTCAAATTTACTAATTATTTCGACTGTTCAGCCGGAGTTAAACAGGGCGATGCCTGTAGTCCAGATTTATTTTGACCGTTCATCAAGGAGCTAGCCATTGATGTAATTAACAACGGGAGACAGGGGAAGGGGGGGGGGGGAGGGGTTGTTGACCCTGGATACATTTGAATGTCTTTATTCTGTTACTGGCTGATGACATGGTTTTATTATCACAGACAGTCACTGTTTGTTTACAACGCTCTGCTATATATCTCCAACCATATGTTAATTCGTCTAAAAGTTTTGGTGTACCGTAAGGGTGGTCACTTAATTCGCTATATGATAGTGTTTCTGCATATTGGGAATGCTTATAGATATTAGGGTATACTTTTCTCTAATGATCTCTTTTTTTCATTGATTACAAGAATCTTGCTAGCAGGACCATTTTTATCAAAAGGTTATATATTCTCTACAATGCGTATTTTAATGCACCTTTCAAGTTGTTTGATAGTGAAGTGCAGCCAGTTGCACAATGTGGAGCGGAATTATGGGGACTAGAAAACGCTGTCATGTGTTGTGAATCTGTGCACTTTTTCGTTTTAAAGGATGTTCTAGGTGTAAATAGGCGGACGCCATATGAATTTGTTTATGGCGAGACGAATAGATCCCCTATCAGTATTATTTCTACACTTAAATGTATTCACTACTGGCTTAATGTACTTCATATCGAGGAGTACCGAATACCACGAAAATCTTATAATCTGCCACACGATCTCGATTCTAGAGGAAAAATTAACAGGGCTAGAAGTACGTGTGAGTCTTTTTAATACAGTTTTCATTTCGTGTGACTGAATTAAGGTGTTGTAAATGTGAAACAGTTAGTAAGTTTCTATAGTCAACGACTGATTGACTGCAAATGGCAAAAATGGTTCAATCATGTGTACAATTTGAACAGGTTTGATTTCTATAGAAATTTTGGTATCACTCATGCTATTATGTAATCTTACATAATTCAGAAATGGACATTTTAAATACATCATGGCAACATTTCGACTTGAAATATCGGAATTGGCAATACATTTACTTAGATGCAAAGCTTTGTCTTCTTTGTAAAGAGTCACAAGAAAACCAGATCCATTTTGTTCCTTGCTGTTCAGCCCTTGTGGATGAAAGAAATGAATTCACTAAGCCTGTGTTCTATAGACAGCCAGACTCATTTAAACTGACCCTATTGATGTCGTCAACGTCAACAGAAGATGTTCGAAATTTTACGTTGTTTTTGTATAAGGCATTTATATTTAGAGAAACGGCTACCTCTTGAAAGTTCTCGATGTGTTGGTTTTTTTCATATGCTTTGTTGTATGTCATGTCGCCTATATTTGCTTCAGATATATTATATTCATACCCCTTCATAAGGGGCCTAGGCCTCTGTGAATAAACAATCCGAATCCCCCCTCCCCTCCCCCCCCTCTCTTTTCTCTCTCTCTCTCTCTCTCTCTCTCTCTCTCTCTCTCCACAAATAGCTGCTTCGTGATTTTAGTGTAACTATCTTTGCTAAAAAGATCTTTTCTGACTAATTCTAGAATCTGTTCTTCACAAAAAATGCGACCCTTCTTGAAATCAGTTTATATAAAAAAAACATTTTTCTTTCAATATTTATTGTTCTGGTAATGAAATGACAATGACAATTACACTTTGCGTTGGGTTACAATTAACTATACAAGAAAACATGAACAGAATCACCAGCCGCAATGGTCCAATAGTTAACGTCCTGGATTCCAGGCTGGGAGGTCATGGGTTCGATTCGCACCAAAGCTATTCATATTTGTGGAAATGTTTTGGCCTTGACCGGCTCTTACTCGAAGTCCAGTTTGCTACAGGCTCAGCCGGTAAGGCTGGAACTATTTTGTCAAATTCGTCCACTTGTGGATACGTCTGTGCGAATGTTGCTCAAAGTTTTGGACTAACAGTGCAGGTGTCTGTATCTCTCGGGCCTGCCTGACGCCGGGATATATTACGAAAGTAAGCATAGAGTACAGCCGCCGTCATAATGTTTCAGACCGGAATGGAACCCAATACTGTCATACCATTATCTTCATGGTCCACATCCCCTCGATCACCATAAAAAGAAGAAGTGTCAACTCCTGTGGCTCATCATGCTCTGCTGTCGTGGTGAGCTCAGGTTTGATGTCCTCTTCATGTCAGTCAGTTCCTGTCAGTTCGTGTCGAGGTCACCGATATCAGCGAGTTCGCGGGAACTGTCGGATGGACGTGGGGGTTCTCTTCGGAAAGAGACCTCCCCTCACACCGCCTCTGTGACTGAGCAGTTTTCACTGTCAGTGGGCGTTCAGTAGGTGATTCCTGCGTGTGTTGGTAGATAAGACAAGGCACCACTGAGCGCTGCAGAAGGGACTTGGCAGCAGTGGGTGTTCAGTGGGTGATTCCTGCGTATGTTGGTAGATAAGACAAGGCACCACTGAGCGCTGCAGAAGTGACTTGGCAGCAGTGGGTGTTCAGTGGGTGATTCCTGCGTGTGTTGGTAGATAAGACAAGGCACCACTGAGCGCTGCAGAAGGGACTTGGCAGCAGTGCCGTGTCTCCTCTGGTGGGCTGCCTTGTGACGGCCTGTTGTTGACTCTCCTTGTGACGGCCTGTTGTTGACTCTCCTTGTGACGGCCTGTTGTTGACTCTTCTTGTGACGGCCTGTTAGTGACTCTCCTTTTGACTGCCGGTGCCGGGACCAGTTGTCAGCAGAAGTAGTGCCACAATCTGCAGCTTGAGACTAATGCCACTGGAGTGGCACAGAAGTTGAAACAGGACAAAAAATGTGTATCTATATTATCTATCTATCTATCTATCTATCTATCTATCTATCTATCTATCTATCTAGACACATAGATAGATAGATAAATTGATAGATAGGTAATCACATGCATTATTACAGAAATTACAAATTATGGACATTACACTTTTTGCATAATTTTGTGAACTGGAATTCTGAGGAGAATCCTCAACTGTCGCCTTTTTAGATTCATGTCTCCAATTTTATGTTTCTTCGTGAACAGTTCTTCCAACGTATTTCCACATTAGATTTGCCTGATCATTTCCAACAACAATCTGACTTACACAACAATCTGACTTATAGTAATCTTTTCTACAACCATTTGCCGGACGGTAATCTGTTCTACAACCATTTGACTTACAGTAATCTTTTCTGCAACCATTTGACTTACAGTAATCTTTTCTGCAACCATTTTTGACTTACAGTAATCTTTTCTGCAACCATTTTTGATTTACAGTAATCTTTTCTGCAACCATTTTTGACTTACAGTAATCTTTTCTGCAACTATTTGACTTACAGTAATCTTTTCTGCAACCATTTTTGACTTACAGTAATCTTTTCTGCAACCATTTTTGACTTACAGTAATCTTTTCTGCAACCATTTTTGACTTACAGTAATCGTTCCTGCAACCATTTGACTTACAGTAATCTTTTCTGCAACCATTTGACTTACAGTAATCTTTTCTGCAACCATTTGACTTACAGTCATCGTTTCTGATGTGTCGGTATGTTAAGGTCCTCTGTCGTACTCTACAGATATTTTCAAAGGTCCTAAAACGCTTGATTGTTTTAATTCGTAGTTTTCCTCCTTTAAATATTGAGTGATCGTCTCGTAAACTTTTTTCTACCGTCGGTATGGTACTTCGGGTAAAGGTGGGAGGAGGCGGAGGAGTGAGGGGCGGGGGAAGGGGGAATGGACTGCACAATAGGATACCTTTTTACTTTGGCTTGGACTCTTAAATATTTGTTATTGACCGTTTGTATAGAAGGTTGCCAAGTGAGCATGCGGTAAATTGCTTATTTAATAGTGATTGACTCTTCTTTTGTATCTATATATGTGTTCATCGATATTTTGTTTTAACTGAGTTCTCATTGGCCGATTAGTAATAACTCTAACTTTTTTTTTTGTTGAAGGTAGTGAATTTATAGACTCACGTTTTATTTTATGTACTCTGTAGACACGTACTTTATTTGTGTTATGACAGTATGTTTGTGTTATTACAGTTTGTTTGTGTTATTACAGTATGTTTGTGTTATTACAGTATGTTTGTGTTATTACAGTATGTTTGTGAATCGTGTAAAATTGAATGAATACCCGTGAAAGCAAATTCTATTATCATCACTATGATCGGTAGCAGGGTTTGTTTTGTCTCATCATCATAATGACTGTTTACATTGTGATCATAACTATTCCATTGTTGTCCAGTTATTATCATTGAGTTAATATCATCATTATTGATATTATCATTATTGTTGTTGTTATTCCTAAGATTATCATTGTTATTGTACTAGTAGCGGTAGCAGCAGCAGCAGCAACAACAACGACAACAATAATGATTATCATAACAATAATAACGACAACTATAATAATAACAATAACGGTAATCATAATGATACCTTGAACGGTGATTCTCCTTACACACTGTTTTCTGAATAGATTTTTTAAAAGTGACATCGGAATTCATTCGACAGACCTTTCATCAGATGCTAAAGTTTTGGTTGGACTTCATTTCGATTTTTTCTTTCGGAGAAAATGTCAAACACCAAATGACAGACGTAGAAATGAACGGACTGAGAACGTCGGGAAGACCAGTCTACGGATAACTTGGGTCGAACTCGCACGCACGCATGTACGCACGCACGCACGCACACTAGACCGCGCTCATACACAGAGAAGCGCGTGCACTCTCACCCAAACCCACGTAACCCACAGGCTCAAATACACAGTTAGACACATCCCCGCTCATAAATGTGCATACACAGAGAGACAGAGAGACGCGGGCGCCCGCGCGCGCGCGCACACACACACACACACAAATGTACACCCCCCCCCCCCCCAACACGCACGCACATACACAAATGCACACACCCCCCAACACGCACTCACACAGAAACACACACACACACACACACACACACACACACACACACACACACACACACACACACACACACACAAATGTATACACACCCCAACACGCACGCACATACACAAATGCACACACACCCCAACACGCACTCACACAGAAACACACACACACACACACACACACACACACACACACACACACACACACACACACACAAGCGTTTTGACATGCACGTACTCACACACACACACACACACACACACACACACACACACACACACACATACGCACGCCCGCGCCCCCCCCCTCCCCCCCCCCCACACACACACATACAGGAGAGAGAGAGAGAGAGACAGAGACAGAGACAGAGAGAGACAGAGACAGAGACAGAGAGAGAGACACAGAGAGAGACTGGTGGACCAACGGAGACCCGCTCCCAAATCAATACAGGGCAGAAGTCGTGCTCTCTTTGCTGCCTGTCTCTCCATCTCTCATCCTCAGACACAGCTCGTGCTCTTCCTTGACAGGTTCCTGATTGCACTTCAACTCCCACACACCCACACCCGTGCCCTCCCGTCCGCACCCCCACCCCGACAGTCCGGCTCTTTGACTCTCTCTCCCTCCTCTCTCTCTCTCTCTGTTTTTTTTTCTGTCTCTGTTTCTGTCTTTGTCTGTCTGTCTGTCTGTCTGTATGTTTGTCTCTCTCTCTCTCTTTGCCTTTCTCTGTCTTTCCCTGTATGTCCCCCTGTCTTGTGCTTCTGTCATGTGCTCGTCATGTGCTTCTGTCTCTATCTGTCTGTCTGTCCATTCTCTCTCTCTCTCTCTCTCTCTCTCTCTCTCTCTCTCTCTCTCTTCTCATCTCTTCTCTCACTCCACCCCTCCCCACTCCGACTCCTCTCTCTCTCTGTTTGTCTGTCTGTCTGTGTCTCTCTCTCTCTCTCTCTGTCTCTCTCTCTTTCTCTCGGATGGCATGTTCCGAGTTCTGAGTTCTCTCTCGTGCGTGCGTGCAGGTGTGCGTCTCTCTCTCTCTCTCCCTCTCTGTGTGTGTGTGTGTGTGTGTGTGTGTGTGTGTGTGTGTGTGTGTGTCTCTGTCTGTCTGTCTGTCTGTCTGTCTGTCTCTCTCTCTCTCTCTCTCTCTCTCTCTCTCTCTCTCTCTCTCTCTCTCTCTCTCGTTGTCTCTGTTCCGCTCTCTCATTCCCTGTCTTCCTGTTTCTCTTAGTGCCCCTCCTGTCCGTTTTACCTTGCAGCTTTCTTTTGCTCTCTCTCTCTCACACACACACACACACACACACACACACACACACACACACACACACACACACACACACACACACACACGCACAGAGAGAGAAAGAGAGAGAGAGAGAGAATTCTGTATCTGCTTGTATGCTTTAAGTCAGATTCCTTCGCTTAAGTATTCTTCTTTTCTCTTTTTTCTCTCTTCCCCTCGATCTCTCCTCCCGTCCCCCTTCACCCTCATTCCCCACCTCTCCACCCCACTCCCTCACCCTTTCCTCTATCTCTCTTTCGTGAACATATAACTAAGTCCCATCGAGAGAGACGCAGACAGACTGGATCAGCCGAACATAATGAAGGAATATAACAGAAAGCCAGAGAAATCCGTGACTGACTCACACACCGGCAGACGGACAGACAGACGGACAGACAAGCAGCAGCATGTAAAAATGATCAATACGGTATTGAACACGAAAGGCATAGAAGAAGAAAAAGAAAAGGGGAGCTAGGAAACTTCCATCTTCGTGATGTTCAGACAGAGCAGGGATACTGCTTCCATTACAGCTTCAGGACCGCATTGAATTCCGCCCACCACCACCACCACCACCTCCTCACCCCCATCACCAGAGTTTTCTTTTTTATCTTTTTTTTTTTTCTTTCAGGAAACAAGAAACATAATCCACTGACTGTCCGGAGATTTGAAAGATAAACTATAACAAAGTCTACATTTCAAAAGCAGAATCAAATCTGAGACACGGATCAAACAGTTCTCCGTCAATGGTTTAACGAATATAGAAAAGATGAACAGTAAGATTAACGGAAATATGTGCTGACAGCCTGAAAGGGAAAAGGAGTATTCCACGCATTTCCACTATTATTACTGATGTGCCAAGGCACAACAAGCCCCTGTGGGGAAGCCCGCTTAGTCCCGCGACTAATCAACTGTTGTCGTCGGCAGGAGACTTTTCAGGTGGTGTTTTGCGTGTCTTAGACAATACAGGCGCCACTGTACATCATGCAGAGACTCAGCAGCAGTGCAGTATCTCCTAAGGTGGGTTTCCTCATGACGACCTGAAAGTAATAGCTCTTTGTGAACGCGAATGTGTTGGAGTAGCAAGCAGTCAGCTGGAAGAATGGCGTAGAAAAAAAATATTGCAACAGTGGAAATACGAAAATCGCACACACACGCACACACACACCCACACACACACACACACACACACGCGCGCGCGCGCGCGCGCGCGCGCGCGTAAAGTCTTTTGCTTTTGATGCATTTTGTAAGGAAGAAATTAGATTAGACTCCGCGAAAGATTTTGCTAAAAGAGCTAAAACAATACACTCTTTACAATCAATCAATACTTATGCCACCGATATAATCAATTCTGAAGAATTAAAACACAAAGAAATAGCCACTAAGCCATCTGTTTCACCAGTAGCACCCTGGGAGCATATTAAACCTGCTTTTGATCTTGATGATACAAATTTAAACAAAAATCAATCTCCAAATATCTTAAAAAAATTAGTAAACATAAGCATTGAAAACAAGTATACTGATTATATCAAGATTTACACAGACGGCTCTGTAACAGAAAATGACAGTGCAGGATCAGCATTTTTTATTCCTTCCTTGAAAACATTAAAACGTTATAATATTGGCAGACATTATTCCATTTTCACTGCTGAATTAATAGCCATTTTAAGGGCGTTACATCACATTAAAGAGTTACCTTTAAATGCATGCAAAATATTATTTTGTGTGGATTCAAAATCAGTATTATATGCCATCAAAGGTCAAAATACCAAGGCACGGGTTGAAATGACACAGGAAATCAAGCACTTAATACATCACTTAGCAAGCAAAGATATCAGTGTTACTTTTTATTGGATTCCATCTCACTGTGGAATTGTCTTTAATGAACAGGTAGATCAAGCAGCCAAGAGTGCAGCACGCAATGCTGCAGGGACAATTAAACTTAATGTTAAGCTAGATCTACATGAATATTATAAATACTTTGACAAGTTAGCAAAGCAAAATTTTGTTGACAAGTTGAAGACCTTAGATATACAATATTCACATAATTGTGTAAAAGAGTGTGACACACTGCATTCAGATATAATAATTAAGAGTTTAAGTCAAATCCAATCCAGATCAATTACGTCTTTGATGTTTAAGATTCGTCTAAATGCTCTCAAAACAAAATTTTGTAAAGATATTATTTGTGTTTGTGGGAGTCAAATTTCTACGAATCATCTGCTTCTGCACTGTCCTGCCATCAAAGCTCAAATGCTCAAAAATGGAGGCACTGCGCTCAACCATCGAAATCCGATAACATTACAGAAAATAGTTAATGACCTTGATCTTCTTAAGTTGTTTTCAGAAACTTTGCATTCTAGTTCTGTTGGTATTTTTCTTTGATAGTTGCTGGTAATGTTGAGATCATTTGTGTTTGTAGAATTCAAAACTTAAGTATGGCATTGATGTTACATTTACTCAAAAACACTCAACACTTAAAAGATTCTCTCACATGCATTTATTTATTTATTTTTTTTTTGTGTGTGTCTAATGTCACTTGAGGGTGAAGAGACGTTAAATTAAAGTACTACACACACGCGCGCGTGACTATGCACCCGTCCCTGCTTTGAACATGTTTTAAAACTCAAAACAGACTCTCGTTCCAAGTTCTTTGGAACACAGCTATAAGAAAGAAAATAAAATTTTGGAAATTCCATTATAAAATGAATATCGTCTTCAACCTATTTCAGTTTCCCAGGTACCACACATGCATCAGTCTCGTGAAACATCATGCAGGTTTTCAAACCCTTCTCTCCTATTCCTCTTTCAAATCGCCATGTGGATATCATGGACTTCTTCTGTATTCACTGTACCCCAACCTTCTGACATTCCTGTGACAGCAAATTCGTCTGTTTTGTTACACCACCTGCGTCAATGTTCCCCTTGCTTTGTGTGGTCCATTGGTCTTCTGCCTTTGTGGATGAGTCCTGTCATTTGTCAAGAAGGCATTTACTTTTTTTTTTCTTTTCTGCTTCTGTTTTAAGGATTTAGAAGATGTCATATCCATTCTCCCGAAGCAGCTCTACAGTAGATACTTGTTCATCAAATTCTGGCTGTAATGATTATTTCCATGTTCGCTTTACTTGACTGAAAAAAGACGTCAAGGTTCTGAGAAATTATCATGATTTCCTTTTTAAATTTAGAACATTCTCTCTCTTTGACCCGGAGAAGTATTTGTTTGACCTACGTAAATCGCATCCCGTTACTGCACGTTAGCTCACTGATATAGATGAAGTATGACATCGCAACTTTGTAAAAATCAAAATGACAATGAGCACGCACGTTTCAGCCTACACGTGCTAGCTATCCTCTCTTGGCTTATTCCAAAGTTTCGAAATGCAATGGATGGTTGAAATTCAATTCCTTGCAATTGCAAAGTAATCTCGTATTTTAGCTAAAACAAGTGGAGAACAAGAAACAATACAGTGAGATTTGATTCTCTACAAATATTTATACATCTGTCTGGAACGCTGCAAACGTTAAGTCATACTATTGCTGACTCTGTTTTTTTTTGTTTTGTTTTGTTTTGTTTTGTTTTGTTTTTTTCCTTTCCTTTTTATGAATGGAGGTCTGTCTCAGGAAGAACTCAACGTCGGTTTCTCTCAAACAGTAACTCCGTCATACATTCCAATAGATTAGTAAGCAGTTATCTCGAACAGTCCTAAACTCTAGTCACTCATACAAAATTCCCCCTGACAGCACAACAGCTACAGCCATACATGAGATGCGTAGTGCCATGTGCTCTTTGAAATAGACGACCATACCAGGCTTGAGTTCCACTGATTAAAAAATATGAAACTTTCACATCCAGTAGTGACAGAAACTATCATCTCTCTCTCTCTCTCTCTCTCTCTCTCTCTCTCTGTATATATATATATATATATATATATGTGTGTGTGTGTGTGTGTGTGATCAAAATCCTCAACGATGTAATTTTCGATATTCTTCTTTTGAGCCAGAAACTAGGATAAGTGAAAATTATCAGTGTTCAAAATTCTGTCTGGCTGTACTCGACTTTTAACTGTAGATTGACTGTAAATGACCATCGCTAAGTGTATACGCTATTCAGCCTTTTCCTTTCACTGATGTTTATAAATCTGCTCTCAATTACTGTGGTGGATCTTTTATGCACAAACATTTTGATCTGTTGTGTTCCTTTCACTGATGTTTATAAATCTGCTCTCTCTCTCAACTACTGCGGTAGATCTTTTATGCACAAACATTTGATCTGTTTTGAAAGGCTCCACTAGAATGAATGTCTTCAAACGGAACTATTAATTCTGAAAATTGATAATGTTCTCTCTCTCTCTCTCTCTCTCGTTCATTATTTCCTGCACTGATTCCGTGTTTATGTATGTGCATGCCAATACTTTTCATTTAAGATGTATTCAGAGCTCGTATATTTTAATTCCATTTTAATGGTTGAGGATTACGTTCGTTTTTCTTGTTGTTGTTGCTCATTCCTTTTTTCTTTTCCCCTAAACATTGCTCCAACAAAGCATCTGTCAACACTTCCCCCTCTTCCCATTTTCTCCACACTATGTTTATCAAGTATGATGGAGCTTTGTTTCGTTCTTTATCTTATTTTTCTGCGCTGCATCAATCGCTTATTCTATTCAATCACACATAACTTGACTTTTTTTTTTTAACTTACTGTAATGTGAAATTTTCCAGATGTTCGTTTTCTTTCCTGAGGGTAGTATGTTAAAAGTCGTGATTTATGCGTATTTTCACCTTCATTAAAAATGGTCGGTCTTTCCATCCTGCTCGTTCCCCATTCAAATACTATCTTGAATTTGCCCTTACCATTCTTTCTCTGTCTGTCTGTCTGTCTCTCTGTCTCTGTCTCTCTCTCTCTCTCTCTGAGTTGAACTCGCAGACAACAATGTCGATTTCTGAAAGCACCTTGAAATTGGCGAGAATGTTTGTCCGTTGCTAACTATCCTTTTTTGTGTATTAATCCACGTAAAGCTGCTTTTTGAATTGCCGAAGTCACCCAGATCACAGCTATGGGAAATTTGTAATTGATCAATGGCAACTTTTTCCGTATTTGAACTGATCGCTGGACTTGGCTATGTACACACGTGTGAACTGTTTACCTTACACTTTAGAGTGCTCGATTATTCATAACTTATCACTTTTCGATTATTTATATCTAATCACTTTTCGATTATTTGTACCTAATCACTTGTGCATTCACACAAATGTATTGTTCCTTACCGAATCAGTCCAAACACTGATGGCGGAGGAAGACGAAGGAGGGTGGGGTGGGGGGTGGGGGTGGGGGGTGGTGGCTGTCAGCTGTCTTACCCAGCCCTCTGTAGAAATGACAGCTAAATCCAAGAACCTGTCACCCCACCGCTACCAGAGTCTCCAGTTTCACGGAGTCTGGCAGTACTAGCAGCACTGTAGGTCGTCAGTGCCACTGTAATCATCTACAGCTGTCATGTTGCAGCGCCTTCGGTATTCTGTCTACTTAAAACTGGAGGCCATACTACTAACCTGTCACTGGCACACTCAACACTACGTTGCTCATAAACCATCTACAAGGTGGGAGATCTGTCCTGTATGGGCAGAGGTACGTACTGCTGGAATTTGTCTGGTTTTTGTTGTTGTTGTTGTTGTTGTTGTTGTTAAGCGGGGCACACTTCCGCGGAGCTCACCTGTATACGCAGCATCCGTGAGTGACGACACATGTCCGTGTTTGCACAGACTTTGACACATGCATCTTGCCTCTCAAATCACGCGTGGCTGTTGCTCATTGGATTCCTTGTATGTGAAGTGGACAGTGTTGTGTGTTGTGATTGTGCTCCGTCGTGTGCTGCATCATGGCGTGAACACTCATCACCTCTGGCATTGTCGTGGACTGCAGTGACATGTGAGTGTGTGTACAGTGTGTCTGTGTGATTTTATAATCATCCTTTAATGGGAGACGAAGTGTGTCATCTAGACGTTTTAAACAACCTTAAACTTAATCCTATTTAAGACTTACTTTCAAAACGTTTAACTGGTAGCAAAGAAGAACTTGCAGACTGGAGGATCTGTTTGTGCTATCGTTACTCTGCCATTACTGGATTGATATTTCGTTCCTCTCTGACGAAATCGACCACAATGGGGCTGTTGTGTTATCCTTCAAATTGGCCTCTTCCTGTCTCTCTTGACACAACAGTCCAGTGTGTGTGTGTGTGTGTTTGTGTGTGTGTGTGTGTGTGTGTGTGTGTGTGTGTGTGTGTGTGTGTGTGTGTGTTATCAAGCGTCCAAGTGTGTAACCATCACATTAGATGTTACACCAGAACCGAGAGGAGTCCTACTTCGCTAAAGTATTAATTGCACAGGCTATTCTTCCTTTTTCAAAAATAATTTCTACCAAGGAAAAAAAAGATGGCGTTTCTGTTGCTTTTACACTTGCATGTATTTCCATTTCTTTGTCCCTGGTGTCCCCTCAACAATCACCACCTGACACTGACCGCGCTGTTCTGAGGCTACAAACGGTCGCCTTGCAAGGATATCCGTTCATCTCCCCCACAATCTCATCTTCTCACTGACTCTTGAGATGGAACTCAGGGCAGTGTGCTCAATTTTCTCCCAACCCCTGTTGCTCACAAATGCCGGGCTGAAATATCTAAAGAAAATGTCCCTCAATAGCCCACTCCTGTCAGCAAGAGGACCAAAGGCCAGTGTCAACGTACAAGGTATTGTCGTCCTGCTCCTAACCTCCTTCCTAAACAGAAGAGAAGAATGCTTCACCTGGCGCAAACTGTCAACTCTTCGAACAATATCATTTTCATGATTTTTAAAGCATCAACTGGAAAACAAAGTATATGCCCATGTAACTGACAAGTTCAACTTTTTTTGTGAAACTTAAAAAGAGATGTAGGATATTTTGAAGAAAATGAAAAACAAGAACTGAAAGAAAATCACTCCCTTAAAAACTCAGTTAGGTACTCTGTGGTCTGAAACCAATACACGAAAATAAACCAAACCACTAATATATCACTCAGAATGCAAACTGTACCTACCACATGCAAATCTGGACCAGGAAAACGTATACTCCCTTAATTCAACAGCGGACAAATCAATAAAATATCAGACATAACTTGAACGAGGGCCTTAAAAATTGTTGATCAAGTTACTGTGAATGATTCACAGCCAGTGTCTGCCAGCTTCAGCAAGGAGGCTTTAGACAGAAATCTTACAGGATCTACTCTTGAATCCCGATTAATGTATAATTTTCAGTGCAAACCTCAAATCCTTCCGATGTTCGCTCAGATTTAAACAGCATACAAATCTCTCCTGCATTTTAGTTCAAATCCTAAAAAAAAAAACATTTTTAAGAACAACGATAGAGAAAATAACAAGTCATCTCCAGTCATGATACCATCCCCCTAGAGAGGTAGTAAGCCACATGTCCATGCCAGTCAGGTCAACAATGCTGCTGGTGGGGGACGCCATCATTTATTCTTTTATCCCCAAAGACTCGCCCCGTGTAGCGAAAACATGTTAAACTGTGTGTGCCAGGGATGACGGTCGAGGACCTCTACAACTGGCTCCTCGTGGGGCCAGTCACTCCGCATACAGCAGATTGTTCATGCTGGGATCACCCCACACACCGCAGTTATCCCATCGCACTCTGTGACCAGACATTTCCTTCGGCGCGTGTTGCTTAGGGCAAACTGTGTGACTGGCACACATGGAAGCCTGTTGTGCAAACTGTGTGAGTGGCACACATGGAAGTCTGTTGTGCAAAGTGACAGAAACACACGGACACACTGCTTGCCAAAGACTTCCTCCACTGATTTCAGTCACGTGAACATCCCCCCTCCCGCCCACCCCCCACCCCCCACACCCCTGTTTTTTTTGGGTTTTTTTTTACCCTTCCTGATTACCACATCTTACCCATTCCTCTCCTATCTGAAGTGCACACACCCAAGGACGGGTCACAAGACTGACCATTGACGAACACCCCCCCCCCCCACCCTCCCCTCACTTTCTCTTGTCAGTTCCCCCTACCCCCTCTCCCAGCACGCTTGTAGTCAAGAGAGTCTTCTTTCCTTGTCCCACTTCCTGACCGTCCTTTTCAGTTCCAGAATGACAGTGTACCAAAACAGTTTGCCCAACCTGTTTACCACTCTGACGAATATTCACTTAACGACTCCTTCACTGCTGGATCGAGACGAAAATAGGACATGGCAAATATTCACACTCCTCAATCTTTACACTAAAAACCTTTTACACTGCATCCCAGTTATTGCTAATACAGTATGGTTTTGATCCCAATCATATACAGTCGCAAGGGTAACATTCTATTTTCAATTTTTTTTTTACTTCGAATGTCTGTCAAGTCATTAATCTAATGATGGAGGAATTGTTGGCCTGCACTTGTTTTCTCTCACTACTAAATTGTTCAGCATGTTATTGCGTGGTCAATCAGTGGGAAATTGCATCTCTTACCATATCCAAGTAAAGGCTGTTCCGTACAATTCTTAGCTCCTGCAAAATGCATGGCTTACGTAACAGTTGAACTGACCACTCTGACTGTTGACACTTTTTGATCTCCCTTGCATCCTTAAATGGATCGTCAAGCATAGGCTCAAGTATTTACCCTTATATTTCATGCATGATTTTAGTTTTTCAGGAACTTATTTCTTTACTACACTTTCTTTTCGTTTGACTTTTCTACCTTTCATTGGCTGCTTTGGGATGCTGTTGAATTCCGTTTTTGAACCCTTCCGGTCTAGTCCAGCGGTGAAAGACCTAGATGCAAACAATGTGAGTAATTCTATCTAAAACAATGGTGACGATGGTCTTCTTAAGCTGCTGTTAAAAGAGATTAAGTTCATAATGCATTTTTCTATTTTTGCATTATTCTCTCGCATTTTTTTAACAACTCCGAATCTTTCCCAAATCATTAATGAGAAGATGGAGAAATATTTGGCTTGCACATGTTTCCTCCCATTACTACATTGTTAAAGTATATGTATGTATACTGTATTTAGGTGTAAAGGGTCTGTACTCCCATGCTGGTCTTTGATCTTGCATATAGGTACCTCTGCCTGGACAATCTTTACGTACTAAAAACTGCATGCACATATAATTTTACGCACAGAACGTGTGTGCTCAAAATATGATATGTTTTTGCTGGATCAGCAGCCTGCGGATTCTTTTATTTTCTTGGAATTTGTCAGAATCGGAACATTGTAACGCGGCTATCAGTGGAGGTCGTAATATTTTTTTATCGTTGTCTCTATACATCGTATTGGAATGGAAGGATCAGTTGCTAGGTTCTTTTCCATCATCTTCCTTTTCAATTTAGTGTATAAGATCACCCTTAAAATTTAATTTTTTTTTATTACCCCTGAACTTCATTGTAAACTGTTTTGTTTAATTGGTTAACATTGAATTGTTAGCTGCTCACATCGCTAAACTGGTATTTTAAAACAAGCTATCCGTTACATTCTGATGCATTCTTCTTGTCGTGATCTCTTTTGTTTTCATTGCTATTGTCATTTTATTTTTCGTTTTGTATCATGACATGTAAACACAATATGAAAAGAGGATTGTTCGAATTTGGTTTGAAAGTAGATTATTTTATTTCTTACCATTTATTAGGCAAAATATCAGATGTGCCCTTCTATTTTATCGAAATCCGAGATCTGTTTTGATTGATTTGGCTTTTAAGAATCACGACTGCCAAATGACCAGATGCTCTCCTAACGATTTTTTAAAAATACAGTATAATAAGAACAGATGCCAAGGCTAAACTAGAAACAGATTTAGTGACATGTCTCGAACTCAGGAAATTATGAACACGTTAATGATATCTGTGAAAATACGATATCAGAATATATTTCCATAGGAATTCGTTTAAAAGAGGTTTAGCTAATTTTGATACTTCTTTTATTCAGAAATCCTGACGACCGTGGTGAATAGTCCGGTTATTACAAAATCACAATGGAGGATGCTTCAGTTACTTCGACAGAAGTTATACTGCTTGGAGTTTTTAGCATTGATCTATTGAAACTACACAATAAAGAGAACAGAATGTTTGAACTACAAAACCTAACACATTTAGTGAGCACTGACGAACACAATCTTACATTCTGAAACTTACTGGCCCTACTTATGCGATCAGCCCAAAAATAGTACAGACACCTCTGTTCTAGTGTATGGTCTCAGTGACTACGTTTGTCTAATGTGGTCAAAACATGTGCAACATCTCCCAAAGAAAAGCCCGGACATATATATATATATATATATATATATATATATATGTGTGTGTGTGTGTGTGTGTGTGTGTGTGTGTGTGTGTGTGTGTGTCCGGGCTATACACCTCTCTCTCTCTCTCTCTATCTCTCTCTCTCTCTCTCTCTCTCTCTCTATATATATATATATATATATATATATATAATGCTGAACAATTAAGTAGTGGGGGAAAACAAGTGCAGGCTAACAATTCTTCAGTCATTATAGTAATGACTTGGCAAAGATTTGGACTTTCAGAAAAAAAAATTGAAGATGAAGAAAATGGGGGGAATATATATATATATATATATATATATATATATATATATATATATATATATATATATAAATATATATAAGAGAATGGTACTGAGGATCAGCGCAATCTTAAAAACAGTGCTCAACCACAGTGGGAGCGACATTTGTTATATTAAAAGCAAGTTAAAATCAAGCTTCTAAAAACATCTACAAATTTGTTTCACGCTGTGCGGTCGTCAGGATGTGATGAGCTTGTGTTGCCAGTGCCACGTATATATATAGCTAGCTGGTTTGCTGTTGTTTTTTTCCCGTGCTACATGTGTTTCTCAGGTGTTGGTTTTTTTCGCTGATAGGAACTTCCATCTGTGTCTGCAATTGTTAACCATTTCTGTTCTAACATTTAGAGTTGCCAACTGTGGTTTACATAGTATAATGTATTTCTCTGTTAGGCATAGATTGCATTTTTTTGAAATGTTGTTGTATGATGCTGCTCTTTTTAAAATTTTCCAAGATATGTTGTAGTCTATGTTTTTTTCTTTAAGTTTCCAAATGTATTTACTCAATTCTGTTTGGTTTTTGTATCTTTCTTTGTTGAATGATTGTTTATGGTTTGCATATCTAGTTTTGAATTGGTTTTCCGTGATACCTACATATGTTACTTTTGCGTTCTCTGATGTTACAGTGGCTTGGTACACAATGTTGTTATAAAGGCATTTGTTGCTTAGGGGGCACTGTTCTTTTTTGGTACAGTTACAAGATTTCCTTTCGTTACCCTCCTTTTTTTCTGTGCTGCTTTTCATTTTGTTTGCTGAATCGATGGCATTTTTAAGGTTCGGCATACATGAATATGATAATTTGATGTTGTTTTTGTTGAATATCTTAAATAATTTATGGTCTTTTGGGAAAGATGATGTCAAGATTTTAAAGAATTCTTTCCCTACATTTGTTTTAACTCTTGCATCATATGGGGGATTGTACCATATGATATTCCTTTTCCTGTTCTTTAAAATTCTTTAAAATCTTGACATCATCTTAATTTATGGTCTTTTGGGAAAGATGATGTCAAGATTTTAAAGAATTATCATATTCATGTATGCCGAACCTTAAAAATGCCATCGATTCAGCAAACAAAATGAAAAGCAGCACAGAAAAAAAGGAGGGTAACGAAAGGAAATCTTGTAACTGTACCAAGAAAGAACAGTGCCCCCTAAGCAACAAATGCCTTTATAACAACATTGTGTACCAAGCCACTGTAACATCAGAGAACGCAAAAGAAACATATGTAGGTATCACGGAAAACCAATTCAAAACTAGATATGCAAACCATAAACAATCATTCAACAAAGAAAGATACAAAAACCAAACAGAATTGAGTAAATACATTTGGAAACTTAAAGAAAAAAACATAGACTACAACATATCTTGGAAAATTTTAAAAAGAGCAGCATCATACAACAACATTTCAAAAAAATGCAATCTATGCCTAACAGAGAAATACATTATACTATGTAAACCACAGTTGGCAACTCTAAATGTTAGAACAGAAATGGTTAACAATTGCAGACACAGATGGAAGTTCCTATCAGCGAAAAAAACCAACACCTGAGAAACACATGTAGCACGGGAAAAAAACAACAGCAAACCAGCTAGCTATATATATACGTGGCACTGGCAACACAAGCTCATCACATCCTGACGACCGCACAGCGTGAAACAAATTTGTAGATGTTTTTAGAAGCTTGATTTTAACTTGCTTTTAATATATATATATATATATATATATATATATATATATATATATATATATATATATATCCTTTCGAAGCTATAGAGCATTGGATACTGACGATTTTTTTTTCTGACTTGCGTATTGCAAAATTTTCAGAGGACGATCAGAATCAAAATCTAACGAGGTAGGTGGAATTTGGTATAACATAGTTCTGTCTGTTTTTTATAAACATACCGCTTCTATGTTTAAACGTGTCAAATCAAAGGGGAAGCTACCATGGTTAACTGAAGAAACAGATATAGCCAGAATATACGTGACAGTTTATTAGACTGCACTGGTAAAGATTACAATTTTACAGAGCATCAAAATAAGGAGACTAATATAAAAAAGTGTTGCTCATGATACCTATTTAAGTGAAATTGTTTTCAGGAAAAAAAAACATCAGTACGGAAAGCAGTAAATATAACCAGTGGTAAACATTCTGCATGGGCTGCTCCTTCAGAAATCATGTTATCAGCCGAAAATCTGGCCATACTTTTATTCTACCATAGAAAAAAGTTGACTTCTTATCCAAGGATTTGTCTCGACTAAAAGTGTTCTATTATTCTAAAAACATATGATCCAAAATTCAGTTTCGGTTTATCTGTGTGCACGCAGATCTGGGGGAATTATGTTCGTTAAAATAATCAAAGTCTAAAGACTTAAATGGTTTGCACAGTACAATGTAAAATCTATTGCTTCCATCCTAAGTATATTAAATACATTTATAATCTCACCCTTCGAGAAAAGGTGTTATCTACTAGCTTTTAGAGGTGAAAAAGTATTACCAGTCTTTAAATGTGGTAGCTAAAATGATCGTTCAAATTACAGACCAATATCAGTTCTGTCCATCTTATCGAAACCGCTCAAAAAATATCGTAACGAGTGTGTACAGTGATATTTTATTCTGTAAATTTGTTTCATTGTAATCAAAGCGGATTCGGGGAAATCGTTTCTGACAAACAGCGTTCATCAACCTAGCAGCCCAATGGCATTTAAATATCAATGATTTCTTCACGAGAACATTTTTGTTGATGTTGCTCAAGCTTTTGATACTGCTGACCATGGTTTACTTTTGAGCAAACTCTGCTTGTATGGTTTAAACACAAAATTACTCAAACCCGTATATTCATTCCTCATAAAGAGACGACAGGTAGTGTCCGATATCCAGCAGCATCCTGCTTCATGCCACTAAAATAAGGAGTCCCACAGAGATCAGTCTTAGATCCAGTGTCATTTCCAATGTAC
>CM065743.1:24823068-24833068 GCA_033310375.1 Conus canariensis
GGTCTCTCCTTCTCTCTGTCTCTCTTTCTCTGTCTCTGTTTATCGACCGACGTCTGTAAGTCTGTGTCGATCTGTCAATCTACGTCTCTCTCTCTCTCTCTCTCTCTCTGGCTGATGGCTGACTCTCTCCCTCTGTCTGTCTGTCTGTCTGTCTGTCTGTCTGTCTGTCTCTCTCTCTCTCTTTGTGCGTGTGTGCGCGCGCGCGCGTGTGTTAAAGCGTGTGTGTGTGCGTGTGAATAAATCAGTGAGTAATGGTGTGTGTGTGTGTGTGTGTGTGTGTGTGTGTGTGTGTGTGTGTGTGTGTGTGTGTGTGTGTGTCACCGATCGGCGGTACTAAATCAGTATGTCCGTGTGTTTAAGAGTAGTGGTGGTTCAAGATAGAGAGCGTGTGCGCATATGTGTGTGTGTGTGTGTGTGTGTGTGTGTGTGTGTGTGTGTGTGTGTGTGTGTGTGTGTGTGTGTGTGCGCTCGCGCGTATGTGAGGTTGGGGTTTAGTTAGCTAGAGTTAGGTTAAGTTCCTCAGGGTTAGGTAGAAAGATTAGGCTAGGTAGGAGGCTGGGGAAATAGGACATACAGTATTCTTTCATTCCAGTCTTCACTTATTGAAGGAATGGAATGGAAGCGGGAGGTTGGTTTCGTTCCCGATTGTTACCCTTTTGTTACTTTGGTTCTACACCAGAGAAGGCGGGGCAGGATATCGGCTGTTGTTGTGTTGTCAAGTCTGTGAGTTGTTGTGGTAAATTGTCGTGTTGTTGCACGAGCAACAACTAGTCCGTTGGTCAGGTGTGTCAGCTCTGCGGAGGGATACACTTCTCTGACCAATCGTTGTTTTATGTGATGAGTAGAGTTCGCTTGATTCCGACCAGGGCGGAATGCGTTGGGGTAGCTTCACTTCGGTCCCTGGTGTTCGTCGGAGTGGACGTACTCCTTGTAGGTGCGGCGGCAGCGCCGTTAGTTTTTGAAGAGTGACTTCAAGTCATAGTTAGGGCCAGGTCCTCGTCGGGTTTGGGTGCCCTTGGCCTGTGCTGAGTCGGTGTCGTCCTTGTTGGCAGCCACTGTCAGCCAGTTGCAGAACTGGTGTGGTTGATCGTCTGTATGTCCAGGTTGGTGATCTGTTAGGTTCGTTGTGTTGTAGTTCGTCGTGTTGTCTTGTATTATGGCGAGTTGTACTGTAGTTGTCTCATGTTGGGATTAGTTGTATGGTGTTCGTTGCGTATACTGGTTGTCTGGTATGATGTTGTCTTGGTTCCGTGATTGGAATTTGTTGTCAGCCGGTTTGTGTTGTTACCTCTTTTCGGTATATTCTGTAAGTAGTGTACATAGTGGTTCCTGAGTTCGGTTGTCATGTGACAGTTTGGCTAGACAGTGTGGGTTCGATATAATAACCGTTGATGGACGGTGATGTAGATATTGTTTGGGGTTAGTTCATGTTAATGTCAGTGGGTTCAATAAGAGGTTGCATTTTGTTGAGGATCATGATATGAGTCAGGTGCAGATGTGTCTGCGTGAATCATACAGGGATTGTGCTCAATTTCAGTTGTAAATAGTAGTAGTTCGATGATATTGATTAACGATTTCGGAGTTGACCTGCACAGCATTCGAATCGGTTAACTGTGTAGTAGGGCTAAGGCCAATTTGTGGTCGAGTGGTTGATACTGGAGTACGGTCGTGACTATTCAACTTATATTGGTGTCTTCTCACTTTCGTTACGAGTCATGGTTCTCGACGCGGGTGTCGTGCGCGTGCAGACTGTATCTGTGGCGTACGCATTTGGTACAGGACAGTGAGTCCATATGGTTAGAAGTTTTTTTTAAAGCAAACGAGTCGTCACACATGCAGGGAGGTATGTGTTTGTGACAGAACGGGGTTGGAGAAATATCTTAGGTTGTGGGGAGGCAACCCAGTTATGAATTTTAGTAAG
This sequence comes from Conus canariensis, assembly GCA_033310375.1. Classification (NCBI taxonomy): domain Eukaryota; kingdom Metazoa; phylum Mollusca; class Gastropoda; order Neogastropoda; family Conidae; genus Conus; species Conus canariensis. The sequence goes on from CM065743.1 coordinate 24,824,990, forward strand.
CAGAAAGAAGGGAAAGGTAAAGTTTAAGGCGAGTAGCTTAGCAGTTGATAGAATAAAAACGGATGATGTGCAGCATGTAATATTGTATGAAGTGTGGTTGTGTTGGCATAACAAGGATTAACCACTGGGTTATCTGACAAGAGATGACATGAGAGTGAGGTGCTGGATGGAAATTTTGGCGAACAAATCATGTTGTTTTTGATATATGGTTATAATTGACAGTGCAAAGAGGGGTAATGTGAAGGATTGTGGCTGCGAGCCGATTCTTTTGTGTGAACATGCTGGAACTGTGAACCGCTAAGAATTGATAAGGTGTTTTTTTTCCTGAGAGATGTGTGTTACTACTGGTTATTGTGTGGAGACATTTCCTTGTGAAATTGGCCATTTCCTAGATTATTTAGTATGTTCTAAGGGGGCCCATGGAGTCCGTGTTGGATCGCTTAGATTGGTTTATTTCTCCGAGATTTGGGTGTGATTCATAATTTCATATGTAATAGCGTGGATTGGCTCAGAGAGAATATTGTTTTACTGCTGTTGTAAGGGTTGGCAGGAAATGGGTCTGATAACCCCAAAGTGAGTAATGGGTTGGGGGGTGTATTCGAAATTCAAGTGGTCACTCTCATGCCCGAGTGGGAAGTAGGCAAGGGAGATGGAGAGTTAAAGCTTTACCAAGTAGCCTATGTGCCTTGATGACTCGGGTAGTAGCAACACTACAGTAGTGGCCTACAGTTGTGTCAGCAGGTATCCTGTTCCGTCCTGAGGCTGGGGCCAGACCACCGCAGTCTACTGCCGCGTGCCGGCAGGTGAGCGGCGCTTTCCAGTGCCTGTTGTTTTCCCGGGAGAGGGTGACCACCCAGGCCGTCTGCCTTCTGTGGGGCAGCTCTCCTCCAGCTACCGGTGCTTTTCCGGGAGTTCTCCGGCACTGGTTCCTCGTCCCTGTTCAGGCGTCCTGTGAGAGGGCGCTGCACCAGGCCTTTTTTCCACCCTTGGTGTCCGGCGGGGCCTTCAGAGGTGGAGGCGTCCTACGAGCCCCGGACCCGTCGAGAGGGCGTCTGGTGTGTGTGCGTTGGGTGTCGTGCCCATCGCGGGGAGGAGCCAGACTGCGGGAAGCCACGGTCAGCGCCGGGGTGCAGAGTCTTCCGGGGAGGTGTCAGCCTGTGAGGGGCCACGTACAGCGCCGAGGACTGGAGCTTTCCGGGCCAGGATAGGTTGTCCCATGTTTGTGATAGAAGGGGTGTAGCGTTAGGCAGTAGGGTTAGGGGTGTTAGCTACTGCCTCCTTTTAGGACGTAGTGGCTGGCACAGTGTAGGGTACTTGTCGTTGCCTCCCTTAGGGACGCAGCGAGCAGTTTGGTAGTGGTCCCGGGTTAAAAGAGAAGGGTGAGTCCTGGGGAGAGGTGTGGGTGGTAGCAGTAGTTAAGAGATTAGAGTCCCTTTGGTAAATCCTTGTCCCTAGTAGTTAGTCACCACGTGTGCGGGCTATCGCTGTGTCCCCAGGTCACAGTGATATACTGTAACTGGTGTTTTAGGTTAGGTTAGGGTCTTCCAGGTCATTATAGTAGAGTAGGGTGAGTCAGCGGAAATTGGGATACTTGTGTGCAGTTGTGGATGTGCGTGAGTGGTGGCGCCATAGAGTGTGTGTGAAATAAAGAAGCGTGCGTGATTGTAAAACTGTATTAGTGTGCTGTGTTGTCTGACCTAGTGTGTGATAGGCGTGGGTAAGGGTGGTAGGGCCGTCCGGCTTAGCGACCGTGACACTTTGGTGGAGATGCGGGGTACCATAAGGGGTTCTGGGTAGGTGATAGGTAGCTAGAAGGGAGGTAGGGGGGTGTTGTGTCCGGTGTGTACGTTGTGTGAAATGTAAGTGGGTGGTTGGTGGGAGCGTACCAGTACCCTGGGAGGTGGTACGTAGTGTCCCTGTTCACTTCAGGCAGGTTTCCATTGGCATTGGGCAGGGCACTTGTATTGGTGTGAATGGGTTGGCGCTACCGTGTGAGTGAGGTATGAATGGTCAATAAACATTGAGTGGTTGTTGGAAGTGTGAGTGATTACACAGTACAGTGTAGATGAGGTGCCGGAGGGTACCAGGTGTCTTTTGTGTCCCTTACATGTGGTATACCCCAGTGAGTAGGTAGAGTGGTACCCAGCCCGTGACTGTGCACGCTGTGTGCTCGGATATCCTGTGGGGATTAAGGGCAGAGTAAGCCCAGGTGACTGTATGTGGGAAGCACAAGGGTGCGCAGGGTTGTGACACTAAGGTGTGCTGGGAGTGCACCTGGACTTGAGGGGTGCAAGTGCACTGTGAGCGTGTAGGTGCGGCCTACCAGAGACAGTGAGGCCTGTGACTGTGGGTAACTGGTGCGCCTGCACAGTAGACGGTGGACACACGGTGTCACGTGGTTCAGTCAGTGACCAGACAGTGCGTTGGTAGTATCGTATGGGTTGGAGCCCATGGGGTATATGTATGAGGTACACAAGTGTGGGTGGAGTTATGCTTGGTGCGTGACTCATTGAGGGTATTGTGTACTTGTGCTGAGTTGATTCAGGGGCTAGTGCGTAGTCAGGAACCTCCAGTTGCGCTCAGATCGCATACTGTCCGTTGCTAGCTCTGTGGTGGTAGGGGTACCCTATGTCTAAACACACCCGAGCCCATCCGCAGTACGACCCCGATAGTGTCATGGATCCACAGGCCCCTACGGCGGATACCAAACCTAAGGTTAGTGACCAGGATGCGGGGGTGGATCAAGAACAGGGGACGGGGGCTTATGCAAAGTTTGCCAAGTTGGGAGCGGCGATGGGTTTAGCTGGGGGAGACCTCGCCAAGTTCGTCACAGACTCAGTACGTAATGAGGGTGAGAAGACGGCGAGAGAAGCAGAATTGGAGCTCCGGATGGAGGAGAAAGTGAGGCAGAAGATGAAGGATGAGAGGGAGCTAGAAATGCAGCGGACGCAGATTGAAGAGAAGGCTGCTAGGCATAGGGAGCTAGAGATGCAGCAGAGGAAGATAGAAGAGGAGAAAGCTGCTAGGCAGAGGGAGCTAGAGATGCAGCAGAGGAAGATAGAAGAGGAGGAAGCTGCTAGGCAGAGGGAGCTAGAGATGAAGCAGAGGGAGCTAGAGATGAAGCAGGAGAAGATAGAAGAGGAGAAAGCTGCTAGGCAGAGGGAACTAGAGGTGAAGCAGAAGATCGAAGAGGAGAGGGAAAGGTTAAAGCGGAAGGATGAAGACGAGAAAGCAGCGAGACAGATGGAACTGGAACTGCAGAGGAAGAAGATGGAGGAAGAAAGGGCATTAAGGGAAATAGAAGCTCAAGCACGGCAAGCCGAGTTAGATCTCAAGAGACGAAGGGATGAAGCCGAGTTAGAGGCAAGAGAGCGAGAGCTAATCATACAAGAGAGACGGGCCTTAGATGAAGCAGCGCATAGGAAACGCTTGATTGAGGTGGAGGAAACGAAGCATGTCCACCTTGAGCCGTTAGGAGAGAACGACGACGTGGACGCTTTCATCGCCCAATTTGAGCGTGTAGCCCAGATGTGCAAGTGGAGCAAGACCTCATGGCCCACACGTCTGATGTCTCTGCTGAGAGGAAAGGCTAGAGAAGCGGTGATGCGGTTAAGTGCGGATGAGTTAGGCGACTATGATCAGATAAAGAGCGCCCTGTTAAGCCACTTCAGGCTAGATGCTGAGGCCTACCGAGAAAAGTTCAGGAGCATCAAGAAGGACGCTGCTGAGACTTTCGGCCAGATGCTGGGAAGGATGAAGCGGTGGTTTTCCCTCTGGTGTGTGGCAGCGGGCAAGGATGAGAGTGTGGCAGAGGACGTAAAGGATCTGCTGTTCCAGGAACAGTTTTATCAGCTATTGTCTGCAGAGTTCACAACTGAGGTGCGGAAGACATGCCCGAAAACTGTGGAACAACTTGCAACGGAAGCTACTGTTTTGGCAGAGGCCAAAAGACTGGGGAGGAAGGCGAGGCAAGACCGAACAGTTAACCAGCCCAACCTGGGTAATACACGTGAAACAGCAGGGAGCCAGCCCGCAGGAAGGTCCCAACAAAGTGATGGTGCACTACAGCAGCTGAACAGGAGATCAGAAGGGCCTAGATCGACCATAGTTTGTTTCAACTGCAAGAAGCCAGGCCACATCGCTAGGAAATGCCCTGAGCCCCATTCTGTTGGAGCTGTTCATTGCTGTGACCAGCCCCAAGCTCGAGTAGTCCCTACGTTGTGTCGCCCATGCGCTGAGCAGCGGTACGAGCCTGCGTGCATTGTAGAAGTTAACGGGTCTCCGGCCAATGGATTACGGGACACTGGTGCCGGACACACCGTAGTGGCCAAGTGGTTAGTACCGGCAGATGCGTACACAGGAGAGACAGTCCCAGTAGTGTTGGCTGAATCCAGATGCAGGTCTGTGTTACCTGTGGCGGTAGTAGAGTTGAAGTCACCATTCATCGCAGGGAAGTTGGAGGTTTTGGTCATGAATAACCCTGTGCAGGAAGTCCTGATCGGAAACTTCGCAAAGAGAGTAGGAGATCCCCGTTGGACACGTGTGCCTGTATATGCAGACCCGGCGTTGGTAGGGGCAGTGCAGACACGCGCGCAGAGAGCCAGGGAGCAGCAAGAACCCGTACCACTGCCCGTCGAGGAATGCATTCTGAACACCTCTACCCAGCAGTTAATTCAGATGCAGGACCAGGATGAAACCCCGAGGAAGGCTCGGAGTGCGTGTGAAGCAGGGACGCACTTCCAAACCAAGTTTGGACGAGTCGAGTACGCTCGGAAGTCTGGTGTACTGGTCAGGCGGTTTGAGGGTCCCAAGGACGTAGCGAGTCAGATCTGCGTCCCAGCTGAACTACGGACCACGGTGATGAAGCTAGGCCACGAGGTACCCATGTCTGGTCACTTAGGTACCACCCGAACCAAGGAGCGAGTTGGTCGCCATTTCTATTGGCCAGGCATGCATGCTGACATTCGTCGGTACTGCCAGTCATGTGTCCAGTGTCAGCGTACAGTGGATAAGGGAAGAGTCTCAAGAGTTCCCCTTGTAAGGATGCCACTGATGCGCAGGCCCATGCAGATACTGAGAGATCGGTGGTTGCAACCCGAGAGGCAAGAGCTCTGCACAGCTACAGAGTACGTCGTCAACCTAAGGAACAAAATAGCTAAGACGTGCAAGTTGGCAAAGGAGAACTTGGCAACGGCAGCTTGCAGGTACAAGCGGCATTTTGACTTGACGGCGAAACCCAAGAAGATAGCTGTGGGGTCTAGAGTACTAGTGGGAGGATCACAAGGTGGGCACTGCAGCTGCAGGCATTCCAGTTTACGGTGCAGGCAGTGTCTGGAAGTGACAATGTGGCGGCAGACTTCTTGAGTCGATTGACAGAGAGAGAGAGAGAGAGAGAGAGAGAGAGAGAGAGAGAGAGAGAGAGAGAGAGAGAGAGAGAGAGGAAACCTGAGGGTTCCATTAACCTGTGTCGTGAGAGGTTGACATTGTCGAAGCTATGCATGTGTTATTATCTTTGGTAAAGAATGGCGTAGCAAAGTGTTACTGTGGGTGTGGTATTTGTAGCACGTGTTACACAGCAGTTGTGCGTAATCAGAGCCCCCTCAGTTATGAAATTTATATGTAGTGCGTAGTGTAACGGCTGCCTGTAAGTGCCTGCATTAAGGTCATATGTGGCAGCGTTAGACCAGGTTGATTAATGTAACCTGTGATTGTTGATGTATTTAAAAGTTGATGCTGTTGTGATGGAAGTTTTGGAGTGCATCAAAAGTAACAGTAGGACAGAATGAGTGATGGGAAATTGGATTCTCATAGGTAGGGTGCGGCTAAAACGCCGATCGAGTGAGAAGTTGTTTGTTTTAACCTGTAGTTAAAACTTAGGCAGGGGGGTGTGTCACCGATCGGCGGTACTAAATCAGTATGTCCATGTGTTTAAGAGTAGTGGTGGTTCAAGATAGAGAGCGTGTGCGCATATGTGTGTGTGTGTGTGTGTGTGTGTGTGTGTGTGTGTGTGTGTGTGTGTGTGTGTGTGTGCGCGCGCGCGCGCTCGCGCGTATGTGAGGTTGGGGTTTAGTTAGCTAGAGTTAGGTTAAGTTCCTCAGGGTTAGGTAGAAAGATTAGGCTAGGTAGGAGGCTGGGGAAATAGGACATACAATATTCTTTCATTCCAGTCTTCACTTATTGAAGGAATGGAATGGAAGCGGGAGGTTGGTTTCGTTCCCGATTGTTACCCTTTTGTTACTTTGGTTCTACCCCAGAGAAGGCGGGGCAGGATATCGGCTGTTGTTGTGTTGTCAAGTCTGTGAGTTGTTGTGGTAAATTGTCGTGTTGTTGCACGAGCAACAACTAGTCCGTTGGTCAGGTGTGTCAGCTCTGCGGAGGGATACACTTCTCTGACCAATCGTTGTTTTATGTGATGAGTAGAGTTCGCTTGATTCCGACCAGGGCGGAATGCGTTGGGGTAGCTTCACTTCGGTCCCTGGTGTTCGTCGGAGTGGACGTACTCCTTGTAGGTGCGGCGGCAGCGCCGTTAGTTTTTGAAGAGTGACTTCAAGTCATAGTTAGGGCCAGGTCCTCGTCGGGTTTGGGTGCCCTTGGCCTGTGCTGAGTCGGTGTCGTCCTTGTTGGCAGCCACTGTCAGCCAGTTGCAGAACTGGTGTGGTTGATCGTCTGTATGTCCAGGTTGGTGATCTGTTAGGTTCGTTGTGTTGTAGTTCGTCGTGTTGTCTTGTATTATGGCGAGTTGTACTGTAGTTGTCTCATGTTGGGATTAGTTGTATGGTGTTCGTTGCGTATACTGGTTGTCTGGTATGATGTTGTCTTGGTTCCGTGATTGGAATTTGTTGTCAGCCGGTTTGTGTTGTTACCTCTTTTCGGTATATTCTGTAAGTAGTGTACATAGTGGTTCCTGAGTTCGGTTGTCATGTGACAGTTTGGCTAGACAGTGTGGGTTCGATATAATAACCGTTGATGGACGGTGATGTAGATATTGTTTGGGGTTAGTTCATGTTAATGTCAGTGGGTTCAATAAGAGGTTGCATTTTGTTGAGGATCATGATATGAGTCAGGTGCAGATGTGTCTGCGTGAATCATACAGGGATTGTGCTCAATTTCAGTTGTAAATAGTAGTAGTTCGATGATATTGATTAACGATTTCGGAGTTGACCTGCACAGCATTCGAATCGGTTAACTGTGTAGTAGGGCTAAGGCCAATTTGTGGTCGAGTGGTTGATACTGGAGTACGGTCGTGACTATTCAACTTATATTGGTGTCTTCTCACTTAAGTTACGAGTCATGGTTCTCGACGCGGGTGTCGTGCGCGTGCAGACTGTATCTGTGGCGTACGCATTTGGTACAGGACAGTGAGTCCATATGGTTAGAAGTTTTTTTTAAAGCAAACGAGTCGTCACACATGCAGGGATGTATGTGTTTGTGACAGAACGGGGTTGGAGAAAGATATCTTAGGTTGTGGGGAGGCAACCCAGTTATGAATTTTAGTAAGCAGAAAGAAGGGAAAGGTAAAGTTTAAGGCGAGTAGCTTAGCAGTTGATAGAATAAAAACGGATGATGTGCAGCATGTAATATTGTATGAAGTGTGGTTGTGTTGGCATAACAAGGATTAACCACTGGGTTATCTGACAAGAGATGACATGAGAGTGAGGTGCTGGATGGAAATTTTGGCGAACAAATCATGTTGTTTTTGATATATGGTTATAATTGACAGTGCAAAGAGGGGTAATAATGTGAAGGATTGTGGCTGCGAGCCGATTCTTTTGTGTGAACATGCTGGAACTGTGAACCGCTAAGAATTGATAAGGTTTTTTTTTTTTTCCTGAGAGATGTGTGTTACTACTGGTTATTGTGTGGAGACATTTCCTTGTGAAATTGGCCATTTCCTAGATTATTTAGTATGTTCTAAGGGGGCCCATGGAGTCCGTGTTGGATCGCTTAGATTGGTTTATTTCTCCGAGATTTGGGTGTGATTCATAATTTCATATGTAATAGCGTGGATTGGCTCAGAGAGAATATTGTTTTACTGCTGTTGTAAGGGTTGGCAGGAAATGGGTCTGATAACCCCAAAGT
>CM065743.1:24840568-24848068 GCA_033310375.1 Conus canariensis
ACAGCACCCGTCCTACCCCCTGCTCCAGCCCCTCCCGCACGATCGCTCCAGAACACGCCAGGAGACCTTACATTTCCATCAGCCAGACAGGTCGTCTACTGAACGTGCTCGGTCTCCTGTGTCATCTTCTTCAAGACAGAGCCAGTACGTTCTCTGTCCAGATCCAGGCAGACATCCAGCCGCCGTACCAACTCCTTGTCCTACCTTCTTCACTCCAGCAGAATATGGGAAACTGTCTTTTTTGCCTAGCATAATTGTGGTTGGAATATGGAAGCAGTATCTGTATCGTATGTACAGTCTTTCCAAATTCAAATCTAAAACAACTTATACCCCCCCCCCCCCACCCCTCCCAAATTTTCTTTTCCCATATTAGGTAGAGTGTGATGCTGTAGGCCTGGGCATGACTCTGGGCTGTGTCTGGGGCTGTGCTAGGGTTCTGTGTATACAGGGCCAGGGAATCGACTAGCCTGTCAATAGCTCCACATGTAGCGGCACTTTCTCCGGTGGGTAGCTGTCTGCCTCGGATTCTGCTTTAGTGTTGTTGTTGTTGATTTTATCTATTCTGTCTCCTTTTTCGCCCCCTCATGTGTGTAATCATCGTCATGTGGAAGGTGTCCACCAGTAGGAAGGAGAAGTCCTCAGCAGCAGCAGGATAAATACACACGATCAACTGCCACAGGTGATGGTACAACCACTGATTCTGACAGTGAAATGTCAGTGGATGTGCCCACACTGCAGAGAATGACACCCCTTCAAGTGCTGTGGGACGTTCAGGAGCATCGCCTCCATAGCCTGTGAATGTGAATGTGTGATCCTGGGACTGATGTGACGGTAAAGGACCATGTCTGGTTACGGACGGTTTAGTGGGATATCTTCATGGCTGAAAGTGTCTCTGTGTTAAAAATAGTGTTTCTCTGTACACTGTCAACGCAAAATAAATCTAAGAGGAAATATTTATCCAGCAGTTGAAAAACGACAGTATAGCATTGTTTGTAATCAAGAAGAATCATTTATTACTGGTGCTGATAAACAAACATGGGAAAAGGAATGGGGAAGCTTGCTGCTCTATGCTTCTGTATCAATGCAAAGTATGGGTCATTTTATATTGATAAGTAAAGATTCACTTCAAACCCCATTCGTGTATTCAAAGGTAAAAAATACTGACAAAAACATCTGATACGCTCCTAATGCAGTAACTGAGGGGCAGAATTTTCCTAACGACTTATTCTCCCATACTGAAGATTTACATGGAGAAAAAATGGAGTATGGAGTCTTAAACTGTGTTTTTGATAATAACCTAGACATCGTTAGTGGAGAGCCACGGCCACACAGACAAACAATATGAAGCGCTTTCAGTATCTTGTCTTGAACTGCTCTTTTTCGATATTTGGAGACTGTTTACTACCGAAGTTAAGTAGTTTACTTGATCGCGTAAAAACCATGCATGGCATGTCGTCTTGAAAACTAATCTAATTTTTCGTCTGAAAATGTCTTTGATTTTGTAATATCAAGCAATTTCTATTCAGTCGCTCGATCAGACCATAGAGCCGTAAGTGAACATGAAAACTCTTCAAATAAAGCGTGGGCCTTTTCTGGACAACAGCGTTCTACAAGACTCCTTTGTTTTTGAAAGGTATAAGTAGAATGATCGAATGATTTATGATTGAGTGTGCGCGCAGTTGAAATTGAAACTGCGCGCTGTAAAAATGTGTGAATACTGCATATCATTCTGTATTGAGCAACAAGGCTGAAAGTTTGTAACAAGCCTGGGTGAATCAGAAAGGAATCTATCTCTTGATCCAGATGATCACTGATTACTGCCCGGAAGGGTACGCCTGTAGAAAGAATCAGAGGTTTATTCTCTACCAAACGCCTACAGTGCGCAAATACGTTCTCGAATTAAGGTCACAGCGGAGGGAGAAAAAACAACACTAGATATTTCCTTAAATCCGAAAGGGCAAGGTCAAACGCTAAAATAATGGAACCTTTAAAAGCTGTAGGTGATCGTATAGTTTCAGCCCAGTATGACATTTTGAAAAAGCAGGTTAAAACTTTAAATAAGGTCTACACTGAAGCGAGAGAATTGGATGAAACTAAAGCTGCATCATTTACGCAAGGTAAAGATATCCCGCATCTTTCTTCAGAACAAAGGTTAGTTAAAGATAGAAATTGCTATTACTTCTGACAAAATTGCTGAATCACAGCATACAATGCGAAGCCATTCTTCCCCTGGATTAGATTACTGATAACCAGCTTCATTAAACGGTGTTTTTTTTTTATCTGAAAGTTGGTATCTTCTAGTTTGTTCCTTTAATACTACTTTTCAAGCAGGAATGTCGGTCACACAAAAACGGGCAGTATTAACTCTATCCATGCAGGAAAAGAATTACTATGAGATGAACTCTTTAACTAGCGTCCTATTTCTCTAACAAATACTGCCTATAAACTGTTAGCTGAAACTGTTACGAAAAGTCTGTCAAACTTGTTCACAGCCATTATTCATGAACATCAAGTTGGCTTTGTTTAGAATGAAAAGAGAGAGTACAAGGCTGATACTTCAGATGATACCACTGATTGCACAAACTCTGTAAATGAATCTGGTGTCCTATAAACAGTGGACTACCGTCGCACATTTGATTCTATATCGAACGATTTTATCATATAGGCTTTTAAATCTTTTGATCGGGCGGATTTTTTCTCTCGCTTAGTTATTATGCTAACAGCAAATGCAGAAAATAGCATTAGTTAGTGTCCCAGTTCAGAGTGGAATTAGACAAGGATGTCTGTTCTCCCTGTTGGCTTATGTTATTGCTCTGGAACTGTTACCGATAAAAAAAAAACAAACCCCAGGGCTCATAAGCATATTACAGGCATTGAATTACCTCTATCTTCGGAAGTTGTGTTTCCATAAACTTCTTGAAAAATGTAATGTATGCTAATGATGTTAGACGTTTCCGCACGTGATTTAGAGAGAGCCTTTAATTTCATAAATATGTATAAATATTTCTCTAATCTGAATGTTAATAAAACAAACACAGAGATCATGTGTCAAGGTTCTAAGAAACACTGTGACGTAATATATCGTGGCTTTCGATTAAATTAAAAATAAAGATGCTGAACAATTAAGTTGAACAATTGCTGAACAATTGTTCAGCAATTGTTCAGCATTAAAAATAAAGATGTTAGGTTTGTATTTTAGCAATATTCGTGTTGCATCTTCTACTACTGACAACTGAACAAAACGACTCGAGAAACTGCGGGGACTCTTTAGCTTATGGTCCAAACTTAAGCATCAAAGGCAAACGGTATAGTATGAAAACTTTTTTGTTCTCAAATTTTGTTTATTTTCTCCAGTCCGATGCAGTTTCAGATGAAGTTATTAATGAAATGAGTATTTTGCTGTTCAGAATTTTGTGGGAAAGAAAATTCACAAACAATGGGGCTTTTGAAAATGTAAAATGATAAGTGTTATGTAGAACAGTTGATGAGGGTGGTCAATATAGGATCAACGTCAGAGATATGCAGGTATCCTTTCTGTTATCTTGGATAATCAGCCCACAACAAGGTTCTGGACAGTCGTGGAGTGTTATTCCTCTTGACGAATGTTCTAAACGTGGAACTGACCTCTCCTGTTTTATGTTTGACGTCACCCCAAAAGTTTTCGTCGGGTTGTCCGGAGTGAACTGATTGTTCTGCAAACGGTTGTGTGGGCGGGGCAGGATAACAAACAGAAGGTGGACCTGAGTAGTAACAGTTTCACTGCCTGCACTCATTGCGCGTTTGGAATAACAAACAAGCAATATACAAAGGAAAACGTTTACATTTTAGAGACTAGGTCGAAGCTAATATTGATTTCGTTCAAAGAGTGAAATGTTATTGTTCAATCGCCTGTGCCAGTTTGCCGGTCGAAGCCTGTTTGAATACGATGCTGTACGCTATGCAGCACGAGCTGTCATGAACAGAGTGGAGGCCAGCTTTACGTTACAGTTCTCCGCTCTCCAGTCCCTCCTTTCGGCTCGTTGGTTCCGCAGCCAGCTAGCCAATTCAGTGACAGTGACACCCTGTGCACTTAGCTCTTGGCAACGTCAATACAACATATCTCTGAATACCCCACACTCGACAGTAAGCACGAAAGGAGACACATTTAGATTTCTACACTGGAAGATGTCCAACGTTTGTCTGATATATATTCTACAGTGTTAGATGGGTGTTAAGAATTCCATGTAATCTTCATATGGTACTTAGACTGACTCTGTTACAGTTAGTTATCTGTAAATTTTGGTATGGTACTACTGTAGACCTGCGTGTTCTGTTTCAAATAGAAATTAATTTAAGAGGAAGTTTTTGATGATCAGTCCTACATTGTTATACTGTGGACTGTGGAGCCAAATAAGTACCATCATCATTCTCTTTTTATCTCTTGTTTGATGTGCCCCCACCCCAACACCCCCTCCCCCCCCCCCATTCGCACACACACACACACACACACACACACACACACACACACACACACACGCACACGCACACACACGACTCACTCGATTACTCGCCCATACTCTCACACATGTATATGCGCTCACCTACCAACCAGCACAAAATTATTTCTGCGAATGACTTTCATCGACTTCATGTATGACTTCACCAAAGTTAGGGGACGAAGAGCTCAGCAAGTGAGAATCAGAACGCGACTCCCACTACATCAGAAAGGCAGACAACTGTTGGCTGATCAGACAGTACGGGTTGAACGACTCCCGCTGCATCAGAAAGGCAGACAACTGTTGGCTGATCAGACAGTACGGGTTGAACGACTCCCACTGCATCAGAAAGGCAGACAACTCTTGGCTGATCAGACAGTACGGATTAAACGACTCCCACTGCATCAGAAAGGCAGACAACTGTTGACTGATCCAAACAGTACGGATTAAACGACTCCCACTGCATCAGAAAGGCAGACAACTGTTGACTGATCCAAACAGTACGGATTAAACGACTCCCACTGCATCAGAAAGGCAGACAACTGTTGACTGATCCAAACAGTACGGGTTGAACGACTCTCACTGCATCAGAAAGGCAGACAACTCTTGGCTGGTCAAACAGTACGGATTAAACTACTCCCACTGCATCGGAAAGGCAGACAACTGTAGACTGATCACGCAGTACGGATTAAACGAGACGTAAATGTGTTGTCTAGTTTAAGAAAAGACAAGCATGTGCCTGGAAAGGTTCAGAGGTATTTCTGTGTGCTTGTTTGTTACCCTTCCCCCCTTTCACCCCTCTTAAGTCTTTAAACATGTGTTCTTAACCGAAAATGAATTGTTAAAAAAGAAGAAAAGAAGAAAAGAAAAGAACATTAGAAAATAGAAAGAAGCGATTTCGGAGACACAAAAAAGAGAGTGAGACGATGAAAGACGGTGGGGAGACTGATTTAAAGAGAGGGGGGAGTGGGGGGGAAGATGGGGAGAGTGGTGTGTGTGTGTGTGTGATTCGTGTGTGGTGGAAGACAGAGAGAGAAGTGGTGGAGGTGACGAGAAGAGGATAAGAGAGAGAGAGAAGAGAGAAGAGAAGAGAGAAAGAGAGAGAGAAGAGAGAGAGAGAGAAAGAGAGAGAGAAAGAGAAAGAGAGAGAAAGAGAAAGAGAGAGAGAGAGAGAGAAAGAGAAAGAAGAGAGAGAGAAAGAGAGAGAGAGAGAAAGAGAGAGAGAGAGAGAGAGACAGACAGACAGACAGGCAGGCAGGCAGACAGACAGACGGACAGGAGAGTGAGTCACTCAGTAAGAGAATGAGGAGATAGATAGATAGAGAGAGAGAGAGAGAAAGAGAGAGAGAGAGGAGAGAGAGAGAGAGAGGAGGAGGAGGAGGAGCAGGCAGACAGGAAGAAAGACAGACAAACAGACGGAAAGACAGACGGAAAGACAGACAGATAGAGAGGATGCAAATATGTATATTTTACTCTTTACGGTTGAAACCTCGTCTCCGCATGATGTCACATAGTCCAATACACAACAAAACCTTCAACACTCTTTCGGACACCATATCAACATCATAGTGAATGGATAAGATATAAAAAAAAGTATTGAAATAGCTAGGGTATTTAAAATCATTCTAAAATACGATTGAACATGGTCTTTCACAAGGTCTTTAAATAATCATAGTTCACCAAGTTAAGAGTCAAAGTCTCCTTTCTGGACAACCTCAAGAGATTGATTTGAAAGTTGCAATAATTATTTGATGTTATTTGATATTAATTTTGGTTTAAAGGTTATGAGGGATCGTGGAAATAGATCTCATTTTGTTTATCAAAATAGCATAAATGAATGGCATTTCCCGTTGACAGACAAATTTTTATTTCAAGGGAAGGGGAAGTGAGAGACAGAGTGTGAGTGAGTGAAAGAGAGGGAGTGAAAGAGAGGGAGAGAGAGAGAGAGAGAGAGAGAGAGAGAGAGAGAGGGAGGGAGAGAGAGGGGCAGACAGACAAAGAGAGATAGAGACAGAGATACACAGATATACAGTCAGAGACATCGGCACACACACACACACACACACACATACACACACACACACACACACACACACTCTCTCTCTCTCTCTCTCTCTCTCTCTCTCTCTCAGCGCGCGCGCGCGCGCGCGCGCACGCACGCATGCGCTCACACACATACACACAAGTACGCACGCACGCGCGCGCACGCACACACACACACACACACATGCACACACGCACGCACGCACGCACGCACGCACACACGAAAGCTCAAACACACACACACACGCGGGCATACGCGCGCTTGCCACACACACACACACACACACACACACACACACACACACACACACACACACATACACGCGCGCGCACACACACACACACACACACACACACACACACACACATACACACACACACGGGAGACAGAGAGAGAGAGAGAGAGAGAGAGAGAGAGAGAGAGAGAGAGAGAGAGAGTGTGTCATGAAGGAGAGAGAGAGAGAGAGAGAGAGAGAGAGAGAGAGAGAGAGAGAGAGAGAGAGAGAGAGAGAGAGAGAGAGAACAAAACATATTCAGAACTTTCATGCTACATCATTGTAACTGAGATCGTGCCTGAGCAAAGGATTTATAGAAATCCTGTCTTCTTTCGACAATGCTGTTCCTACAACACACAGCGACAGTAACACAATTCGATAAGACATAAAAATCGCTATGACAAGCACTTGAGAAATGCAAGGACCTGTATTAAAAACTACATAACATAATAATCATTTCAAGAAGACTGTTTCTATTCTGCTGTAAAGAAACCAAACGTGGTTTGGTCGCAAAGGCAAATATCGGATACTGTCCTCACAATACGCTTTCCAAACGAATTCATGAAAGGGATGAAAAGAAAAGCGTTCACTTACCTTTCAATTGCACAGTCGAGGCATTACGCACAAATAACAAATGAGAAAACAACAAATAGGAATATCCAAGCCGAAGGCACAACATGTCTCTTTTCGCTCTCTCTCTCTCTCTC
>CM065743.1:24868068-24875568 GCA_033310375.1 Conus canariensis
TGTGACAGAATGTTGCTACCGGACATTGACAGAAAGGATCATGAGGGCACTGGCTGTTGTCTGTGACAGAATGTTGCTAACCAAACATTGACAGAAAAGATCACGAGGGCATTAGCTGTTGTCTGTGACAGAATGTTGCTAACCAAACATTGACAGAAAGGATCATGAGGGCACTGGCTGTTGTCTGTGACAGAATGTTGCTAACCAAACATTGACAGAAAATGGAATGTAAATGTTACCACAGTTGTACCTGCCTCCAATGACACCATGGAATGTAAATGTTACCACAGTTGTACCTACCTCCAATGTTAGTCATCAAAATCAATGTGCATGTCACCCCATCGATTCGTACATCCCTCCAGTGATGTTCATGAAGACACAATGTGAATGCACATGCTTCTAATTTTGTTCATCGAAGCAGCGGAAAAATGCGATCTTGGATTTTGCAATGCATGAATATATGGTAAATAAACAAGGCGATATATTGACTAAGATGGGGTGCCATTGTCGAGTTTTTTCCATATCAGTAATACTGAGGTTCCCGGACTTGTTCCTAATCTGCTGTGTATGCTCCGTTGAGTGTAGCAGTGTTGAGATCAAAAGACTTCCGCCACTTATTTAAATTTAAAAAAAAGAGTGTTCCGTTATTCTTCAATGAGTATTCCGTTATTCTTCAGTGAGTGTTCCGTTATTCTTCAATGGCTCTCCGGTGTGCACATGGCAGCTCGGAAAATTACGAGTAAGCAGGGCACGTCTTCTTTGAGGACACTTCGTATTCGTGTCTACATCTGTGCTAGACGAATTTGTGCCGTAAACATCCCTGGTAGTGGAGTATAGGCATGAATGCAAAGTTACCTCCCTTATATTTGTTGAAAATTGAAGGGAAAAAAGTCTGACCATTGCCCAAGATCTGTGCACCCTCAACAGACGACAGGAGACAAGACAAGACAAGACAAGACAAGACATTGTTTCCCAAGAAAACTCCGTGAAGGTACACGAAAATGAAATATTACATATCACTTGTAACTAACACCAGTCGCATGGTACTTTCCACCAAGAATCTCCGATGGCTACATTTCAATAAAACTCACAGCTGATCGGCTTGAAACATCAGGCAGTATGGTTATCATCATTGAGAGAGAAAGAGAGAGAGAGAGAGAGACGCACGCACGCACGCACGCACGCACGCACGCACGAGCGCATGAGCGCATGGATAAAAAGTTATTTGGGACGACATATGTGAGTCGTAAAGAGAGAACATAAAAACCAGATGCAGACGCACAGACATCCATGCAGACTGGGAAGTGGCGAGAGAAAGTGAGAGAGACATGTAAAGAAGCTTCTGGATCATGCATGCATTTCCTCTCTTTCCCCCTCCAGTCTCGCTTTTTCCGCGTCGCCCCACACACAACGTGTGTGATGCATATTCATTAGCAAGCTTACGCTGATCTACGCCATGTTACCCGGGACACAGCAGAAGTCGACCACTGGCAAGTCATTTCCTGCCAGTGTCTGGCACGACAGAAGACTCCGGACACGAACAGAGCTGCAAATATGGGGAACGAAAGGGGGGATGGTTTTTTTTTTTTTTTTTTTGGAGGTGGGGGGGGGGAGAGGAGAGCGAGGGGGGGTGGGTGGGGGGGGGGGAGGGAAGACCAAAACTGAAATTTAGGAAACTAACGGGCTTTCAGGTTTGGGACAGGACAACAGCTTCAAGACTGGAACAACAATGACAATAACATTAACAACGCCAACAATTTCGACCACTAAAAGAGCAAACTGAAACTGTTGCTACTTCTACTACCACTACCACTGTTGCTGCTACTGCTGTTAGTGTTGCTGCAGCTGCAGTCACTGCTGTTACTGTCAACACCACCACGTCAACATCTTAGTACACACGGTAACACACGCGCGCTCGCATACAACACACACACGCGCGCGCTCGCGCATATGCGGGTGCGCGCGCGCGCGCGCACACACACCACACACACACACACACACTCAATCTCTCTCTCTCTCACTCACACACACACACACACACACACATTTTTAAAATGAAAAAAAACTGCACTTCACTGTAAATCTGTTGATTTCCTTGTTCTTAGAAGCCATCATGGGCTAAAATCGAGAACTTCTAATGATTTAGAATACGACAAAACTAATCGGTATCCCCCCCCACACACACACACACACACTCACAGACAGAGAGAGAGAGACAGACAGACAGAGAGAAGCTGACAGTGCTGTTCGTCTTTGGTTGAGACTGACTTCTTGCCCATCATCACTTGCAGTTTTTGGCGTGAGAGACTGACTTCTTGCCCATCATCACTTGCAGTTTATGGCGTGAGAGACTGACTTCTTACCCATCATCACTTGCAGGGACCGTGGCTAGGAACTGTGCTGGTAGAAAGTCTCTGATCTGGGAGTTCATCTTTAGTTCACCTTTATAGACTCTGTGAATCTGATCTGGATGTTTACCTTTAGTTCACCTGTATAGACTCTGTGAATCTGATCTGGATGTTTACCTTTAGTTCACCTGTATAGACTGTGAATCTGATCTGGATGTTTACCTTTAGTTCACCTGTATAGACTCTGTGAATCTGATCTGGATGATTACCTTTAGTTCACCTGTATAGCCTCTGTGAATCTGATCTGGATGTTTACCTTTAGTTCACCTTTAGTTCACCTTTATAGCCTCTGTGTATCAGATCTGGATGTTTACCTTCAGTTCACCTTTATATTCTCTGTGTATCTGACCTGAGTATCGACCTTTAGTTCACCTTTATAGTCTATGTGTATCTGATCTGAGTATCGACCTTTAGTTCACCTTTATATTCTCTGTGTATCTGATCTGAGTATCGACCTTTAGTTCACCTTTATAGTCTATGTGTATCTGATCTGGATGTTTACCTTTATTTCTCTTTTAAAGTCTCAGTGTATCTAATCTGGGAGTTCATCTTTGGTTCACCTTCATAGGCTCTATGAATCTGATCTGGATATTTACCTTTATTTCACCTACATAATCTCTGTGTATATGACCCTGGTGTTCATCTTTGTAATCTCTGTATACATCATCCGGGTTTTCACCTTTATAGTCTCTGTGTTTGCCGTCCGGGTGTTCACCTTTATAGTTTCCATGTATTTGATCTGGGTCTTCACCTTTATAATCTTTGTGTATCTGATCCGGGTGTGCACCTGTATGGTCTCTGTGTATCTGATCCGAGTGTTCACTTTACAGTCTCTGTGTATCTGATCTGGGTGTTCACCTTAATGGTCTCTGTGTATCTGATCTGGGTGTTCACCTTAATGGTCTCTGTGTATTTGATCTAGGTGTTCACCTTTGTAGTCTGTTGTATCTTATCTGGGGATTCACCTTTATAGACTCCGTGTATCTGATTAGGGTGTCCATCTGCACAGGTAAAAAGAAATAACCAAGGACTATGCTGTATTGTGCCTTTTATAAAACAAACAAACAAACCAACTGAACAAGGATGAATTACGCTTTATACTACATTGTGAAGCGCGATATGACATTAGAGGTATTTCCACCTAACCTAAGTGCTGTACGACCTTGTACAATTCGTGTGACTGTTCTGTGATGCATTGTGCCTGTTGTTTGTGTTATTTCTATGTGTGTAAGATGTTTAGGTTTAGGGAAACAAAAGCAGCATAGAAAGGTTTTCGTGCTTTGTGCTAAGAATGCGTGTGCAATATTTCGCTGGAAGAGTTCTCTGTTCGCATACTGTTTATTACGTACCATGGCGTATAATGAATAAACTCTCTCTCTCTCTCTCTCTCTCTCTCTCTCTCTCTCTCTCTCTCTCTCTCTCTCTCTCTCTTCTTAACACATATACACATACATAAATCTCTCCGTGTGTCTCATCAAATGTCTTTGACAAAAGACATGAAAAAATAAAAATTTCCCATCATTAGTATGATCGTTGTATATAACATAGTCTACCAGAGCCTTGCGTCCTGACGATCGATCGTTCTTCACAGCCCACTACAGGCCCGGCAATACAATACTAATGGCTTCGGCTAAAACTTTTTAACAGTTCTTCAAATCCTCTTCGCTCACGGAGAGAGCCATTGTCGAGGTGAAGCACTGTAGTCCTCGCTTTGGGTAAGGGAGAAAACCGTGTTTTGCCTGACGAACTGAAGTTGTCTCCCAGTCAGAAAAAAGGCCACCGCTTCAGCAAGAGTGTGGATTCGGGCTAAATGTGGATTGTTTAGACAGAATTATAGTTCGAAAACAAAAAGTAAAAAAAAAAAAAAAAAAAAAGAAAAAGAAAGAAAAACTAGAAAGAAGAAGGTAAGGGAAAATATAAGATCTTCTTCCTTACGTCTGTCTGTCTGTTCAATTACTGGTCTTTCTCTCGATCTCGCTCTTGCAAGTGTGTATGTGCGTGTGTGTGTGTGTGTGTGTGTGTGTGTGTGTGTGTGTGTGTGTGTGTGTGTGTGTGTGTGTGTGTGTGAATCTCTTTGTCGCTTGGTGTCTGTGTCAGTCCTTCCCTTTCCCTCCCCTCTCCTGCGTCTCTCTCTCTCTCTCTCTCTCTCTCTCTCTCTCTCTCTCTCTCTCTCTCTCTCTCTTTTCTCGTGTAATTTATTTCATCCATTGAATGATGCAGACATCATAAAACAACAATGTATGAAGAGGGAATGAGACATTCCGGCTTACATTTTATGTCCAGAATACAAGGACGTAGCGCTGTCATTTTCCTTCGTCCTTCATTCGTCCAAGAAAGAAAGACAGAAAAAGAGAGAAAGAAAGAAAGAAAAACAATAACCACACTCACAGTAAAGATGAAGACATATGATCCATTGTAATTCACGTTCGATAAGACTTAAAGGGCTTTACAAATATTTCACAAAGAAAATACAAAGAAACGAAGAAGGGGTAAACATGATAGCTTACTGAGCAATATCGTGCATGGAGAGAATGGACTTCGCGATTTAGACAAGAGAAACAACTCTTTATTTTTCTGACGAACGAAGTTGTCTCCCATAACGTTATTACAGCAAAATAATTTTCAAAGACGTCAGATTGTATGGGTGAAAAATGTCAAACTCAGTAGTTTGATAAAACCAGACTCATTCTCTCTCTCTCTCTCTCTCTCTCTCTCTCTCTCTCTCTCTCTCTCTCTCTCTCTCTCTCTCTCTCTCTCCCCTGTGTGTGTGTGTGTGTGTGTGTGTGTGTGTGTGTGTGTTGTGTTGTGTTGTGTTGTGTTGTGTTGTGTGTGTTGTGTTGTGTTGTGTTGTGTGTGTGTGTGTGTGTGTGTGTGTGTGTGTGTGTGTGTGTGTGCGCGCGGCGCGCGCGGCGCGCGCGCGCGCGCATGCGTAAATGCGTGCGTGCCTACACACGAAGTTCATAGGCTGTCTGTCTGTGCCCCTCCCCTCTCTCTCTCCCCCTCTCTCCTTCAAAAATACAAATAAAGGAAGACAGATTGAGGAAGGAAAAGAGGCCATTACTGAAAAGGAGGTAGAGGAGCGGGTAGGGCAGAACCAGAAAATAACAACGAGGAGGAGGGTCGGAGAGACGGAAGGGAATGCCAGAAAGGGGGGAGGGGTAGGGGTGGCAGGGTGGGGGGGGGGGGGGGGGATGAACAGCAGCGCAGCAGCCAGCCACAGGGGCACTTTCAGCCACCTTGTAGACTGTGGCGGCAGAGCGCTGGGGACGTCATCGATCGTTGTCGTACAGAAAGTAACACCTAGCTTACTTCACCGTGCTCCACGGTGCAGCTCCTCGCATTGTCGTCTATACACCTTCGTATGAGGTTCGTGCGCGCACAGAGAGAGAGAGAGAGAGAGAGAGGATAGAGAGAGAGAGAGAGAGAGAGAGAGAGAGACAGAGAGACAGAGACAGAGACAGAGACAGAGACAGAGTCACTTACTCACCCACACACCCACACACACACACACACACACACACACATACACACACACACACACACACACACACACACACACACACACACACACACACACAGAGGGGCGCACGCATGCACGCACGCTCTCACAGAGAGAGAGAGAGAGAGAGAGAGAGAGAGACTCACACACACACACACACACACACACACACACACACACACACACACACACACACACACACACATACAAGCACGCGCGCGCGCGCGCTCGCACGCACGCACGCACAAAATGAGACAGACGGACAGACGGACTTGCATGCACAGACAGAAAGAGACAGAGACACCAAGTGACAATGAGCGACCAGAGTAAGGCAAGGCGAGGCAGGGCAGTTTTCATGTCACCTGTAAGCTTAACACCAGTGGCAACAGTACGTGACACACAACCAACCTACAACAGTACATGAAACAGCGACAGCAACCAACCTGCAACAGTACGTGACACAGCGACAGCAACCAACCCACAACATTACGTGAAACAGCGACAGCAACCAACCCACAACAGTACGTGTGACACAGCGACAGCAACCAACCCACAACAGTACGTGTGACACAGCGACAGCAACCAACCTAAAAGAACACGCAGGAAAGCACAGAACTCCCCCAAAGTGGTGGAAGTCATTCGGGGCACAGACTGAGAGGGTCAAAGTGGTGGAAGTCATACGGGGCACAGACTGAGAGGGTCAAAGTGGTGGAAGTCATTCGGGGCACAGACTGAGAGGGTCAAAGTGGTGGAAGTCATTCGGGGCACAGACTGAGAGGGTTTCTGCCCTTGTACTTTTGTAATAGGATATGCAAAAATAAGAAATGTCAACGTTCGTATTTCGAGAAGGATGATTAATCATCCTTGATTATTAGATCGCTATCAGTGCGAATGACCTTTACAGTGTTCATGTTCGGTAGAAAAGCTGTAGTAATCTTGCTGTAGAGATCTTCCACGTGCCATTTCTTCTTCTTCTTCTGCGTACGCAGGCCGATACTCCTGCCGACACTGCCTGTATAGGGAGTGGAATTTTGTGTCTTGACCCTGTTCTACTCCAAGTTAATGGGAAGTGTACGTCAATTGGCCATGTGTTCCCCCACTGTCCTTAACATGGTTCAGTGGTTTTTGCGTCATCTTGCCGACAGACAGGTAGGTAGACAAATGGACACAGACAGACAGACAGGTAGACAAATGGACACTGACAGACAGACAGGTAGACAAATGGACACAGATAGACAGACAGGTAGACAAATGGACAGACAGACAGACAGACAGGTAGACAAATGGACACAGACAGACAGACAGGTAGACAAATGGACAGACAGACAGACAGACAGGTAGACAAATGGACAGACAGACAGACAGGTAGACAAATGGACACAGACAGACAGACAGGTAGACAAATGGACACAGACAGACAGACAGGTAGACAAATGGACACAGACAGACAGACAGGTAGACAAATGGACACAGACAGACAGACAGACAGGTAGACAAATGGACACAGACAGACAGACAAACGAACGGAAGGACGTGAAAATGAACGTTTTTAGCGAAGGCAGTCAAATCCCAACGAAGAGGAAACAAACATGA
>CM065743.1:24880568-24883068 GCA_033310375.1 Conus canariensis
CATTGTTGATTGCAAACATGTCAATCAATGATTTAAGAACAAAAGCACGGTCAAGCGTTGAATGCATGCGTCTAAAACCTGCTTGGTTTTCTGAAATAAGTCCATTTATTTCAACAAAATAAGTAAGTCTGCTATTTAGAATTGCCGTGAATAATTTGCCTACACAACTCAACAGTGTTATCCCTCTGTAGTTATTGCAGTCTTGTTGATCTCCTTTGCCTTTATAGAGTGGTACAATTAATCCTGTCACCCAATCTTCTGGTATAATACCAGAATCCAAAACACGATTAAACAATAAACAATAAAACTCTGTCATATAAGGAACACTATTCTTTATATATTCATTCCTTACTAAATCAACTCCTGCTGCTTTATTATTCTTTAAACATTTAATGACTCTTTCAATTTCATCCACAGTAACTGAATCATTTAAAATGTCTAGATTGATATTTCCTTCAGATACTTCATTACTAAAAATGATATCATTACATCCAGTATTTTGATTAAGGGACTGGAAATGATTTTTAAGCTCTTCAAGAGGTATAGGACACGATGAAGCTTTTTTGCCTTTAATTTTCCTCCAATAATCCCTTGGATTTCTAGTTTTTAAAGCTCGCAATTCTCTATGCCATTTTCTCGTTGCTCTTCTTTCAGATCGTCTCAAAACATTTTTTATATTCTTTGCTTTTAGCAGCAAGATTATTTAGATTAGGCACAGTATTTGAACATTTAACTTTATCCTTTGCTTTAAAGTACTAGCTTCGAGAAACCTTACACTCCTTATCAAACCAGTTTTGATTCTGCCTTATTGAATATCTATTATTGTGAATATTAGAGTAAGTACCAAATGTATCCTTCGCTGAATCAACAAGAATTGACGAAAACCGCTTATTCATTTCACTGATTGATATTGTGCCTTGTTCAAATAAAGTTACAATTTCATCAACATTGTAATTTGCTAAATGTTCTTTATATTCATTACATTTGTTGTTATCCCATCTTCTAATCTCTGCACCATCATACCTTTGATGCAGAGTGTTTAGTACCATTAGGTTCATTGAAAACAAAACAGGTTTTAACTGGAAGAGACAGGCATAATGGGCAATGCACATCAGAGAACAACGCATCAAAAACATCAACTTTAAACTTACTTGCATTTTCCATCAAATATCTAGAACCAATGATATAATCAACAACTGTGCTTCCTTTACATGTGCATGTTCCAATACCAGCATCTGAACCAATTCTTCCGTTAAAAATGTATATTGACAGTGATTTACATAAATCTAAGAGACGATAACCATAATTATTAGGCCTCTGCTTATCTTGAGATGATCTTTGACAAGGTTGGAAATTATCTTCGCTCATATCATAGAGAACATCAGAGAACACAGACTGAGTGAACTGATTCATATCAATAAAAGTCATTCATACTTTTGGTATAAGCATTAAAATCGCCCAGCAACAAAACATAACAATCCTTATATTTATCTTGTAATGATAACAATTCCGTCTCAATCGCGTCAAACAGTTCAACATTGCTATAAACTGAACCTTCGGGAGGAATGTATACGCCACCAATCAGACAGTCTTTATCATAACCTGACAATGATCTGTTTAATAGACACCAAGCCACACATCCACCAGAATAAGGTAAAATCTCCACATACGTAGATAGCTTGCTTTTGATGGCTATTCCAATACCACCAGAACGTCGATTAGACAGGCTTTTCTGTTAAACAGTTTAATGTCATATCCCCAGTCACTGAAGCAATCAGAGATAAATAAAGCATCTTGGTCATCAGTTTTAGTCTCAAGGAAAACGGCAATGTCGAATAGTTGAATATAGTTCACAAATTCCAAACACTGGAGACGGGAACGCAATCCACACACATTTAAAGATACAAAGGCCAGCTCACGATCATGGCGAACAGTGTGATCCACATCCATATCAAGAACATAATCATCGTTGACATCACAATTAGAAACGCAAGCTTGCAAGCAAAAGGGATTCACAGATGAAGTTACCACACCAGATGATCGCTCATCAGAAGATTGATTGGAAGAATAGAAACAATTACCAACACATAGACAAGATGAAGAATGAGTACAGCTACAAGCACATAACGTTGAGACTACACATGAGTCAGATGAATCACCACGACCTCCGGCAAACCCCTAGCTGGTGTAGATGAAGTGCTGAAGCCCAAGCGCCGTGTAGCCTACCTTCGTCTCACCGATCCGGAAAAGGTCGTCAGGTGACTCTACGTACACCGCGTTGCTGCCGGAAGATCCCGCACTGCCACTGCTGTTCCTCCCAGGGGCGGCCTTCAACTGACAAACAATTTTGCCATCATGGGTAGTGGATACCCTGTCCACACCAGGTGCTGCCTTACACATTTTGAATAATTTGAAGCGTAGGGGTGTCAGTTCATCGTTCAGGTAAACTCCTTTCATGTCATGCTTGCGCAGATCTCTCTTCCTCATCATGAGGTTCGCC
>CM065743.1:24888068-24890568 GCA_033310375.1 Conus canariensis
CTGAAGTGATACGCTCACCAACAGACGTTCATTGTCAGGAAAGAGGAGACTGGAAATCACCTTGTCCTATTCCCTAGGGCCGGTCCATGTTTGAACAAAAAAATGGTGTTCTTTGAAAACGCTTTCAAGAACGTAGATCGCCACTGAGACTTGATCTCCCAACGAGTGACATCCACACAGACGACAGACCGACCCTGGTAACAAATTCAAACTTTCACTGCCTGTAGAACATTGGTAGATTCAATCCACACACAATACCGAGGCGGAGACATGCCCCTCAAACCTTTCAAATCTCTCAGGTAAGATTCCACAGCAACCAAACTCTTGCCTATTTGAAGTTTCTGAAATGGAAAGTTACGAAACAGTGACCAATGAAAATACATGGAACGACAACAGAAATGACGTCATTTGGGAAACTCCCTAGAACTTTAAAGGCCCTTCCCGACCTACTATATGTTAGGCTGTCATCATCTGTGCATTCGTCAAAAGACGGAGAGCTTCACACGGAACGGTCTCAATTTTTATGACTATTTAAACAAGAGGGAGCATCTAATCACATAAGCGATGTGCGGCAACCTCCTGTGTCTGTATGATATAAACATGTAAACTGACAGAGATGTACTTAGAGGACTGGTGGTGTAAGTCTGTTCTGATAGGTCAACACGTGCCCTGATCTGTTACTATAAATAAGTTTCAAAACGAGGTGACTGAGAGAAGAAAATGAAGCACACATTCTTGCGCCAAATATGGGAAGATAAGTGGTTCCTCGTTCTCCGTTTTCGTTGTCCTAAATGTTGTTTGTTTTTGCCTGAAGAAGACCCAAGAGGTCGAAATGCACTGTGTTTTGTTTGTCCTGTAATCTGTTTGTCTGTATCTATGGCGATAAATAACCCCTTTTCTTTTTCAAATTTTACCATAAATAAATTACAAGCCGCCTCTCTCTCTCTCTCTCTCTCTCTCTCTCTCTCTCTCTCTCTCTCTGCACACGTGCGCGCATGCGTGCGTGCGAGCGTATGTACATACGTGCGTGTGTATGTACAGTCAGACAGACACGCAGAATACAGACAGACACAGAGAACAAAGTCAGACAACACAGATAATACAGACAGACAGACACAGAGAATGCAGACAGACACCAAGAATACAGTCAGACAGACACAAAGAATACAGTCAGACAGACACACAGAATACAGTCAGACAGACACAGAATACAGACACACAGAATACAGTCAGACAGAATACAGTCAGACAGACACACAGAATACAGTCAGACAGACACACAGAATACAGTCAGACAGACACACAGAATACAGTCAGACAGAATACAGTCAGACAGACACACAGAATACAGTCAGACAGACACACAGAATACAGTCAGACAGACACAAGGAATACAGTCAGACACACCGAATACAGTCAGACACACAGAATACAGTCAGACACACAGAATACAGACACAGAGAATACAGTCAGACAGACACGAAGAATACAGTCAGACAGACACACAGAATACAGTCAGACAGACACACAGAATACAGTCAGACAGACACACAGAATACAGTCAGACAGACACACGGAATACAGTCAGACAGACACACAGAATACAGACACAGAGAATACAGTCAGACAGACACACGGAATACAGTCAGACAGACACACAGAATACAGTCAGACAGACACACAGAATACAGTCAGACAGACATACTGAATACAGTCAGACAGACACAAAGAATACAATCAGACCACAGAGATAATACAGACACACAGACACAGATAATGCAGACAGACAGACTCAAAGAATACAGTTAGACAGACACAGAGAATGCAGACACAGAGGGCCCGTGCAGAAAACACAGCCAGACAAATGCAGAGAAACCAACCAATCAGGGACAGAGAAGACAACCAAACAGAGAATACAGTCAGACAGACACAGAGAATACAGTCAGACAGACACGGAGAATACCGCCAGACAGACACGGAGAATCCAGGCAGATAAAGAGCTGGCAGTCAGACAAACGCAGAGAAGACAGTCACACACACATAGAGAAGACAGTCAGATACAGAGAAGACAGACGCATACAGAGAAGACAATCAAACAGATACAGAGAAGACAGTCAGATACAGAGAAGACAGACGCATACAGAGAAGACAATCAAACAGATACAGAGAAGACAGACAGACACAGAGAAGACAGTCAAACAGATACAGAGAAGACAGTCAAACAGATACAGAGAAGACAGACAGATACAGAGAAAACAGACAGACATAAAGAAGACAATCAAACAGATACAGAGAAGACAGACAGACACAGAGAAGACAAACAGATACAGAGAAGACAGTCAAACAGATACAGAGAGGACAGACAGATACAGAGAAAACAGACAGACATAAAGAAGACAATCAAACAGATACAGAGACGACAGCCAAACAGATACAGAGAAGCCAGACAGATACAGAGAAACAGACAGACATAAAGAAGACAATCAAACAGATACAGAGA
>CM065743.1:24900568-24903068 GCA_033310375.1 Conus canariensis
CACTCTTCTCTCCTCTCTCTCTCACTCTCTCTCTCTCTTTCTCTCTCCTCTCTCTCTCTCTCTCTCTTCCTTCTCTCTCTCTCTCTCACTCCATTTCAGTCATTTCCCACTCCATGACTACCTTCATTCTACTGTCCTTCAGTATCTGCACGTTAATAAAACGCCTGTTGTATGTGTCTCCGCCTCCTGCATCGTTAATAAACCGCCTGCTGTGTGTGTCTCCGCCTCCTGCAACATTCATTTATATGCACTCGCTTGTGTGTGTCCTCGCTCCTGCATCGTTAATAAAACGCCTGCTGTGTGTGTCTCCGCCTCCTGCACAGTTAATAAAACGCCTGCTGTGTGTGTCTCCGCCTCCTGCACATTCAATAATAATGCCTGCTGTGTGTGTCTCCGCCTCCTGCACATTAATAAACGCCTGCTGTGTGTGTCTCCACCTCCTGCACTGTTAATAAAACGCCTGCTGTGTGTGTCTCCGCCTCCTGCACTGTTAATAAAACGCCTGCTGTGTGTGTCTCCGCCTCCTGCACAGTTAATAAAACGCCTGCTGTGTGTTCTCTGCCTCCTGCACTGTTAATAAAACGTCCTGCTGTGTGTGTCTCCGCCTCCTGCACTGTTAATAAAACGCCTGCTGTGTGTGTCTCCGCCTCCTGCACTGTTAATAAAACGCCTGCTGTGTGTTCTCCTGCCTCCTGCACTGTTAATAAAATGCCTGCTGTGTGTGTCTCCGCCTCCTGCACTTTAATAAAACGCCTGCTGTGTGTGTCTCCGTCCTCCTGCACTGTTAATAAAATGCCTGCTGTGTGTGTCTCCGCCTCCTGCACTGTTAATAAAATGCCTGCTGTGTGTGTCTCCGCCTCCTGCACATTAATAAAACGCCTGCTGTGTGTTGCACTGCTTTAATAAAATGCTGCTGTGTGTGTCTCAGCCTCCTGCACTTTAATAAAACGCCTGCTGTGTGTCTCCGCCTCCTGCACTGTTAATAAAACGCCTGCTTGTCTCCGCCCCCTGCACTGTTAATAAAATGCTGCTGTGTGTCTCCGCCTCCTGCACATTCAATAATAACGCCTGCTGTGTGTGTCTCCGCCTCCTGCACTGTTAATAATGCCTGCTGTGTGTCTCTGCCTCCTGCACTGTTAATAAAACGCCTGCTGTGTGTCTCTGCCTCCTGCCTGTTAATAAAACGCTGCTGTGTGTGTCTCCGTCCTCTGCACTTTAATAAAGTGCTTGCATGTGTGTCTCCGCTCTCCTGCACTGTTAATAAAACGCCTGCTGTGTGTGTCTCCGCCTCCTGCTCTGTTAACAAAACGTCTGCCTGTTTTGTCTCCGCCTCCTGCACTGTTAATAAAACGCCTGCTGTGTGTGTCTCCGCCTCCTGCTCTGTTAATAAAACGTCTGCTGTGTGTGTCTCCGCCTCCTGCACTGGTAATAAAACGTCTGCTGTGTGTGTCTCGCCTCCTGCACTGTTAATAAAACGCCTGCTGTGTGTATCTCCGTCTCCTGCACTGTATAAACGCTGCTGTGTCTCTCTGCCTGTTAATAAAACGCCTGCTGTGTGTGTCTCCGCCTCCTGCACTGTTAATAAAACGCTGCTGTGTGTGTCTCCGCCTCCTGCTCTGTTAATAAAACGTCTGCTGTGTGTGTCTCCGCCTCCTGCATCGTTAATAAAACTCTTGCTATGTGTGTTCTCCGCCTCCTGCATCTGTTAATAAAACGCTGCTGTGTGTTCTCCGCCTCCTGCACTGTTAATAAAACGCCTGCTGTGTGTGTCTCCGCCTCCTGCACTGTTAATAAAACGCCTGCTGTGTGTGTCTCCGCCTCCTGCACTGTTAATAAAACGCCTGCTGTGTGTGTCTCCGCCTCCTGCACTGTTAATAAAACTCTGCTAGTGTGTGTCTCCGCCTCCTGCACTGTTATAAAACCTGTGTGTGTGTCTCCGCCTCCTGCATCTGTTAATAAAACGTCTGCTGTGTGTGTCTCCGCCTCCTGCACTGTTAATAAAACGCCTGCTGTGTGTGTCTCCGCCTCCTGCATGTTAATAAAACGCCTGCTGTGTGTGTCTCCGCCTCCTGCACTGTTAATAAACGCCTGCTGTGTGTGTCTCCGCCTCCTGCACTGTTAATAAAACGCCTGCTGTGTGTGTCTCCGCCTCCTGCACTGTTAATAAAATACCTGCTGTGTGTGTCTCCGCCTCCTGCACTGTTAATAAAATACCTGCTGTGTGTGTCTCCGCCTCCTGCACTGTTAATAAAACGCCTGCTGTGTGTGTCTCCGCCTCCTGCACTGTTAATAAAATACCTGCTGTGTGTGTCTCCGCCTCCTGCACTGTTAATAAAATGCCTGCTGTGTGTCTCCGCCTCCTCCTCTTCCCTTACCCCAGTTTTTGTCCACACCCCCTTGTCCCCCCCCCCCCACCACCACCACCACCACCACTCCCTCTTTATTCTTCCCACCATGTCTCTACAAAAATGAGCATGAGAACACTTAGGTCAAATACAGG
>CM065743.1:24905568-24910568 GCA_033310375.1 Conus canariensis
CGAGAAATTATCCAGTGCTGGAATCGTCAGATAAGACGAACTCATGCCATTGCTACTGCTGGTATTACTGTTACTTCTATGTCTGCTACTACTACTACTATTACTACTACTATTACTATTACTACTACTACTACTACTACTGCTACTACCACTACTACTACTGCTACTCAGGAGGCTGGGGAAAGACAGAGGGATGGTTTGTCGTGCACTCATATCGCCAACTCTGGGGGGTGGCACTGAGAAATGAATGTGATAAGGACTAGGTGTAAAATTCCCCCAAATGGAAATGGCCCTGATGGGAATCGAATCCACGAATCTCACGACCTCCAAGCAAAAATCCACGAATCTCACGACCTCCAAACAAAAATCCACGAATCTCACGACCTCCAAGCGAAAATCCACGAATCTCACGACCTCCAAGCGAAAATCCACGAATCTCACGACCTCCAAGCGAAAATCCGAAACATTAGTCACCACGGCAGCTGGGCTTTCCACCAGCTTTTGTCAAAAACCGTGCTTTAGTTTAGTTACGTTAGTGAGTGAGTGAGTGAGTGAGTGAGAGAGTTAGTTGATTGGTTGGTTGGTTGGTTTGTTAGTTCGCTCGTTAGTGCGTTAGTTTGTTAGTTAGCCAGTTCGTTCGTCCTTTCTTTTGCGGTTGTTCATTCGTTTGTTAGTTCTACAGTTAGTTAGTTAGTTGTCAATAATCCGCTTTCAGACAAATGAACAAAAATACTGAAATGAAGTATTAAGCCCGTAATGGAGACAGCCACGCAGTCATGGATACACTGGTGGACATCATAGCCAAGTAGTTCACTTGGGGATTGTTCACCAAAGGACAGATCTGATATCACAGGATAGCCATGTTCTGCTTCTTTGTCGTCCAGTGCATCCGAGCAGAATATGAATATAACATTTTATTACACCATTTGTGCTCCTGTCGTCTCACTAAGGATTCTCGTGACTAAACCTTTATACTTTTAGATCACAAGCACTGACGCGAAGTCTTCTCAGCTTACGTCATTATTCGAAGTTTTTTTTTTTTCTTCACGTGTTTGATGTATGATTCCATTATGGTAAACGACTAAAAAAAAAAAAAAAAAAAAAACCACTAGTTCTTTTACAGTTATGCTTTTATTCTTCTGTTGTTTCTAGAAACCTGCACATTTGGAATATGAACGCTGATTCATTTCATACCATGTCCTGTTATCAGTATATCAGTCGTACTAGAAGGTGAGCTTTCTTCTTCGAATTTCATGACCATGTTCATTAAAGCCGTTTTGAATAAATTCAAGTCACTAGGTAAAATGTAAGTATGCGCGGTCGCGCGAGCGAGCACGTGCGTGCCTGCCTGCCTGCCTGCGAGCTTGCATGCGTGCGTGGTTGCGCGTGCGCGTGCGCGTTTGTGTGTGTGTATGTGTGTGTGTGTGTGTGTGGCGTGTGTGTGTGTGCGTGTGTGTGTGTGTGTGTGTGTGTGTGTGTGTGTGTGTGTGTGTGTGTTGTGTGTGTGTGTGTGTGTGTGTGTGTGTGTGTGTGTGTGTGCGCGAAGGAAAGCATGTTGGGGAGAGTAGGGGAGAAAAGAAGGGGGGGGAGGGGGGCTGTCCTTTTCTGAAATCAATCTGCTCTTTTAAAGAAAAAGAAGCAAACTTATCAAAACACTGACGTCGAAGGGGGCAAAACGATCTGAATTCTTTTAATCCTATAAAGGATGGCAGCCTGTCACAGACGGTTGGCGGAACGGGTCGTTGGATGACAGACGCCACAGAACGTCCGGCGCCAGAAACGCCTTATTGACCGAAAGGTTCTCCTGCATCAACTCTGTCAGCCCGTCCACGGTCTGGTTGGCAACACGGAGAATATGATAAAAAAAATTTTTTAATGATGTAACCAGTCGTATTTTTGTTCTGGTCACAGCTTTTGCTGATCGTTACACACACATACACACACGCGCGCGCGCGCGCACGTGCACACGCACTCACGCACGCACGCACACACACACACATACACACGCACGCACGTACATAGGCACTCATGCATGCACGCACGCGCACACACACACGCAGGCGCGCGCGCGCACGCACACACACACACACACACACACACACACACACACACACACACACACACAGATATACGCACCCACACACGCACTCATGCATGCACACACGTGCGCGCGCGCGCACGCACACACACACACACACACACACACACACACACACACACACACACACATACACACACACACACACACACGCAGGCGCGTGCGTAAGTATGTGAGTGCGGGCGCATGCTTCAGTGTGTGTGGGCGTGTGTGTGTGTGTGTGTGTGTGTGTGTGTGTGTGTGTGTGTGTGTGTGTGTGTGTGTGCGTGTGTGCGCGCGCGCGCGCGCGCGCGAGCGCGCGCGCGCGCCTGTGTGTGATTTTTAAGATAGAAAGATAGATCGATAGATGGAAAGACAGAGAGACAGACAAACCGACAGACACTCAGATAGATAGACTGACAGACAGACAGATAGATAAAGAGAGAGAGAGAGAGAGAGAGAGAGGAGAGAGAGAGAGAGAGAGAGAGAGATCCATAAATACATCAATAGATATGAATACACTTCGAGTTTTAAAAAGTTCTCTATTGCAAAGTATACTCAGCTCTTTCGGTGGACACAGACGCTGAAAAAGAAAGGATGAAAGGAGAATAAAAAGAGTACATTTCTCCCAAATAATACTTTTATTTCCAGTTTCGTTCGCGCTTCGGAATTCCTCTGCAGCAGATATATAAGAAAGAATAGAGGAGTCTTCTGATGAGATTGGTTCTTTTAGTTCTGTTTATACCCATCTTTGAATATGTATGTATGCAGGTATATATATATATATATATATATGTGTGTGTGTGTGTGTGTGTGTGTGTGTGTGTGTGTGTGTGTGTGTGTGTGTTATACATATATATATATATATATATAAGAGAGAGAGAGAGAGAGAGAGAGAGAGAGAGAGAGAGAGAGCACAACAGACAGAACAAAAACAAAAAACAAAAAAAGACAGAAAGAAAAAGAACAAAAAAGAAAAAGTGTGAAGAAGACAAAGAACTAATATGAATGAAGAAGCGGGAGTAAGATTCAGATAGAAGAAGAAGAAGAAGAAGAAGAAGATTTTGATGGTGTTGATGATGATGATGATGACGACGACGACGACGACGATGATGATGATGATGATGATGATGATGATGATGATGATGATGATGATGATGAGAAAAAGAATTAAAAATAGCACAAGAACAGAAGGAAGACTTTAATAATCATTGTGATGATGACGACAACGACGACGACAACGAAGACGAAGACGACGGCGGCGACGGCGACGGCGGCTTCGGCGGCGACGACGAGAATGACTGCAACGACGACGACGACGACGAACGAAGAAGAAGAAGAAGAAGGGAGGAGGAGGAGGAGGAGAAGAAGAAGAAGGAGGAGGAGGAGAGGAGGAGGAGGAGGAGGAGGAGGTATAGGAGGGGGAGGAGGAGGAAGAGGAGGAATTACCGATTCTGACAAAACACTGCATTTCACCCTGAGCTAAAACGTATTCATTCTGATATTCAAAATGTCCCCAGCCAAATGGGTTCAGTGTGAAAAAAAAACACGGCTAAAACTTCAGGACAGTTTGTTCCCTCTTTCTCGCGGACACCGTGATGTCTGTGATCGATATCAAACACTGCACAAGGTCAGCGATTCTTGTATTGACTTCAGGAAGTTTCGACCGAATTGAATCGCTGCCTTCAGCAATAATCAGTTCTCGTTGACTCCGCGAGAATAACGATGAGGACGTGGTCTGAAGAAGAGCATTTGCAAGAAAGACAAAACGTGCTTGAAAAGAGGCTAAAGTTTGCATGGAGAGAAAATGGATAAGGGGAAGAGAAAGAGAGACAGAGGAAAAAAGAGAAGTGGTGAGAGACAGAGACAGAGACAGACAGACAGAAGCAGAGACAGACAGACAGAGACAGAGAAACAGGCAGACAGAGGCAGGCGGACAAGCGAAATATGCACAAGCAAATTGTATTTAATGAGGGTAATGGACTAAACCTACTGCCTTTCCCCCCACCACACCACGAAACGCTCCCAGCTGCCTCTCCTCCATCGTCGTCTAGAGAATAATGCCGTGAAGGAGGTGAGAAGACTGAGAGAGAAAAATAGTGGACAGACAACACTTGCCAGTGAATAGGGAAGAGCTGGGCAGCATTAGACATTGCAGTGTCCCCAACTGCCCTGGTGTTCTCCGGGACACGTGAAGAGACAGGGAGTGAGAGAAAGACAAATTAGGAAAGAGCAGGAAACGGTGACAAAAGAGACTAAAAATAAGAACCAAAACAGGTGGAGGGTTAAAGACGATGAGGAAAGAGAAGGACAAGGAGGAGGAGGAGAGGGAGGAGGGAGAGGAGGAGAGGGAGGAGGGAGAGGAGGAGGGGGAGAAGAAGTAGAAGAAGAAGAACAACAACAACAACAGCAACAACAACAGCAACCATAACAAAAACAACAGCAATTACAACAACAACGACAAGAAAAGAAGAAGAAGAAGAAAAGAAGAGGAAGAAGAAAGAGTTTGAGGAGGAAGAAGATAAGTAGCTAGAACAAAACTTTAATGTTTTCATTTTATCAAACATGCTGTAAAGGAGATGAGGAGGGAAGAGGAGGGAAGAGGAATACGTGACAGGGAAGAGAGAGAGAGAGAAGTGGACACATCATCTTCCACATCAGCACCAGCTCATTAGTTTCCTCTCTTATATTTCAAATCATAGTTGGATCGAACCAACCACACCGACCTCAGGACAGTGCGTGCTACACACTACGGCTCCTCACGTTTCACCCGTTAGGCCTACACCCTGGCTCAACAATGGCTGTTGCTTTTCAGCCCTTTACATTCACAAACACCTGAACAACAGAATCAGCGTCACAGCCTCCACCACACTCTGCTCAGTGAAGAAATGGTCTCGGAGCCAGAACGCTGGGAGTATATAGG
>CM065743.1:24915568-24930568 GCA_033310375.1 Conus canariensis
TTTTTAATAGTTTGTGAAAAGATTATAAGTGTAGCAAATTTTGAAATTTGTGACAGAGGATGGATGAAATTAGAAACAGAAGAATAAAAACATAGCTATAGGACCTGGACATACATGACACTATTACAAATGAATCAAGGCTGAAACTGATAGATTAGAAGGTATAATGACAGTATTACAAATAAAAAAAAGCTGAAAGTGATAAATTAGAAGGTATAATGACAAAGGAAAAAGCATCAAAGGTACTGAAAACTTGAAAAAAGTATAAAATCGAGAAACAATCGCATGACAGTTAATACTTAATTCTTATAACAAATAGGGGACTTTGTAGTTTGTTCCTTTTACTGGTGGCTATCGGTATAAAATGCCTATAAGGCAAAGAGAAAAGACATGATATGTTTATCTTAAAGTGACATGCCAAAGGAATACTTGAGAAGTTCTATTCTAATTACACTGTTGAATGTTGCTTGCCAAAGTGGATCAGTGTGCATAACAAATTGCGTTAAAACTTTATCACCAAGACTTATGGATCAAAATCAACGGGCTTTATTTCACAACGATTGGCAGGAGATAATGTAAACATTTTATTACAGTCGTGAGAAAAGAAAGAGGTACTCACACTGCTAGTATCCATCGACGTTGAAAATACGTTTAAGTCAGTGAATTGGAATTTTGTGAAAACGTTTCTGTTAAAAAAAAGTGGTTTCGGGAAAGACATATGTACGTCACCGTGTGTCTACCTTTCATAATTTGACAAGATTGCATGTTACAGTAAATACAAAAATACACCGAAATTTCAGAATGAATACGGGGTTTTTCCAAGGCAACTAGATATCTCCAGTTTTACATGAAGTGCAGAAATCCGAACCTGGATAATTCGTAAAGATGAAAATAGTAAACGCATAAGAAAATAAGGCCCAAAGCTTAATTCTGAAAGCACGACCACGTTAGGTTAAGACACAAACATATTTCATATATAGATGTAGAATCAATTACATTAATCGAACTACTTACTATCTGAAAGGAAATTAATTTCTTTTTGATATAGCATAGAGAAATGTAGACGCTTCTTAGAAATGTGCAATACTGATGACAAAAGTAAGTGGTTACCGTAGATAGAGCTAATAAATGGATGAACGTCCCAATACTTTTTGTGTCGCATTACTTACTAATAGTCAAGTCATGTGCAGGTTCAAACGAATTTGTAACACTACCATATCTCTCATCATCTTATCTCATTCCCATGACCTAAGTGGTCGTAGAGGGGACATGAGGGACGACTCCACCAGTCTTCTCCATCGCGGCCTGTCCTCTACTTCTCGCAGGAGTTCTGGCAGCCCGAGGTGTGTCCATTCCATCACGTTCTCCGACCAGCTCTTTCTCTGCCTGCCTCTGCGCCTTCCTCCTTCGAGCGCGCTTAGCAGGATTGTTTTTGCCAGTGAGTAGTTCGTATCAAGTGGCCATACCACATCCCAGCTTTCTCCTCTTGACCGTAGCCAACAGCTGCCAGTGTGGTCACCTGCTCTCGGACAGAGTCGTTGGTTCTGTGCTCTGTCCAGAAGATGTGGAGCAGTCTTCTGTATGCCTTCATTTCAAAGGCCTGGGTCCTTCTCTCCTACACTGCCGTCAAGGTCCAGCTCTCACACACATACAGGAAGATGGAGAGGACGAGGGCTTTGTATAGCTTGAGTTTTGTTGGGAAGCTGATCTTGTTGCTTCTACCATTCAAACGGAATGCATAGCAAAGGTGCGATCATTGAACGTTGTGCGACCTTTGAGGAAGCAAAAAGCGCGTTAGTTCTGCTCCTCTTGAACACTTGATGGAAAAAAGTTTTCATGTTTTTCGTCGAGTAGTGTTGTGTCATGTAATGAAATATATCCGTCACATGGGTAGTGAGAAAGTGACGGTGGAATGGGAGGAAGTAGAGGGCAGGGGAAGAGGAAGGGGTGGAGGGGGACGGAGAAGGAGGATGTGCATGTGTGCATGTGATGGGAAGAGCATGCTTTACAATGGGAGGGAGGGATGTGTTCAGGTTACACTGAGTGAAGAGGCGGGAGGGAGTTGGGGGTGGAGGGAAAGACAAAGATAGGATAGACAAGAGTTAGGAGGTGAGGAGTGAGGCTCTTTGCTCCCAATGCCTATTTTATGTGGCATTTTTCTCATAAAAGCTGCTGTGAATATATCGTTGTTCCATGTACATCTTTCGCTTTTTCTTCTTTTTTTCCCCTTTTTTTACTGTCCAATCTTCTGTGCCACCTCAGTGGCAGTGCACCCACGCCGCTCATTCCGACACCCCGTCCACAGCCACAGCCCGGTCAGTCCCGCCGCAGCCCCGGCTCCGGCAATCCACAGGGAGCAGTTAATGTCAAGTCGTCCATAGGCAACCCACCGGAGGAGACACTGCACTGCTGCCGAGTCACTTCGGTGGTGTTCAGTGGCGCCTGTTCTGATCTAACATACGCTGGACACCACCTACTAAGCCCCTACTGACGACAATAATTGCTTAGTCGCGGAGCCGGCGTGAGTGAGATCTCCCTCCGGAAGGAGCCACCACGTCCGTCCAACGGCAGCCCCCATAAACTCACCGATACCGGTGACCCCAACGGAACCAAACCAAGGCCACAGACGTGGAGAGGACATAGAACTGAGGTCACCATAAGAGCAGGGCATGAATGGCCACAGAATTTGAGACTTTTTTAGGCTGATCGATGAGAATGAGGATGATGAAGATGATGCTACGGATTTCCATTCTGGTCTGAGACTGCATGACAGGGCTGTACTCTACGCTTCCTTTCATAATACATCCCGGCGTCAACCAGGCCCGAGAGATACAGACACCTGCAGTGTTGGTCAGGAAATTTGAGCAACACTCTCAGAAACGCATCCATTAAGTGGATGAAACTCGACTGTGTGGTCTCACTCTTCCCAACTGAGCCCGTAGCAAACTCAACTCTGGGTAGAAGTCGGTCGGGGGCAGAAAAATTCCACATGACTCTGATAGGAATCGAACCCACGACCTCCCAGTCGGGAGTCCGCGATACTAACCACTTCGCCACGGCGGCTGGTCATATTTCACAATGTTTGACAACTTGTTGAACATAGTGATTTTTCAAATCAAAATTTTCAAATTAGATGATATCTGGTCATCTTATTTCACCTTTTCAATAGAACAGAACCCTGTCTGCAAGGGAGGTTAAAAAAAAGGACCAAGTCTGGAGCTACAGCAAACTTCATCTAGCACTGTGACGTCTTGGTCGATATCAGGCATTGCACGGTGTCAGATTCCATTGTGGACATCAGGAACTTTCCCCAGAATTCAATATCCTCCTCCACCCAGCCAGCTATCCCTGATCCTAAGAGAAGCAAGAGGAGAACACCCCATTGAACAGAGTTTGCAGCAGGGGCTAAAAGTATTTGAGAGAGGAAAAGACAGAAAAACAGAAAGAGATAGAGAGAGGGGGATGACAGACAGCGGCATAAGCATACAGAAAGGAGGGAGAGAGAAAGAGAGAGAAAGACAGACAGAGGGAGAGAGACAGACAGACAACAGATAACAGACAGACAGACAAAGAGTATATGAAACAAAAAAATAAAAGGAAAAGTAAATAACAAAAAAATAAATCGACGATTTCAACCTATAAAAAGAACAGAAGAAACAAATGAAGATCCGGAATACGCAGAAAAAAAGGAACAAAAAGAAAACGACACAATAACAGGAAGAAAACAAGAAGGAGACTGATTGATTCTTTGCATATAGTGGGCAGACATTATGAAGAGGAAGCAGAAGAGAAGAAGAAGAAGAAGAAGAAGAAGAAGAAGAAGAAGAAGAAGAAGAGAAGAGAGAGAGAAGAGGCAGGAGGAGGAGGAGGAGGAAGAGGAGGAGGAAGAGGAGGAGGAAATTATGAATTGGGAGAACTGCAAGAAGTAAAAGAAACAGAGGAAAAAGAACAGGGAGGGGAAGACAGTTTACAAACGATGCACAAAGAGACATCTAGTGAAAGAAAGAAACAAACAAGAGACGAAACAAATAAACAAAAAAAAATATGATTTTGATGAAAAAGAAAAGAAAGAATGCTATGACCAGAAATACTGGAAGAAAGAAAGAATGAAAGCAGACAAAAAAAAGAAAGAGGATAACAAGCGAGATGTAAGAACAGGCAGACATAGACACGAGAACGGAAGGAAAGGTAATCAAAGAGAAGGAGAAAGAAGAAGGAAAAAGAAGTAATGATAGCAGCAGCAGCAGCAATAGTCGTAGTAGTAGTTACGGTGGTGGTGGTAGAAGAAGAAGAAGAAGAAGAAGAAGAAGAAGAAGAAGAAGAAGAAGAAGAAGAAGAAGAGAAGGAGAAGAAGAAGAAGGAGAAGAAGAAGAAGAAGAAGAAGAAGAAGAAGAAGGAGAAGGAGAAGAAGAAGAAGGAGAAGAAGAAGAAGAAGAAAGAGGAGGAGGAGGATAAAGAGCAGGAGGAGGAGGAGGAGAAGGAGGGTGGAGGGGGAGGTGTCTATTTATGGCAACAGGTTAGCTAAACCTGATTATTAAGAAAGGAGTATATGTGGCAGGGGAGAGCGGGGGGAGGGGGAGGGGCGTAGTGTGTGTGTGTGTGTGTGTGTGTGTGTGTGTGTGTGTGTGTGTGTGTGTGTGTGTGTGTGTGTGTGCGTGTGTGAGAGTGTGCACGCGAGTGTGCAAACCTGAGAGCACTACGTGCGTGCGCGCGTGCGTGAGGTACAGTACGCGCGCTCATATATGTGTGTGTGTGTGTGTGTGCGTGTGCGTGTGTGTGTGTGTGTGTGTGTGTGTGTGTGTGAGAGAGAGAGGAGAGTGAGAGAGAGACAGAGACAGAGACAGATACAGAGACAAGCAGAGACAGAAAGAAGAAGGAGGGGAGGAGAAGGAGGAGGAGGAGGAGGAGGAGAAGAGCATACACAAAGACACGGAGAAAAAGACAGGAGAAAATAAATAGTAAATTGGCAAACAAACAAATAGAAAAAGAACAAAGGAAAGAAAAAAAGAAAGATACATATGGGGTGTTCGAGAAACCGGAGAGAGAAGAAGAAGAAGAAGAAGAGGTGTTAGAAATTTTAGATACTTTGGACTCCAGCAGTCCGTGAATGAAATGACGAACAAACAGGGTAACATAGTAGACTGGGTAGTCTACAGAGACAGTGATCATCTTCTCAAATCCTCAACCGTTGACGATAACCTAGCATCGGATCATTATGCTGTGAAGTGTGAATTAGATATCGTTAGGCCCACCGTTCCAAAGACTTACAAGGAAGTTAGGAAAATTTCTGCTATCGATATAGAGGCTTTCAAATCTGATCTGAGCACGGCCATACCGAGCGAGCCATCGGCCTGTCAGCTGACCTCTGCCCTCCGTGCCATGCTTGATAAGCATGCTCCAGTGAGCAGGCGCTTGATCACTGATCGCTCACTGTGTCAATGGCACAACACAGTGGGTCCCGAGTTGTCGGAGGCCAAGCAGGAGAGGAGGGGGGCTGAGAGGCGATGGCGCGCCACGGGACTGACTGTGCACAGGGAAATATATCAAACTGCGAGAAATCATGTTACTGACATTGTTCATCAAGCAAAAACTTTGTCTATTCTTCAAAGTATTGCCTGCTAATACGGCCAAGCAACTATTTAATGTCACAAATAGTCTCCTAGGCAAAGTCAGCTACTCCCCCCTTCCACCATCTTCCAAACTCAAGAGCTCCCTCAGAAATTCTTAGAGTTTTTCAATGGAAAAATTGACACTATCCGTGAAAAGCTAGATTCTACTGCACCTGTACATCCTCTGAATGACAAAGTTTACTGTGGACCTCCTTTGGCTTGTTTTAGTCCTGTTAGTCAAGACTATGTCAAAAAACTTTGTTTGCGATGCAGCCCTAAATCATGTGAACTTGATGCCATTCCCACTAACTTGCTCTTTCAGTGCATTGATGATGTCCTACCCCATCTTACTCATGTTATCAATACCTCTTTGTCCTCTGGTCACGTTCCTGAAATCTTCCGGTCCGCAGTGGTACGTCCATTGATCAAGAAACCTTCATTAGATAAAAATGTTTTAAAGAATTATCGGCCTGTATCAAATTTGTCATTTCTATCAAAATTATTGGAGAAGATCGTTTTGGAACAAATTCTAGAACATCTCGAAAAGAATCACCTTTTGAATCCTCATCAATCTGCTTACAGACAAGGCCATAGTTGTGAGACAGCACTCCTCCGTATAGTCAATGACCTCCTCTGCGGGCTTGACGATGGGAATGTTTCCTTATTAGCGATGTTAGACCTCTCTGCAGCATTTGACACGATCGATCATAATATTTTGTTCTCACGCTTCAAACTTCCTTTGGATTCAAAGACACAGCTCTCGACTGGATTATCTCTTACTTGACTGGACATACTCAGACAGTGTGTGTACAGGGAAGATACTCAGACAGTTCTCCTCTTAGGTACGGTGTGCCTCAGGGTTCTGTACTTGGGCCAGTCCTTTTTGTGCTGTATGCTAGTCCTGTGTCTGACGTCATCAGTGGTCACGCCATGTCGCATGAGAGCTTTGCTGACGATACTCAGCTTCATCAGTCGGCTCCCATTGCTGAAACTGACTCACTGATTTCTCGGACGCGGGGCTGCATTGCAGACCTGAAGGACTGGATGACAACCAACAAACTACAACTAAACGACGACAAGACGGAACTCATGTTCGTGACAAAACAGCCTAACCATCCTTCTTTGCCTTCAACTGTCACTATCAATGACTGTGCTGTCTCTGTCTCCACCCCTGTCCGCAGTCTAGGGGTCATACTTGACCAATCCCTCTCCTTTGAGAAACAGGTTTCAAATATTTGCAAGATTGCCTATTTAGAACTAAGAAGAATCAGCTCTATACGTCACCTTCTCTCTACAGATGCTACAAAAACTCTCATTTGTGCATTTGTCTTATCTAGAATAGATTACTGCAACTCACTTTTGGCCGGCCTTCCAAAATACCTGATAGAAAGATTACAGCGAATCCAAAATCATGCAGCCCGAGTCGTCTGTAGAGCAAGAAAACATGCTCACATTTCACCTCTCCTCCACTCTCTTCACTGGCTATCTGTCTCAAACCGTATCTCGTACAATATCTCAACTCTCACTTTCTCTGCTCTCTTTGAAAATGGACCTTCTTATCTCTCAGATCTCCTTAAAATCTACACCCCCTCTCGACAACTACGCTCCTGTGCTGACGACCGCCTTCTGCGAATGACTCGCTTCAGGACTACTACTGGTGAAAGATCTTTCTCTTTTCAAGCTCCAGCGACGTGGAACAGACTGCCAGACTGTCTCAGACATTCAGATTCTATCTCTTCTTTCAAGTCTAAACTTAAAACCCATTTATTTTCTCATAATTAGTCAATGCTGTGGAGAGAGAGAGAGGGGGGGGGGGTACAACCTAACTCATAGCCGTCTGGGCCTTTTCAAATGTAGCGTATGTGTATGTTCTCTATTATATGTATTTGTTGTATGATTGGACGTTATAGGATTAAGTTTTTGTAGTGATATTTGAAGAATAAGTGAATGTCACATTGGTAGGATTAGGATTTGTTAGTTATTGTAGTAATAGTATTTGTAGTTGGGTGTAAGGTGTATTATTGTATATGAGAAGGGTGAATGTAGTATGACTTTGTAAAGCGCTTAGAGAAATTCGTTTGATTAAGCGCTATATAAGAAATCATTATTATTATTATTAAGAAGAAGAAGAAGAAGAAGAAGAAGAAAAGAAGAAGAAGAGAAGAAGAAAGAAGAAGAAAGAAGAAGAAGAAGAAGAAGAAGAAGAGAAGAAGAAGAAGAAGAAGAAGAGAAGAAGAAGAAGAAGAAGAAGAAGAGAGAGAAGAAGAAGAGAAGAAGAAAAGAAGAAGAAGAAGAAGAAGAAGAGAAGAAGAAGAGAGGAAAAGAAGAAAGAAAAGAAAGAAGAAGAAGAGAAGAAGAAGAAGAAAGGAGGAGGAGAGGAGAGAGAAGGAGAGAGAAGAAGAGGAAGAGAGGAGGAGAGGAGAAGGAGAAGAAGAAGAAGAAGGAGAGAGAAGAGATGAAGAAGGAGGAGAGGAGAGAGAGAAGAGAGAGAAAGAAGAGGAACCTCAACAACAAAAGCAACAACAAGACAACGAAACGATAACAAAACAGAGACAACAAAACAGAGAAAAAGAAAGAAGGAAGAAGAGAAAAAGAAAGAAAAAAAAAACAAGAAGACCAGGGAATGCAGGAAGGTGTTCAATTCCTGACATAAGATCAATACTGTCTTTCTATCGTGATCGTTTTACTCTGCACATTCATTCAACCCCAGTTCCTTCAGTATAAAGGAAAGGAGTCTGGACCTTCAGAAAACCTTGTTCGACGAACGCCATGCAGTCTGTGATCAATAACGGACACTTTACAGTGTCAACGATTCCAGTGTTGACATCAGGAACTTTCTCCACAATTCAATATCTTCCTCCGGTCCCAGCCAGCCTCCCTGACCCCAGGGTAAACCGATGACAGCGTGATCCTGAAGAGAGGTTG
Organism: Conus canariensis; assembly: GCA_033310375.1. Lineage (NCBI taxonomy): Eukaryota > Metazoa > Mollusca > Gastropoda > Neogastropoda > Conidae > Conus > Conus canariensis. The sequence continues at coordinate 24,924,103 of CM065743.1, forward strand.
TAAGAAGGGCTAAAAAACCTGAGGGTAAAAGAGAGAGAGAGAGAGAGAGAGAGAGGGGGGGGAGGGAGAGAGATAAGGAGAGAGTGTATGAATACACCGAAAGGAAGAAATAAAAGGAAAGACGAAATGGAATAAAGAACGGATAGAATGAGATTCAAAATTAAAGATGACCTCAAAGGGAAATCACGCATAAAAAGAAGGCAAAGACGAAAAGAAAAAAAAGAAAAAAAAAGAATAATTAGGAAGAAGCATTAAATGCGAACACAGACTGATACAGACAGACTGATACTGATACAGACAGACTGATACAGACAGACTGATACTGATACAGACAGACTGATACAGACAGACTGATACGCGAGAAAAAGAAAAAGAACGAAGGTAAAGAGAGGCAGAAAGGAGAAGGTAAGGAACATGGAAAACAAGGAACAAAAAAAAACGTTTAGTTGACAAAAGAACAACATATACCGATAGAACAGCAACCACAATGTACTTATCTCTGGACATGTGTGTACGTTTCACTTCTAGACACGAAAGCAGCACATGCTCTGGAAGACAGAGACTCTGAGAGAGATTGGAAAGGGGGGGGGGGGGAGAGAGAGAGAGAGAGAGAGAGAGACAAAAACACACACAGAAAGAGACTGAAGAAGAGAGGTATAGTGACAGCCATAGAGAGAAGGGGAGACCGTGCAAAATAGATAGAGAAACAGACAGAAATCAGAGCGCCAAAGCACAGAGACAACATCAGAGACTGAAAGAGAAAGTTAGCAGCAAAAACAGGCACAGAGGACTGGAGAAGAGAGAGACAAGAGTACACAAAGACTGAAACATCATTTTTTCTATTCCTTGTTTTCATACACACCACTTGTTTTTTTTCCATACAGTTGTTACACTTGGTCAATGCCGAGGGAATTGATAATATCCACATCTGTGAAGCTATTGCTGTTTCAAGTAAAAGGTTAAGTAGTTTCGTTGCAAGACATGCTACACAGCATTGTGCTTCTGACTGCTAAACGTTTCGATTACATACAGTTTCCACCAGCATTACGTTTCTCCTTATGAAGCTTATCTGCAGATAACTATTGCCATTGACCTTTATAGGTAAACGATCCAATTGTACGTGCTTCTGCACATTCAGAGCACATGACGACAGGTTATTGTAATGCAATTCAAACGCAGGCCTAACATTTTATAATTACGAGTACCAGAAACGCACAGAAAGAATCCTTACAGTTCTCATTACAAATATCGTTTGAAATTACAATTCTTCAATTGTGTATATGTTGTATAAATACTTCCAATTTACATTTACACATAGTAGTCAAATTTCTTTAAAACTTACAACAAATCATTTGATTTTAAAGCAATCAGTATAATCAGTGTTGTTAGGTGCTTTGTTTTGACCGGATTCACATCTCATGCCGTTAAGGTCTCTGTTCAAAAGTATATCCACGCTAGGAAATTCAAAGATGTTATCCGTGAGAATATCTTCCATTATACAAATACCATTATCAACATCAAAGTACGGATAGTGTGTTGAGTTTTCAGTATTACATACGTACATGTACACAAACATTTTTGTTGTAAAATTTAGTACACTTTTAGACATTAAAAAGTGGTGCAAGCATTTTTTGTTTGTATGAGGCAAATTATTTCCCCTGATCGTCTGCTTGATGAGCAAATTGAATAACAAGTTTGCAGAATATTTCATGGGTATGAGCACAAGAAGGTGTGGGCCGGAAAAGCTCAGTGGGCAGAGTGCCGGACTCGTCGTCTTGATGATCCTGGGGCTGCGGGTTCGAATCTCCGCTGGGCCGTTTCGGTACAGGTGGATTTTTCCCTCGGTGTTAATCCTAGTTCTGACTCAATCTCCGAGACCGAGGTTCCGTGTAGGAACGCATGCATAGTATCTTGCATACACGTAAAATCACATCACCAGCTTTCGGAAGAGAAGGCCAGTTTGACCGTTGTTGTGGATGACACGTTGCACATAGCATGCCCCCTGCGTGAAAAATCGAAAGAGTGAAGGAAAAACAAGAGTGATTGAGACTGACTAGATGACACGGGGAAACGACTGAATGAAGCGCTAACAGGCAGCTCTTCCGTCAGCTCTACCCACGTAGGCAGCCCTTTGTGTAAACGAGAGTCTTGCTTGCAAAGCGCTTACAGCTTAGTCTCCAACCGAGGACAGGCGCAATATAAGTACTCTAAATAATGATAAAACAATCAACGAAAGATTCAACAAGACAAACAATATACAACGATATGATATAAGAGATGACGTTATGATCACCAATCAGCCACATTCCAGCGTAAAAAGATCAACGATTTCCATCCACACACATCTCATTCCTTTCACGGCCTCGCACGCACGTGCTTTTTTTTTTAAACTTGCTGTGTACAGTTCTCACTGCCACTCACAAACACACATCACTGTCATCACTGGAGATGTAGAATTTGTTCACACTCTTCTCGTGCACGCTATCGGGAGCTGACAAAGCTGCGGTGTCATCCTCTGTCACAGGTCCACGAGGAACAATGTCACTCGCACGTGAACACATTGTTCAGAGCTGAAAGAGGTCAGTCATACTTTTTTTGTTTTTTTTGTTTTTGTTTGTTTGTTTGTTCCATCTGTGTTATTTATAATTCTGTTTTGAAAATCTTTACTATAACAGAACCATCCGCACCATTCTTCATGTACACATGGCCGGCCGTATTCATATTGAATAGATTCTATGTTTTGTTGGTGGTTCGAACCAAACTTTTTCCGTGTACAACCAATTGGTCAAAAAACATCCCCATGCTTTGGTGAAAAATACCGGAGTGCAAACAGGCCAGGAGCCAGCCAACCATGACACCGTGTGCCCTTTGTCATGGCTTTCTTCTTCACCACTCCTCGAGCCATGACAGCAATGACGACAGACACAAATCCTCCACCAATGGACCGAACGGTCGAAACAGTCCCCGCCATGATGACATCCGGACAGTCCCCAGACTGATGCAGGGGCTCACATCAGTGTCCACTTCAAAATCGTAGTTCCGTATACACATACACGAATGCTCGCACGCATGCACTGAGAGAGAGAGAGAGAGGAGAGAGAGAGAGAGAGAGAGAGAGAGAGAGAGACAGAGACAGAGACAGACAGACAGACAGACACAGACAGAGACAGACAAAGGAAAAGGAATGCACACACGGGCGGAAAAGAATAAAACAAAGAGCAGAGAATGAGTGAACGAAATGAATAGAAGAACAAAGTAAAGGAAACGTAGTGAGTAAGACAATACTGACAATGAGAAACAGGGGACAAGTGAATGAGAAGAAAAAAAGAAAGAAAGAAAGAAAGAAAGAAGAGAAGAAGAAGAAGAAGAAGAAGATGATGATGATGATGATGTGATGATGATAAAAGTGTTCGAAAGAGAATGCACAGTTGAATAGACCAAAGCTCAGTATTTTCCCTTGAGCGTAAAGTGTTTGTTTTAACTTCTTGTAACAAGCCCAGCTCAACAAGTCCAGTGCAAAACACCTGAGAAAGAGCGCGGAAGTTTGCTGGGGCAATGACAGACACTGTTAAGTGCTCAGCGGAATTAATTGTGACCGAAACGATTGTTTCTTTGCGCTCTCTGTCTGTCTGTCTGTCTCTATCTGTCTGTCTGTCTGTCTTCTCTCTTCTCTCTCTCTCTCTCTCTCTCTCTCTCTCTCTCTCTCTCTCTCTCTCTCTCTCTCTCTCTCTCATCTCCAGGGTTTCTTTTTTGACCATCTCAAGGCTGTCGCTGGCCTTGAAACGACGATGTAACAATGTGGTTGGTGGAAGGAAAAGTGGCAGGATAAAAAACGAAAAGCAGGGAAGAGTCACACACACACACACACACACACACACACACACACACACACACACACACACACACACACACACACATACACACAGAGAGACAGAGAGAGAGAGACAGAGAGAGAAAGATGGATAGATAGATAGACAGACAGATAGATAGGCAGACAGATAGATAGGCAGACAGATAGATAGGCAGACAGATGTATAAATGTACACCCAAACACACACACACACACACACACACACACACACACACACACACACACACACACACACACACACATGCACACATATGGTCACGTGAGCATGTGCACATGCCTGTGCGTGAACATAATATACATAAGTGCCTGCTCATGGAGACGTATACTTATGCAGATACATGTGCACACGCGTATCTGCGAGTCCCAAAGAGGAGCGAACACACACACACACACACACACACACACACACACACACACACACACACACACACCACACACACATACACACACACACACATGCGCGCGCGCGCGCGTACGTGCAGATATACACAGAAAATGGCAGACAGACAGAAATGCGGGAACAAGCAGACGAGACAGACAGACAGACATACAGACAGACAGACAGACAGACGGGGAGACGGAGACACAGAGACAGAGACCGAGAGACAGAAAGAAGGACAGAGCGAAGCTGTGGAAGAGATCATGTATGCGCAGAAGTTCATCACTTTCCCTCAGCTTTACTATGTTCTGTCTGCTGGTTTGACACCTGCCATCCTACCAGGCCGGTGGGAAAGAAAGGAGGTTGAAACTTCAACAAAGTCTAGTCACCTAATATCGTGAAGTGCACGACCAGTGACAGCCAGACTCCATCGTCAGTGGTTTCAGACTGGACGGCACGATTCTCCTGTCACACACAGCTGTCGCCAGAACACCGACACATGAGAAGATAGATGGAGAAAAAGAATAGAAAAGAGCAGTAGCAGTAGCGGTAGCAACAAAAAAATTAAATTCCAGTTAAAAAGGGTTTCACTGGAGTGGAGAAAAGGGATGGGGAGAGGATAGAGAATCAAAGACTGGGGAAAGAGAGAGACGCAGAGAGGTGGGGGTTGGTGGGTGGAAGACAGATAGACAGACATAGACAGACAGAAAACGAGAAAGACAGAGAGATGCAATGAATGATTTACTGATAAAGGTTAAAGCCCTATTTGAAGGAGTGTGAACACAAGAAGAAATAAACTTAACAGCCTTAGTTCACATGCCCAAAGACAGTTTATTTTTGGAACACTTGAATGATCAACCATTACTGCTATTACACACATATATTTTTCATAAAACAAAATATACCTGTTTCTTTCCTCGTAAATACCTTGCCATTTTTGTCATATTTTTCTCACGTTTAGCAGTCATTAACAATGGTGCAATTGATATATCCAGTGAACTGCATGTACTACCGAATTCTTGCTTTCATAATAGTATGCATGTTTTTAATGCCAGTATAACTTTCACTGATTTCCACGTTTCAACTGAATAGGCCACGAAGGTTTTCTTGATATGGAATCAAAAGCCTTTCTCAAGATCTGTACAGACAGCATACCACATTGAATGAGCGCTAATACTGTGAGTATGTGGTCGGCACGTTGAATATCTATTTTGAACTCCAGTTTGATATTCACCTGTCAATTATTTTGATAAATCCGTTCTAGTAGTCCTAGCTATAAAATAGAACTGAACAGCTTGCTGCTTACGGCTGACAAGGAATTGACTCTATGGTTATTGGATCATTAACGTTTCTTTTTTTTTTTTTTAATGAAGTAAAATGATAAAATTCCATTTATCAGGATGTTCTCCGGTATCAAACAAGACATCAACATTACAAAATAGTTAATAACCTCTTAACGAGGGTTTGGGGGAAAAAAAATTATAACATCACCCGATCCAGCTGCCTCACCACTTGTTAACATTCTAATGGAAATCAGACATTTTTTTTCGATACTGACAGGTTTAAAGCGAGCACTTTCTCATCATTTTTAAGACTGTCATCCATAGTGTTGTATTTATCACCATTTATCCAATAAAATCTGTACATTACAACCACAAGATTCACCTGGCGCAGTTTTATCACCGATCTCTTTATGAGGCTTGCCTGGAAATGGTGAAATCGGTCTTATACTGATATCTCATTAGCATGATGTATTCTTTCATTTGAAATATTTCTCAGAATACGCCTGCATTCTTTTTTTTTGTACTATCCACGGACATGATACGCCTATCCAAAACTACATTCAGTTTTTCTTTTAACTGGGTGGTTTATTCTTGTTTTGATTTTCAATATTTATTCCTAGTTTCATTACATTTTGATTTTTCATCCTTAAATTCTTGGCAATGTTCTCTCACTGCATTTAGCTGCTCTACATACTTTGCCATACCATTGTTCGTATTTTGTCTGGTGTATGTAAGTTTTCTCATTTTTGCACTCAGCTTGCTTCCTCGCGTACTTAATAAATTTAGAGCTTCGTTGGTGTCGACATCAATCGGTCTATGGCGTCAACAATTCTTTGTATTTTTCATGCAGATTGCATAATTTCGTAACATTTCTTTTATCGTGTCTGGTGTTCCATGCACATTTTTTTCCATATTATTTTGCCAGTTTTGTAT
>CM065743.1:24935568-24945568 GCA_033310375.1 Conus canariensis
AACCACAGTGCCAAGGACATCCACGCTGTTGGTTCGGATGAGGAATTTGCACAGGCCCTCGATGCCAGGCGCCTGAAACTCAACCTGCCACGAGCAAACGAAACTGAAGATTGGGAGAAACTGGATGCAAAAATCGTCCAAAGACTCGATGCACTGATAGGGAAAAGCACCCTGGAACACAAACTAGCCACATATGGGGACATTGTGTATGCCACATGTAGAGACGCCTATGGAGCAAAACTACCCAAAGAGAAAACACCTCCAAAGAAATCCAGACGCCAAGAAAAGATGGACAAGATCAGGGTCCAAAAGAAAAACCTCAAGATGCAAATGAAGACCGCACTGCCAGCTGAAAAACAAGGCTTGGAAAAACTGTGGAAAGACCTGAAAGAAAAACACAGTGCCCTCAGCAAAGCGGAATCTGCGAGGAAGAGGAAGAGCAAAAAGAAGAAGACACAAGAGCGCTTCTTCAGAGACTCCTTCCAGTTTGCCAGAACACTGTTTGAGCAGCCAAAATCTGGGACCCTAAGTGTGGACAAAGGAGTTCTTGAGCAGCATCTGAGGAAAACATACTCTGACCCACAGAGCAAAGCACCACTCGACATTCAAGGTCTGGTGTGGCCAACCAACCCTGAGGAACAGTTCAATGGCAAGCCTCCAACGTTGGCGGAAATCAAGAAGTTGGTCGACAAAGCCAGAGCCAAATCATCACCAGGGCCAAACGGAATACCTTACCAGCTTTACAAGAAATGTCCCAAGGTGCTGGAGTGGCTTCACAGGCTGCTGCGATCGGCTTGGAGAAACCAGAAGATCAGCGGCCAGTGGATGACGGCAGATGGTGTGTACATCCCCAAAGAACAAAACTCAAGTGACATTAGCCAGTTCAGGCCAATATCACTACTGAACGTCGAAGGGAAAATCTTCTTCTCTGTCATGGCAGCAAGGCTGACCAAGTACCTGATGGAAAACAAGTACTTGGATGTGTCGGTCCAGAAAGGTGGCATCCCAGGCGTGGCGGGCTGTGTAGAACACGCCACAATGATCTGGGACGCAATCCAAAAAGCAAAAACAGAAAAGAGAGACCTGGACGTAGTGTGGCTTGATCTGGCAAACGCATATGGATCTGTGCCCCATGAGATGATACAGTTGGCTCTTGAGATGTACCATGTGCCAAAGAACATCCGCGACATGCTCAAGAAGTACTTCAATGGCTTCTCAATGCGCTTCTCTACCAAGGAGTACACAACAGACTGGATCAACTTGGAAGTGGGTATTGCAATGGGCTGTGCAATTTCCCCAATACTGTTCGTGCTGGCAATGGAACTCATCTTGAAAGCAGCAACAAACAACGCGAGACAAACAGACCTTGGCGATGGATACAAGATGCCTCCTCTCAAGGCCTTCATGGATGACACTACAGTGATTTCATCCAGAGAAGACGAGACACGTCATGTGCTGGAGAGGCTGGACGACATAGTTGCCTCATCCAGAATGAAGTTCAAGCCAAAGAAATCACGGAGTCTCTCACTGAGGAAAGGAAAAGTGGCCGGATCTGTGGTCTTCAGTGTTGCCAACCAGGCCATTCCAACAGTCACAGAAGAACCAGTCAAGAGCCTTGGAAGATGGTATGATGATACGCTGAAAGACACACAAAGAGCAAAAGAAACCAAGCAGATGGCGGAGGAAGGCTTGGAGACCATTGACCAGTGTGGGCTCCCTGGCAAATACAAGGTCTGGTGTCTGCAGTTCATGCTGATACCAAAGCTGCTATGGCCTCTGATGATATACGACATCTGCACCAGCATAGTGGAGGCAATGGAAGCCAAAATCAACAAGTTCACAAGGAAATGGCTTGGTGTCCCACCCTGTCTGACTGACATAGCGCTGTACTGTCGCCAAGCAAAGCTGAAACTACCCCTGAAATCCATCCTGGAGGAATACAAAGCAGGGAAGATCAGACTTCAAAGCATGCTGGAGGACTCAGGAGACAAGGTGGTAGAAGCAATTAAGCCCCAGCTGAAGACAGGCAGAAAATGGAAAGTTCAAGAGGCGATGGATTCTGCAAAAGAAAGTCTCAAGATCAGAGAAATAACAGGACACACACAGACCAACAGACAGGGACTGGGGGTGACCAAAACTGAATGGTGGTCAAAGGCCAAAGGAAAAGCCAAAAGAGACATGATGATTCAGGAGATGAGAAAAGAAGAAGACCAAAAAAGACTCCAAAAAGCAGTCCAGCAGAGCCAGCAAGGGCAATGGACAACGTGGGAGAATGCACTCCAAAGAAGTCTCACTTGGAATGACATTTGGCACATGGCCCCTCTCAGGATCAGCTTCATTCTCAGATCTGCATATGACCTTCTGCCCTCAAATGCAAACCTGGTGAAGTGGGGGAAAACAGACGATCCTGCATGCCCCCTCTGCCATGAAAAACAAACAGTGGAGCATGTCCTAAGCTCATGTAAAGTAGCCCTGGCTCAAGGAAGGTACACATGGAGGCACAACCAAGTGCTCAAAGAAATTGTACAAGTAGTCTGGGCTAGTACCAACACCACAAAAGGGAAAATCAGGACTCCAAAAGCACCCGCAACATTCTTCACGGCAGGAGGCAGCAAATCATGGCCAAGAACAACAGTGCCACTCGAAACATGCAGGCAGAGTCTGCTGGACGGGGCAGATGACTGGGAGTGCACTGCAGACCTCCCAGAATGGAAGAGTCACCCAGAGATCATCAGCAAGAGTGGCATGAGACCAGACATAGTAGTCCACTCTAAGTCAACCAAGCAGCTGATCATGATGGAGCTCACGGTGCCATATGAGAACAGAATGGAGGCAGCTCAAATCTACAAGACTGAAAAGTATGCTGATCTGGCAAACAGCCTGAGGAGAGAAGGCTATCAGGTCAAAGTCCTCACTGCAGAAATTGGAGCTAGGGGGTTTGTAGGAACGTCTGCATACAGCCTCATGAAACAGCTCTCAGTTGCAGGGAAGGAAAAAACCAGAGCCCTGAAAGCAATGGCAGAAGCGGCAGAGAGGTGTTCAAGCTGGATCTGGTCAAGGAGGAACAAAAGTGAACTTCATAAGGCTTAATTTCCCTACAAATATCAGGTGTCCCTGTGGCTCAGTGGTTAAAGCGCGAGTCATTAAGTGGAAAATGAGCATGTCCAGAGGGTCATGGGTTCGAATCCCAGCCATGGCTCGTCCCAAGATGGGAAAAAAAGGGGCAGCAGAGGGACATCCGGAGTCATGAACCGGGTGTGGCCCAACCCCCCTAGAGTGTCAGGAGATAAGGGCCGAAACACTTGCTTGAAGGGGGCTTCTCTTCTGAGGACTCTCTGCTGCCACGCTCTCCACGAGTTTCTTTCTACAGACAGACACCCTGACGTCGACCCTGACAGACATCGACCACTGACAGACACCCTGACGTCGACCACTGACAGACATCGACCACTGACAGACACCCTGACGTCGACCACTGACAGACATCGACCACTGACAGACACCCTGACATCGACCACTGACAGACACCCTGACGTCGACCACTGACAGATACCCTGACGTCGACCACTGACAGACACCCTGACATCGACCACTGACAGACATCGACCAGTGACAGACACCCTGACATCGACCAGTGACAGACACCCTGACATCGACCAGTGACAGACACCCTGACATCGACCAGTGACAGACACCCTGACATCGACCAGTGACAGACACCCTGACATCGACCACAGACAGACACCCTGACATCGACCAATGACAGACACCCTGACATCGACCACTGACAGACATCCTGACATCGACCAGTGACAAACATCCTGACATCGACCACTTACAGACACCCTGACATCGACCACTGACAGACACCCTGACATCAACTAATGACAGACACCCTGACATCGACCACTGACAGACACCCTGACATCAACCACTGACAGACATCGACCACTGACAGACACCCTGACATCGACCACTGACAGACACCCTGACATCGACCACTGACAGACACCCTGACATCGACCACTTATAGACACCCTGACATCGACCACTGACAGACATCTTGACATCGACTAATGACAGACACTCTGACATCGACCACTGACAGACATCCTGACATCGACCACAGACAGACATCCTGACATCGACCACTTACAGACACCCTGACATCGACCACTGACAGACATCCTGACATCGACCACTTATAGACACCTGACATCGACCACTGACAGACACCCTGACATCAACTAATGACAGACACCCTGACATCGACCACTGACAGACACCCTGACATCAACCACTGACAAACATCGACCACTGACAGACACCCTGACATCAACTACTGACAGAATCGACCATGACAGACACTCTGACATCGACCATGACAGACACCCTGACATCGACCACTGACAGACACTGCATAAAGTTAGCATTGTGGACCTTTCTGAATACAACTGGACGGGGTTTTGTTCGTTTGTTTCTATCTTTTTTTTCCCTTTTAATCGGAGGAGGGGGGTGGGGGGGGGGTATTTTTTTCCAGCCGCAGTCAACTGCCATCGAAAACTACCAACTGCAGTGGAATGGCAGTAGCCGTAGGTGGAATAGCAGCGGCCGTAGCAGTGGCAGTGAAAACAGTATGCAAAGTAAAATGACGACAGAAGTAACAAAGCGAATTAGAAAGGTTCCATTTTTAGAGAGGCGTTGATACCGACACTGACATTGATGATAATAGACTATAGAAAAGAAAAAAAGATGTATCATTGTGTGTGAGAAGAAGAAGAAGAAGAAGAAGAAGAACAAGAAGAAGGAGGAGGAGGAGGAGGAGGAGGAGGAGGAGGGAGAGAGAGAGAGAGAGAGAGAGAGAGAGAGAGAGAGAGAGACAGACAGACAGACAGACAGACAAACAGACAGACAGACAGAGACAGAGACAGAGAGACAGAGAGAGACAGAACGACACAGAGAGAGAGAGAGAGAGAGAGAGAGAGAGAGAGAGAGAGAGAGAGAGAGAGAGAGAGAGAGAGAGAGCGACACTGAACATTGAAATGTTGTTTTTCTTTATACAGACCCCAGACTTATGTGCCTATCAAAACACATCTATGGCTATCTCATTCATCAGATTTCGCACTACATTCACATAGGAAAACTGCACGTTTTCTGAAAATGTTTTCGTTCGTGTATGTTAAATAACATGCTCTTTAAATGCATTAAAATTTTCATAATACACTGTGTTTTTCGGAGACTTTCCAGTGCCAGACGGCTGAAAAAAAACCATACATCATAATTATCTTCCCTGCACAGTCGACACTGTAAGTTTTGCTTTTCACGGTATTTACATCTGTTCCATGCGCTGCAATATTAGAACCGACGCATCTGAATTTTATGAGAGTTTGCATAATGAATCTGTTCAGATTAATTTTAAGATAACGTTCAGTATAAACATTCTATATCTAGTACTATCATAGATAAGGCTGTCTCATTTTTGCCAAAAACAATTGATCACACGGTTGATCGACACGATCCATGCCCTGATTTTTCCATACTACAAAAATCCCTGTTCAAATGCACAGTATGAAATGTCCGACGTCCATAAATGTTTTCCTGAACTATCTGAATCCACCATAGTTTTATATGTATCGAAGGTAAACTATCGTCATTTACTGCTGTTAATTTCAACCACTTTTTGACATATCTGTCGTAAGAATTTATGGAAATAGGATATATTCCCATTCGCCACCCAACTCCAAGAATTCGTTTCATGGCAAACACATTGATTTGTTTATTTGTAACATGTCCTGTCCATACCCCGAACGTTTGCTCTGTTTTGCACAATTGACTGAATCTGAAAACCGAATATCTTTGCAAATATAGCTAGCGTTTATGCTCCGATTTGTTTAAGCGTTACGTAATCTTTACGACTGCTTTCTTAGTAAGAGAGAGAGAGAGAGAGAGAGAGAGAGAGAGGAAGAGAGAGAGAGAGAGAGAGAGAAATGTTAAAGAAGGAGGAGGAGGAGGAGAAGCAGAAGAAGAGCAACAACAACAACAAGAAGATGACAACAACAGTAACAACGATGATGATGACAACGATGACGACAACAACGACGACGATGATGATGACAAAGACGACGACGACGATGATAACGACGACGACGACGACGAAGTAGAAGAAGAAGATGATGGTAATGGATGATGATGATGAAGATAGATGACGATGCTGATGGTGATGATGATAATGATGATGATGTTGATGATGATGATGATGATGATGATGCTGATGATGACTATTATCATTATTATTAAGAAAAGAAGAACAGAAGACAAAGAACAGGAAACAAATTTTGTGGACAATACAAAACCAACTAACTTTTACCACCCAATCTCGCCATGCTCGCCTTTTTGTCCCCCCACCCCACCCCACCCCCATCCCCCTTCACCACTCTCCTACTCATGACCACCGAATAGCATAAGCAAACCAGAAACACTAGAATGTTCTCCTAGCATGACCGTTTAACTGGGCGATGATTTATATTGATCAGAGCCCTGTCAGATGTCAGAAACTCCACCTTTGCCATACAGTTTTTTTTTTCCATTGGTCAATATCATTCTGACACAGCCAGTTCCCGCTGACCTCACGTTAAACACGAATAGAACGTGATCTTGAAAATTGCTCCTCACAGAGAGAGAGAAGGAGAGAGAGGGGGGGAGGGAGAGAGAGAGAGAGCGAGAGAGAGAGAGAAGAGAAGAAGAAGAAGAAGAAGAAAAAAAGAAGAAGAAGAAAGGGGGAGGAAAAGAAGAAGAAGAACAAGAAGAAAGGAGGAGGACGAGGAGCAGGAGGAGGAGGAGGAACAGGAGGAGGAGGAGAAGGAGGAGGAGGAGGAGGAGAAGAAGAAGAAGAAGAAGAAAAGTGCAGTGTAATTCAAAAGTAGTAAAGAAGAAGTGGAAAAGAAGAAGAAGATGATGACAATGATGAAAAAAAAGACGAAAAAAGGTGAAGGACAAAATCCCCTTCGTTCAACGCCTTTCTCCATCTTTCCTTCAAGTTGACCTCCCGTGAAACATGAGAAGAAACAAGATCTTAAAGCACAAAAACGATTTTGCTACATTGCTACACGTTCAGCTGAGTGTGGATGCCGATGACACAAAGGCAGGTTAGTCAAGCTGTGTCCATTTTGTATGGTGACAGGCTTCAAGGACGGAACAATCCATGTTGGACTTCAAAAGGACGTGGTAGCTAAAAGACATGTTTGGTTGACTAAGTTAGTTAACGATATTATTTTTCTATGTAATCTCAGTTAACATTTTCAGGTTTCTTCTCACTGATTATTTAAATTGTAAAATGAATGTTTTTAGCTTACACTTGAATCATCAGCTTCACCCCCTCCCGCAAACCCTCTCATATTCCCTCCCATCTTTCTCCATGATTTTTTTTTTATTTCAATTTCCCATCCATTCACTTCCTGTTTTGATTTCCGTTTTCTTCCCTCCTTCTTTTCCTGCTACGAAGGGAAAGCGACTCTCCTCACACTTCCGGCGCAACTGTTGAACAGCTTCTGCTACAGCCAATTTCTTCACTGTTTGACCCGATTTTCTTTTCAATACCAGAGTGGTCGAAACGCGTTGTTTATGTCATGTTCGTGTGTTCCCTTCTTTTGGCGGTTTAATAACATGACTTCCCTTCCCGATCACACCTTCTACATTGAAAGGTAAAACAGAGAGGCGAAGGTATTTTCTTCTTGTGTTTGTAATAAGTAAGACAAACATGGAAAGGAAATGGGAGGAAGTGGGGGGGGGGGGGGGGGGATGGACCTGGAAAGACACTAGGGGCAGCACAGACTTCCAGCAAGATTGAACAGATCCGGGATCTGCCCTTTGATCACAATCTATATGACGGATCCAAACGAAACATTGATCGGTTCGTCTTGGGCTCACATTCCCATTTTTCATTCAGGTTACTTAGAATTGGTTCAGTAGTGTTTAACATAATCTTGCCAACAGACAAATTCGCAGACAGGTGTGAATACATATCATGAGAGCAAGCTATAATATAGTATGGTCAACAACCACCGTTAAACGCCTCTTCCGTGCTGCCTGTGTGTGTGTGTGTGTGTGTGTGTGTGTGTGTGTGTGTGTGTGTGTGTGTGTGTGCGCGTGCGTGCGTGCGTGCGTGCGTGCGTGCGTGCGTGCGTGCGTGCGTGCGTGTGTGTGTGTGTGTGTGTGTGTGTGTGTGTGTGTGTGTGTGTGTCCGTGCTTTGTAGATGAACAAGGTTTAAAAGAAAAACCATTTGACAGAAACTTCCAGAATGAAGCCGCCATGTAAATCACTGTAGTATGAACGTTCAGAAATCGTATACGTGAACTGATCTTCCTGAAAGCGATAATACAAATAAAACGCATCAATTCGGTGGACTACGACAAACGATATTTTTTTTTTCTTCTTAGAATGATATTAACCATTCTAAATCATTGGTGACGTCATATTTGTTGAAGTTTTGTTATACTTTATTATACTTTTCCCGCCATTTTGCATCGTTGGTGACGTTATATCTGTCGGTTGAAGTTTTGTTATACCTTGTTATACTTTCCAAGCAAAGCAGGTTAACAATGAATTACAGACAGAAAAAATTCTGGATCCACTGCTTTTATGTTGATCACTGGGGTACAGTTCACCTAGGAGCAAGTTTGGTTCAGGTAGGTCAGCAATTTATATAATCCTGTTAAAGGACAACCAACAACCCAAAGGATGGGAGTGAAAACATAACACACAAGACACTCTCATCCATGAAATACACACAGTTTGGCTCATTGAAGAGATCATTTTCGAACCTGTGCTTCTACGTAAGATACAAGTTAGGATGCACTGGAAACGGAAGATACAAGTTAGGATGCACCGGACAGAAAAAATACAAGTTCAGATGCACTGGAAACGGAAGATACAAGTTCAGATGCACTGGAAACGGAAGATACAAGTTCAGATGCACTGGAAACGGAAGATACAAGTTAAGATGCACTGGAAACGGAAGATACAAGTTAAGGTGCACTGGAAACGGAAGATACAAGTTCAGATGCACTGGAAACGGAAGATACAAGTTAGGGTGGACTGGACACGGAAGATACAAGTTAGGGTTACTGGAAACGGAAGATACAAGTTAGGATGCACTGGAAACGGAAGGTACAAGTTAGGATGCACTGGAAACGGAAGATACAAGTTAAGGTGCACTGGAAACGGAAGATACAAGTTAAGGTGTACTGGAAACGGAAGATACAAGTTAGGATGCACTGGAAACAGAATATACAAGTTAAGGTGCACTGGAAACGGAAGATACAAGTTAAGGTGCACTGGAAACGGAAGATACAAGTTAGGATGCACTGGAAACGGAAGATACAAGTTAGCATGCACTGGAAACGGAAGATACAAGTCAGCATGCACTGGAAAAGGAAGATACAAGTTAGGATGCACTGGAAACGGAAGATACAAGTTAGGATGCACTGGAAACGGAAGATACAAGTTAGGATGCACTGGAAACGGAAGACACAAGTTAGGATGCACTGGAAACGGAAGATACAATTTAGGATGTACTGGAAACAGAATATACAAGTTAAGGTGCACTGGAAACGGAAGATACAAGTTAAGGTGTACTGGAAACGGAAGACAACCAACAACCCAAAGGATGGGAGTGAAAACATAACACACAAGACACTCTCATCCATGAAATACACACAGTTTGGCTCATTGAAGAGATCATTTTCGAACCTGTGCTTCTACGTAAGATACAAGTTAGGATGCACTGGAAACGGAAGATACAAGTTAGGATGCACCGGACAGAAAAAATACAAGTTCAGATGCACTGGAAACGGAAGATACAAGTTCAGATGCACTGGAAACGGAAGATACAAGTTCAGATGCACTGGAAACGGAAGATACAAGTTAAGATGCACTGGAAACGGAAGATACAAGTTCAGATGCACTGGAAACGGAAGATACAAGTTAGGGTGGACTGGACAC
>CM065743.1:24950568-24955568 GCA_033310375.1 Conus canariensis
GCCAATCAAGCAATGGAGCATTCATTCAATCGCTCAAACAATATACATGTACGCTTCGTCTTTTTTTTTTCAAGTGTAATTTCACAATATCCCCAATCCCTAAAGCGTCTAAAATCACAACTCGTGCCATGTCTGACCCTCCTCTTTCCCTCCTCCTCTGCAATTCCTGGCTGTCAGTTGAAGGGCATGGAGCGGGAGCCGACACAGGCTTCCACAGTAACAACAACGAAAATATCCAACTCAAAACTGAGATTGCTGCCCGTAAAACCACAGACATGTCTGGCGCCTGGCGCACACACCAGTGTCTGCAACAGGTAGTCATGAAATGGGATAACTTATGATCAGTGTCTCACCACCCCCCCCCCCTCCACCCCTCCTCTCTCTCTGTCTGTCTGTCTGTCTGTCTGTCTATCTCTGTTACATCATCAGTTTTATTCTTGAACTAGGACAGTGTTTTAAATCTACACATGTTGCCTCTACAATTCATTAGGTGAATTATCTCTTTCAAAGTCAAGCATTATTCCACTGTTCGAAATGGAGGTTCATACTCCGACGCCAACACAGAACCCTGCAAGAGCCGTAACTAGTGTCAACCTTTTGGCGGCGTGATAAGCGAAGGACTTGACTGAGAAATGAACGGCAGGTCGAGGTGGGGACTTGGTAGAGAAGTTGCTGCACTTGAGGCTATGGTTCTGCCTCAGGGTGGCAAAGGCTGGTGCCCGAGGCACATTGTTAGATTAATTCATAAATCAAGGCTGAATACATGGAACACTAAATATTCTCATGGCATTACTTGTGTCTGCAGAGAAAACATTTCGGTGCATCATCTTTTGTTTGAATGCTCAGTGTTGACCTCGCTCTATCAGGAGAAAGGTATTGAGATGAATAACTTTGATGATGTCAATACTGTCTTGTATGGTTCATATATTGCTGAAATTGCCATGGTAATTTCGCAATCATAGGTGCAAAATTTTCATAAAGATCAACAATTTTGTGTACCACTAGGGTATTTCACTTACGTAAATATGCATACATCAGATGTGGGTTTGAAAGCACTTACATGGATGATAAGTTGAGTGTGAAGGGGTTTTTTAAGTGTCTAATATCATCTGACAATGAAAAGACATTAAATAAACCACTGAACTGAACTGAACTGAATTGAACTGAACAGAACAGGGTGGCAAAAATGCCACTCCCAGCAGACGTTTCGGCTTCAGCCATAGTAAGTGCAAAGGCAGGAAAACTGTTTCCCTCCGTGTGGTCCTCTCATCCCTTGGGGCACTGGATATGAATGCTGCAGGAAACAAAGAAACTGCATGGGTATGGCGACCTTGCTGATAGTTTGGGCCTGTCATGAAGGTGAGAAGATTCAACTGCTCCGCTAATGAAACAATGAGATTTTGTTTGTTTTCCCCACAGTCCTTTTTCAAAATTATCTGCCTTACATCTCTCAATTTAGTGTCTGTAGTAAAAATCAATGGGTCAATTAGCTGAACATTCATTTTGTTAATCAAGCAATTCATCCTTGACGCACTGGTTTATTTGCTGTGTTTCTAACGTTTCTCTAGTCCATGTCACCATCTCCTTAACCTCAAAGCATTTCAAATGACTGTTTGTTTATATTGTCTGTCCTCCTCTTCCCCACTCCCCAACCATGCTTAGCTGGCAATTGAAAGGTATGGGGTATACTCCACCATATGTCTCAATAAACAATGAAAATGCTTGAAACACTCAACCCTAAAACCAGAGACATACCTAAAATGCACGTTTTTTTTACTTGAGGAGACAAATTCATCAACTGTGGTTATAATTGTTTCATTTTTCGTCTTGCTGTCTGTGTCTGTCTGTCTATCCCTCTGTCGGTTAATTTCTCTCTCTCTGTGTGTGTGTGTGTGTGTGTGTGTGTGTGTGTGTGTGTGTGTGTGTGTGTGTGTGTCTGTCTCTCTCTGTCTCTGTCTCTATCTCTGCGTCTCTCTCTCTCTCTCTCTCTCTCTCTCTCTCTCTCTCTCTCTCTCTCTCTCCCTGTGTGTGTGTGTGTGTGTGTGTGTGTGTGTGTGTGTGTGTGTGTGTGTGTGTGTGTGTATTTTCTTGATTATATTAATGTTAATTAGGGAGATATATGAATCTACATGTTTTACTTCCGCAGCTCATCTACTTAATTTTCCTTACTTACACAACTCTCGAATATTCAAAATTTAGTTTCATCTTTTGACACCAAGACAAAACCTTACAATGGCTGCAATTACGGCCAACCTTTTGGCAGTGTGTAAAGGGAAAGAAGTGTTCTTTAGGAAATGAAGAGTGGACTGAATTGGAAACTTGGAGGAGGGAGTTGCTGTGCTGGGGGCTCATTTTCTGCCTCAGGTTGGCAAAAAATCTCACCGTAATCACAGTGAGTTGAACTTCAGCCAAGGCAATTGCGCGGGCAAGAAATCTCTCTCCCTCCGTTTCTTGCTGTCACTTCCAAGAGCACCAATCAATCAATCAATCGATTGATCGATCGATCGATCGATTGATCAATCAGTCCATTAATCCACAGTCAATCCATCCGTCGATGAATCAATCAATCAATCAATCAGTCAGTCAGTCCAAATGTACTCTTAATCTCATGATTCCCTCAATATACAACAATGCTCCACTTTCATTTGACAAGATCTTCATACTAAAACATTCTAAGTAAACACACCTAGGCCTCTTTCTTTCCAGCACTGCAACCAAGCAGGATTGCCAGTCAGACTGATCTTGGAGGCATGAACCTGTATTGACAAACAATAAATTTACATAAAAGGATTGTTCATTTTAGAGTAGCATTCACCATATAAGCCGCAGCATAACTGGAAACTTGCGTAAGTTTTGATAACCTACCCCATAACCCTGATACTATCCGTATAATAACCTCTCTCTCTCTCTCTCTCTCTCTCTCTCTCTCTCTCTCTCTCTCTCTCTCTCTCTCTCTCTGTGTATAATGCGCCGAAGGTCAGAGGAATTCCGAGCAATGCTCTGCTTGTATTCTACATTTTCTTCAGTCAGATTGCTCTGGTTTTCCCCACAGCTTTGCTAATTCCTTGTTGTTTGTTTGTTTGCTTCCACCTAATTCTTCAGGAGGGGCTATGGCTTAACATTGAATAAAACTCCTCTCTCTCTCTCTCTCTCTCTCTCTCTCTCTCTCTCTCTCTCTCTCTCTCTCTCTCTCTCTCTCTGACAAATGAATACGCACTCTTGTTTCTTTTGTGTCTCAGTTTTTCAAACGAAAAAAGTGCACCATTCAAATTTCGTTTCTCTATATCGCATTTGACCTTTTGAAGCCATGGGAAATTTGACGGAGACTTGCAGCTATTTTGCGAACTTCAAATTCATTGTTTATTTATTAAGTTAGTTAGCAGGATAGCTAGTTAGCTGGTTAACTGGTTGGCTGGTTGATTGGTTTGTTAGTTGGCAGGTTGGCTGGCTAGTTGGTTGATAAATTGGTTGATTGGTTGGTTGGTTGGTTGGTTGGTGGTTGGTTGGTTGGTTGGTTGGTTGGTTGGCTGGTTGGTTGGTTGGCTGGTTGGTTGATTGGCTGGCTGGTTCGTTTGTCGGTTGATTGGTTGGTTGGTTGATTGGTTGGTTGGTTGATTGGTTGGTTGGTTGGTTGGTTGGTTGGTTGGTTGGTTGATTGATTGTTTGGTTGGTTGATTGTTTGGTTGGTTGGTTAGTTGCTTGGTTGGTTGGTTGGTTGATTGGTTGATTGGTTGATTGGTTGTTGGTTGGTTGATTGGTTGGGTTGGTTGGTTGGTTGGTTGGTTGGTTGGTTGGTTGGTTGGTTGGTTTGTTGGCTGGTTGGTTGGTTCATCGGTTGTTTGGTTTGGATGGTTGGTTGGTGGGCTAGTTGGTTGGTTGATTGGTTGGGTGGTTGGTTGATTGGTTGGTTGGTTGGTTGGCTGGTTACATAGTTACTTAGTCGTTAGTCAGTTTGTTAGCTAGTTGGTTACTTAGTCAGTCAGTACCTACTTAGTTAGTAACTCAGTTTGTATATTGGTTGGTAGGTTGGTTGGTTGCTTTGTTGCTCTGTTGCTTATTTGGTTTGCGGATGGCTGGTTGGTTAGTTAGTAAGCCAGTCTCAGTCAGTCAGTCAATTTTTCGTTTTGTTGTCTGTCATTCAGTTAATAAAGTCGGTCACTCGGTCGGTCAGTTAGTCAGTCAGTTTGTCAGTCAATTAGTCGGTTAATCAGTCAGTCAGTCAGTCAGTCAGACAGTCAGTCAGACAGCAGTGTAGTGAGTGATGATGAGTGAGTTAAAGACGTACTCTTGTCAAATGGTCAGCAAGTTCTCGTGCAGTCGTAAAGTTCTGGTGGCGATTCTGTCGAGTCTGAGTTATGTTAAGTTTCAGTGTTGGCAATTGCCACCCTCTCGTCCTCCCATTCTGTCGTTCTCTTTGTCTTTCAAGCAGTGGGAAATGGATGTAGCGAGGATGTGTTCAGACAGATATCACGACTTCATCTTACGTTTTACTGATGTTCTGCATTGCTTTTTCCTGCACTTTAGTACGTGTAGGATTCAGCAGGCACTACTTTTTCCTACTGTATGAAACGATACGTTCATCTAACAACGTTTTGATCTGTAAATCGATCAGACGGCACCATTTCCCCCCACATTTACTCATTCTCTAAACCAGTACTATTCTGTCACATTATGCAATATGTATCATCTATATAACACTAGTTTTATTTACCTTTTACTCTATGCATTATTCTGCCATCACTATTTGTCCCTGCTGTGTATTTCTCGTAAAATTCAACCATCACTGTTTACCTGTTTTTTGTCTATACATGTTCTTTGGTCAGATGTTTTTTTTTCTATATTTGGAGCGTATATATTGTTCATGGATTTTCATAGACCATTTTCAAAGCATTGACAGCGACATGAATGTCGTTTTTACTGCCTTTACATATTCGCTTTCATTGGTCAGAGGAAATGTACCGACAGCTTTTCTGCCTGTATGTATTTGCTTTTAATTATTT
>CM065743.1:24973068-24978068 GCA_033310375.1 Conus canariensis
ATGCCCGATGTTTTAGTTTACCGTTATATCCGTTACTAACGGCTGTAACGGCCTGCAACGGTTTTTCTTCTTTATGGAATATCTCCGAAAGTATTTTGCTGATCTTTTGAAAATTAGCAGGTATGTTCATTATGAGTCAAAGATGATGCCCGATGTTTTAGTTTACCCCGTTATAGCCGTTAATAACGGCTGTAACGGCCTGTAACGGTGTCATGTGATGTAGCCTCACATGGCGACATGTGACGTTCCATCGCGTACGCCCTTATTTGTTATAAAGCATTTCCCTAGGTAGGGAAGAGGAAAGGTAAAAGAAAAGAAAGTTTGAATGGCGTGACCAGTGTGATCGGTGTCACTGGTGGCTATAGACGTAGGGCGATCATTGGTTGAATGGACGGACGTTGTCCATTGGTCAGCAACCATGGGCTGGTAATGCGTAGAGTTAGACGAGTACTCACTGAACGTGTACTCAAAAAGAGCGCAGGAGGGAAAAATAAGGAATAGGAAGGAGATGGCTTGGGGACACTGACCGGACAGGTTGTTTGAAGAACGAGCTCCACCTTCAATTCACCATTACCAGGTGAGGTATAGACAGATGGGGAGAGAAAAAAGAGAGTTAAGAAAAGGGAAAAAGGGAAAAGAATTTATCAATATTCAGATTTTGAAATAGATTACTTACACGGACTTCATTCGTGTTTCAGCCCTTCCCGGTGCTGTGGCAGCACCAGTTAGGCGACTGAGGCAGTCGCACAAATATTTGGGCTACAGTGCTGCGGCAGCACCTAATCGTCTCCAGGGTTGGAGAACCGAGCTGTAGAAGACAACGACTGCACCAGTCGTGAGAAAAGAAAGCATTTGTCATGTTGACCCATAATGATTTTTTAATTGTCCCCCTGATGAACTCAGTTGATACTACTATATTTTAAGCCATCTTTTGATTTGTCTTTGAAAATATATACATTGTTTCTCCAGTGAGGAGGAGAAACCGGTAAAAGATATATTGTGAAGTATTATGTATAATGAGATGAAATTTGGTCCCAACTAGTGGATCTGTGGAATGATTGTACCTCCACTGGAGAGGAGGAATGAAAAATAATTCCTTGAAGACAAACCAGTTGAATATGATGGAAAATTGATTATTGTTTAGTAAATTATTCCCCGGAGAGGAGGGGGAGAAGAAGAGTATTGTAGTGCGCCTTCTGGTTGTTTGGAGAGATTGCGTGTGCACGGAGTGAATGCTGAGCTGAGTGCGGGCATGCATTTATGCACAGTGTGACAAACGGTTTTTTCTTTTTTATGGAATATCTCAGAAAGTACATGGCCGATCTTTCTGAAAATTAGCATGTATGTTCATTATGGGTTACGAATAATGCCCAATGTTTTAGTTTACCGTTATATCCGTTACTAACGGCTGTAACGGCCTGTAACGGTTTTTCTTCTTTATGGAATATTTCAGAAAGTACTTGGCCAGTCTTTGTGAAAATTAGCAGGTATGTTCACTATGCATCACGGATGATGCCCGATGTTTTAGTTTACCGTTACAGCCGTTACTAACGGCTATAACAGCCCATAACGGTTTTTTTTCTTCTTTATGGAATATCTCAGAAAGTACTTGGCCGATCTTTCTGAAAATTTGTAGGTATGTTCATTATGGTTCACAGATCATGCCCGACGTTTTAGTTTACGGTTATAACCGTTATTAATGGCTATAACGATCCATAACGGTTTTTCTTTTTTATGGAATATTTCAGAAAGTACTTGGCCGATCTGTCTGAAAATTTGTAGGTATGTTCATTATGGGTCACGGATGATGCCCGATGTTTTAGTTTACCGTTATAGCCGTTACTAACGGCTATAACGGCCCCTAACGGCTTTTCTTCTTCATGGAATATCTTAGGAAGTACGTGGCCGATATTTCTGAATATTTGTAGGTATGTTCATTATGGGTCACGGATGATGCCCGATGTTTAAGTTTACCGTTATAG
Organism: Conus canariensis; assembly: GCA_033310375.1. Taxonomy (NCBI): domain Eukaryota; kingdom Metazoa; phylum Mollusca; class Gastropoda; order Neogastropoda; family Conidae; genus Conus; species Conus canariensis. Next base: position 24,975,051 of record CM065743.1, read on the forward strand.
CCGTTACTAACGGCCCATAATGGTTTTCTTCTTGATGGAAAATCTCAGAAAGTTCTTGGCCGATCTTTCTTAAAATTTGTAAGTATGTTCATTATAGGTCACAGATGATGTCTGATGTTTACCAGAATAGCCATTACTAACGGTTACACCAGCCAAAGGCGGTTTTTCCTCTTTATGGAATATATCACGCGTATTCAGGATAAACTGGGAGTACGTTTATATGCTTTGCATCTTGTTTTGTTTTGTTTTGTTTTGTTGTCCCATTTTCTGTGCTTCCTCAGTGGCATTGCACGCACGCCGCTCATTCGAACCTCCGTCCACACCCAACAGCCTGGCCCGGCCCGCCGCAGCCCTGGCCACAGGGAGCAGTCGATTTCAAGCCGTCAAGAGAAAAACCGCTGGAGGAGACAACTGTCGCCGAGTCACTTCGGTGGTGTCCAGTGGCGCCTGTTCTGATCTAACATACGCAGGACACCACCTGCTAAGCCCCCTACTGACGACAATAATTGCATAGTCGCGGAGCCGGCGTGAGTGAGTTCTCCCTCCGGAGGGTGCCTCCACGTTTGTCCAACGACCGCCTCCATGAAATTGCTAATATTGGTGACCCAGACGGAATCAAACCCAGGCCACAGACGTGGAGATGACATCGAAACTGAAGTCACCATGAGAGCAGGGCATGAAGGGCCACAGAATTTGAGACTTTTTTCTATGCTGATCGATGAGAATGGGGATGATGGATTGATGCCACGGATTTTCATTCCGGTCTAAGACTGCATGATAGGGCTGTACTCTACGTTTAGTTTCATAATATTTACATCCCGGTCGGTAATCCGTGACGCTAACCACTTCGCCATGATGGCTGGTGATATGTCCTTATTTGTTCTATGTGCTCTGTGTTAGCATTTCCGTTAGGCGATTAGGTGTGGAAAACAGCGATCGCCTGCAGTTATAGGCAAGTAATTGTTCCAATCGTGGGAACAAAAGTAATAATGCACATTCGTTATTTACTGTTACTATTCCCTGCTGTATTGTTCCCTTCTGTTTTTAAATCATCTAATCTGTCATTTCTGATGATACTTTTACAAACCCCGTGTTTGAAATTGTTGCTATTCTAAAATGCTGTTAAAATGTTCTATCCACAGAACAAAGATGGGATGTGTGAAGACTCATCTGAATGAGCAGCAGCGCACTGCATCAGCAGATAAGACGTCGGAAGACCAAGGCCAGGATTTAAACCACAGTGCCAAGGACATCCACGCTGTTGGTTCGGATGAGGAATTTGCACAGGCCCTCGATGCCAGGCGCCTGAAACTCAACCTGCCACGAGCAAACGAAACTGAAGATTGGGAGAAACTGGATGCAAAAATCGTCCAAAGACTCGATGCACTGATAGGGAAAAGCACCCTGGAACACAAACTAGCCACATATGGGGACATTGTGTATGCCACATGTAGAGACGCCTATGGAGCAAAACTACCCAAAGAGAAAACACCTCCAAAGAAATCCAGACGCCAAGAAAAGATGGACAAGATCAGGGTCCAAAAGAAAAACCTCAAGATGCAAATGAAGACCGCACTGCCAGCTGAAAAACAAGGCTTGGAAAAACTGTGGAAAGACCTGAAAGAAAAACACAGCGCCCTCAGCAAAGCGGAATCTGCGAGGAAGAGGAAGAGCAAAAAGAAGAAGACACAAGAGCGCTTCTTCAGAGACCCCTTCCAGTTTGCCAGAACACTGTTTGAGCAGCCAAAATCTGGGACCCTAAGTGTGAACAAAGGAGTTCTTGAGCAGCATCTGAGGAAAACATACTCTGACCCACAGAGCAAAGCACCACTCGACATTCAAGGTCTGGTGTGGCCAACCAACCCTGAGGAACAGTTCAATGGCAAGCCTCCAACGTTGGCGGAAATCAAGAAGGTGGTCGACAAAGCCAGAGCCAAATCATCACCAGGGCCAAACGGAATACCTTACCAGCTTTACAAGAAATGTCCCAAGGTGCTGGAGTGGCTCCACAGGCTGCTGCGATCGGCTTGGAGAAACCAGAAGATCAGCGGCCAGTGGATGACGGCAGATGGTGTGTACATCCCCAAAGAGCAAAACTCAAGTGACATCAGCCAGTTCAGGCCAATATCACTACTGAACGTCGAAGGGACAATCTTCTTCTCTGTCATGGCAGCAAGGCTGACCAAGTACCTGATGGAAAACAAGTACTTGGATGTGTCAGTCCAGAAAGGTGGCATCCCAGGCGTGGCTGGCTGTGTAGAACACGCCACAATGATCTGGGACGCAATCCAAAAAGCAAAAACAGAAAAGAGAGACCTGGACGTAGTGTGGCTTGATCTGGCAAACGCATATGGATCTGTGCCCCATGAGATGATACAGTTGGCTCTTGAGATGTACCATGTGCCAAAGAACATCCGCGACATGCTCAAGAAGTACTTCAATGGCTTCTCAATGCGGTTCTCTACCAAGGAGTACACAACAGACTGGATCAACTTGGAAGTGGGTATTGCAATGGGCTGTGCAATTTCCCCAATACTGTTCGTGCTGGCAATGGAACTCATCTTGAAAGCAGCAACAAACAACGCGAGACAAACAGACCTTGGCGATGGATACAAGATGCCTCCTCTCAAGGCCTTCATGGATGACACTACAGTGATTTCATCCAGAGAAGACGAGACACGTCATGTGCTGGAGAGGCTGGACGACATAGTTGCCTCATCCAGAATGAAGTTCAAGCCAAAGAAATCACGGAGTCTCTCACTGAGGAAAGGAAAAGTGGCCGGATCTGTGGTCTTCAGTGTTGCCAACCAGGCCATTCCAACAGTCACAGAAGAACCAGTCAAGAGCCTTGGAAGATGGTATGATGATACGCTGAAAGACACACAAAGAGCAAAAGAAACCAAGCAGATGGCGGAGGAAGGCTTGGAGACCATTGACCAGTGTGGGCTCCCTGGCAAATACAAGGTCTGGTGTCTGCAGTTCATGCTGATACCACAGCTCCTGTGGCCCCTGATGATA
>CM065743.1:24983068-24988068 GCA_033310375.1 Conus canariensis
TCGTGTTTGACCTTTGTGTATCGCTTTGTTCTGTATTATGTTCAAAAGGAATGAACGCCGCGGAATGTCGTGTTTGACCTTTGTGTATCGCTTTGTTCTGTATTATGTTCAAAAGGAATGAACGCCGCGGAATGTCGTGTTTGACCTTTGTGTATCGCTTTGTTCTGTATTATGTTCAAAAGGAATGAACGCCGCGGAATGTCGTGTTTGACCTTTGTGTATCGCTTTGTTCTGTATTATGTTCAAAAGGAATGAACGCCGCGGAATGTCGTGTTTGGCCTTTGTGTATCGCTTTGTTCTGTATTATGTTCAAAAGGAATGAACGCCGCGGAATGTCGTGTTTGACCTTTGTGTATCGCTTTGTTCTGTATTATGTTCAAAAGGAATGAACGCCGCGGAATGTCGTGTTTGACCTTTGTGTATCGCTTTGTTCTGTATTATGTTCAAAAGGAATGAACGCCGCGGAATGTCGTGTTTGACCTTTGTGTATCGCTTTGTTCTGTATTATGTTCAAAAGGAATGAACGCCGCGGAATGTCGTGTTTGACCTTTGTGCATCGCTTTGTTCTGTATTATGTTCAAAAGGAATGAACGCCGTGGAATGTCGTGTTTGACCTTTGTGTATCGCTTTGTTCTGTATTATGTTCAAAAGGAATGAACGCCGTGGAATGTCGTGTTTGACCTTTGTGTATCGCTTTGTTCTGTATTATGTTCAAAAGGAATGAACGCCGCGGAATGTCGTGTTTGACCTTTGTGTATCGCTTTGTTCTGTATTATGTTCAAAAGGAATGAACGCCGTGGAATGTCGTGTTTGACCTTTGTGTATCGCTTTGTTCTGTATTATGTTCAAAAGGAATGAACGCTGTGGAATGTCGTGTTTGACCTTTGTGTATCGCTTTGTTCTGTATTATGTTCAAAAGGAATGAACGGCGTGGAATGTCGTGTTTGACCTTTGTGTATCGCTTTGTTCTGTATTATGTTCAAAAGGAATGAACGCCGCGGAATGTCGTGTTTGACCTTTGTGTATCGCTTTGTTCTGTATTATGTTCAAAAGGAATGAACGCCGTGGAATGTCGTGTTTGACCTTTGTGTATCGCTTTGTTCTGTATTATGTTCAAAAGGAATGAACGCCGTGGAATGTCGTGTTTGACCTTTGTGTATCGCTTTGTTCTGTATTATGTTCAAAAGGAATGAACGCCGCGGAATGTCGTGTTTGACCTTTGTGTATCGCTTTGTTCTGTATTTTGTTCAAGGAATGAACGCCCGGAATGTCGGTTTGACCTTTGTGTATCGCTTTGTTCTGTATTATGTTCAAAAGGAATGAACGCCGCGGAATGTCGTGTTTGACCTTGTGTATCGCTTTGTTCTGTATTATGTTCAAAGGAATGAACGCCGCGGAATGTCGTGTTTGACCTTTGTGTATCGCTTTGTTCTGTATTATGTTCAAAAGGAATGAACGCCGCGGAATGTCGTGTTTGACCTTTGTGTATCGCTTTGTTCTGTATTATGTTCAAAAGGAATGAACGCCGCGGAATGTCGTGTTTGACCTTTGTGTATCGCTTTGTTCTGTATTTGTTCAAAAGGAATGAACGCCGCGGAATGTCGTGTTTGGCCTTTGTGTATCGCTTTGTTCTGTATTATGTTCAAAAGGAATGAACGCCGGGAATGTCGTGTTTGGCCTTTGTGTATCGCTTTGTTCTGTATTATGTTCAAAAGGAATGAACGCCGTGGAATGTCGTGTTTGGCCTTTGTGTATCGCTTTGTTCTGTATTATGTTCAAAAGGAATGAACGCCGTGGAATGTCGTGTTTGGCCTTTGTGTATCGCTTTTGTTCTGTATTATGTTCAAAAGGAATGAACGCCGTGGAATGTCGTGTTTGCCTTTGTGATCGCTTTGTTCTGTATTATGTTCAAAAGGAATGAACGCCGTGGAATGTCGTGTTTGAACCTTTGTGTATCGCTTTGTTCTGTATTATGTTCAAAAGGAATGAACGCCGCGGAATGTCGTGTTTGACCTTTGTGTATCGCTTTGTTCTGTATTATGTTCAAAAGGAATGAACGCCGCGGAATGTCGTGTTTGACCTTTGTGTATCGCTTTGTTCTGTATTATGTTCAAAAGGAATGAACGCCGTGGAATGTCGTGTTTGACCTTTGTGTATCGCTTTGTTCTGTATTATGTTCAAAAGGAATGAACGGCGTGGAATGTCGTGTTTGACCTTTGTGTATCGCTTTGTTCTGTATTATGTTCAAAAGGAATGAACGCCGCGGAATGTCGTGTTTGACCTTTGTGTATCGCTTTGTTCTGTATTATGTTCAAAGGAATGAACGCCGGGAAGTCGTGTTTGACCTTTGTGTATCGCTTTGTTCTGTATTATGTTCAAAAGGAATGAACGCCGCGGAATGTCGTGTTTGACCTTTGTGTATCGCTTTGTTCTGTATTATGTTCAAAGGAATGAACGCCGCGGAATGTCGTGTTTGACCTTTGTGTATCGCTTTGTTCTGTATTATGTTCAAAAGGAATGAACGCCGCGGAATGTCGTGTTGGCCTTTGTGTATCGCTTTGTTCTGTATTATGTTCAAAAGGAATGAACGCCGCGGAATGTCGTGTTTGACCTTTGTGTATCGCTTTGTTCTGTATTATGTTCAAAAGGAATGAACGCCGCGGAATGTCGTGTTTGACCTTTGTGTATCGCTTTGTTCTGTATTATGTTCAAAAGGAATGACCGCCGCGGAATGTCGTGTTTGACCTTTGTGTATCGCTTTGTTCTGTATTATGTTCAAAGGAATGAACGCCGCGGAATGTCGTGTTTGACCTTTGTGTATCGCTTTGTTCTGTATTATGTTCAAAAGGAATGAACGCCGCGGATGTCGTGTTTGACCTTTGTGTATCGCTTTGTTCTGTATTATTTCAAAAGGAATGAACGCCGGGAATGTCGTGTTTGACCTTTGTGTATCGCTTTGTTCTGTATTATGTTCAAAAGGAATGAACGCGCGGAATGTCGTGTTTGACCTTTGTGTATCGCTTTGTTCTGTATTATGTTCAAAAGGAATGAACGCCGCGGAATGTCGTGTTTGACCTTTGTGTATCGCTTTGTTCTGTATTATGTTCAAAAGGAATGAACGCCGCGGAATGTCGTGTTTGACCTTTGTATCGCTTTGTTCTGTATTATGTTCAAAAGGAATGAACGCCGCGGAATGTCGTGTTTGACCTTTGTGTATCGCTTTGTTCTGTATTATGTTCAAAAGGAATGAACGCCGCGGAATGTCGTGTTTGACCTTTGTGTATCGCTTTGTTCTGTATTATGTTCAAAAGGAATGAACGCCGCGGAATGTCGTGTTTGACCTTTGTGTATCGCTTTGTTCTGTATTATGTTCAAAAGGAATGAACGCCGCGGAATGTCGTGTTTGACCTTTGTGTATCGCTTTGTTCTGTATTATGTTCAAAAGGAATGAACGCCGCGGAATGTCGTGTTTGGCCTTTGTGTATCGCTTTGTTCTGTATTATGTTCAAAAGGAATGAACGCCGGGAATGTCGTGTTTGGCCTTTGTGATCGCTTTGTTCTGTATTATGTTCAAAAGGAATGAACGCCGTGGAATGTCGTGTTTGACCTTTGTGTATCGCTTTGTTCTGTATTATGTTCAAAAGGAATGAACGCCGCGGAATGTCGTGTTTGACCTTTGTGTATCGCTTTGTTCTGTATATGTTCAAAAGGAATGAACGCCGGGAATGTCGTGTTTGGCCTTTGTGTATCGCTTTGTTCTGTATTATGTTCAAAAGGAATGAACGCCGGGAATGTCGTGTTTGGCCTTTGTGATCGCTTTGTTCTGTATTATGTTCAAAAGGAATGAACGCCGCGGAATGTCGTGTTTGACCTTTGTGTATCGCTTTGTTCTGTATTATGTTCAAAAGGAATGAACGCCGCGGAATGTCGTGTTTGACCTTTGTGTATCGCTTTGTTCTGTATTATGTTCAAAAGGAATGTCGTGCCATTTGTGTTCCTTTGTGTTTCCTTTTTCGATGAGAAAAAAGGAAATGGAAGGTGGAGGTCTGAAAGACTGTGTACACAAGCTCGAATGATCAAAAAGTTAAAGACGCCGGGGAAGTACTTTTAGAGCGGATACGTTCTTGGTTTCTGTATTATGATTCAAGACGCCGCGGAATGTCGGTTTGCCTTTGTGTATCGCTTTGTTCTGTATTATGTTCAAAAGGAATGAACGCCGGGATGTCGTGTTGGCCTTTGTGTATCGCTTTGTTCTGTATTATGTTCAAAAGGAATGAACGCCGGAATGTCGTGTTTGCCTTTGTGTATCGCTTTGTTCTGTATTATGTTCAAAGGAATGAACGCCGGGAATGTCGTGTTTGCCTTTGTGTATCGCTTTGTTCTGTATTATGTTCAAAAGGAATGAACGCCGGGAATGTCGTGTTGACTTTTGATCGCTTTGTTCTGTATATGTTCAAAAGAATGAACGCCGGGAATGTCGTGTTTGCCTTTGTGTATCGCTTTGTTCTGTATTATGTTCAAAGAATGAACGCCGCGGAATGTCGTGTTTGACTTTGTGTACGCTTTGTTCTGTATTATGTTCAAAGAATGAACCCGCGAATGTCGTGTTTGACCTTTGTGTATCGCTTGTTCTGTATTATGTCAAAAGGAATGAACGCCGGGAATGTCGTGTTTGACCTTTGTGTATCGCTTTGTTCTGTATTATGTTCAAAAGAGGGAATGTCGTGTTTGACCTTTGTGTATCGCTTTGTTTGTTTTGTTCAAAAAAGAACGCGTGGAAGGTGTTGCCTTGTGCGCTTGTTGATATGTCAAAAAAAAACGCGGAATGCGTGTTACCTTTTGTATCGCTTTGTTCTGTTATGTTCAAAAGGATGAACGCGGAACTGTTACTGTATCGCTTTGTTCTGTATTATGTTCAAAAGGAATGAACGCCGCGGAATGTCGTGTTTGACCTTTGTGTATCGCTTTGTTCTGTATTATGTTCAAAAGGAATGAACGCC
>CM065743.1:24993068-24998068 GCA_033310375.1 Conus canariensis
TGGTTATGAAGTATTTTGTAAATCTGCAGTTAAATTTTCAAAACAAGGAAGGCGATCAGGCGGAGTGATTTGTTTATTCAGAAAAGAATTGTCTCCCTTTGTTAAAATCATCGACGTTAATCATTCAAACTTTTGTGTGTTCTTGATCGATAAAAGATTATTTGGAATAGATAAGGATGTTTTGTACTTTTGTGCCTATATACCTCCAGAAGGTTCACCTTTTTATGCCCATTTTGATATTGATAATGGTATTAATTTACTTGAAGAATGTCTCGTTGATTTATTGTTACCTAGGGATGTTTATGTGATAATAAATGGTGACCTCAATAGCAGAACCTCTAACATTTCACAAGACATATCTGTGAACGATGTTCTTGATGAGCATTTCCATAGCCGGCCTCTCAGTATTGATCGACACTCCGAAGATTGTACATTGAATAATTATGGTAAATTGCTACTGAATGTGTGCACTGCTGTAGATCTGTGCATTCTTAATGGCGTGTGTAAAGGTGACCTTGAAGGTCGCTATACATACATGTCTGATACTGGTTCCAGTGTTGTAGATTATTTCATATTTTCTAAAGAACTTTTTGCTCTTTTGTATGATTCATGTATGCTTAATGTTTTAGAACGTATAGATTCTGACCACTTACCTGTATCGCTTTCTATTGCTTTTCCTAAAGAAAATACTGTACATGCCAGTAACAAGATTGAAAAACAGGTTATAGAAAAACTCGTCTGGAATGATGAACATGCTAATTTGTTTCATAGTACATTATGTAGTGATAGAATTCGTACAAAGATAGATGTTGCTATAGATTTATTAGACGCGGATATAAATTATGCGCTAAGTATGTTTAATGATGGCATGAAAGAAAGTGCAGACTGCATGAGAAGGTGTATATATATTAATAGTAACAAAAAACCTTGTGATTGGTATGATAAAGAATGTGATGCTAGTAAAAGAAAAGCCAGGAGGTTACTTCGTATCAGTCGTTGCACTTTAAAGGCAGTGGACAAAAATGCTTACTCAGTTGCAAGGCGAGAATATAAACATTTATTGAAGAGAAAAGAGAAAGACTTCAACAATTCTTTAGTTCAAAAACTTGTATCATCTATAAACTGTCAAAAGGAATTTTGGGATACTATTCAGAGGATTTCTTTCAAAAGAAAACAGCCCAGGAATAACATTAGTATTGATACATGGTTTCAACATTTCCAGGCTCTACTAGAATCTGATGTTAGTAACATGTGTGTTGACCAAACACTTGATGTCAACAATGATAGTTATATGAATCGACCAATTACACAAGACGAAGTAGTATTAGCGTGTAGAAAATTGAAAAATCGCAAGGCGGCTGGCCCAGAGAGAGAGAGAGAGAGACAGAGACAGAGACAGAGAGGGAGAGAGAGAGAGAGAGAGAGAGAGACAGAGAGACAGAGAGACAGAGAGACAGAGACAGACAGAGAGGGAGAGAGAGAGAGAGAGAGGGGGGGGGGGCAGACAATTAAAAGACGTCGATTAAACTTCAGTTCAGATAAAAGAGAGAAAACAAAATTGTCTGGATGAAGTATTTTACAGATGGTTCAAAAGAACTGGACGCAATGAATGACAAGAGCATCTTACTTTCCGAGATTTGGTTATAAGGTCTTGAAAAGGCGTCGATTTCATGTTCCCCGTAAGTATGGAAACCAGAGGCTGGAGACACGTGCAAACATGCACCGTCAAATCAGCCATCAGAAAGAACAGACAGCAGTCATGCAAGCAGAGAACAAAGATGACCACCTCCGGCATGCCAGCACTTACCATGTAAGTTACAGCTGGCTCCGAATTTAACTGGGAGATTTCACAAGAACGTTTGTGCCAAGTACCAAAGGGAAAGACATGCGCATTAACCTGACTCTTCACATCACGACATGTTCACTGTGTGTGAGTGTTTTTCTTCATTTTGGTACAGTTTACTTTAGCACAATCTTTGTCCTACCAAAATCAACGGAAAGTACAGAGGTCTGGGTGAGCACTCAGCTTGTTTTGGGTGGGACTTGACATGAATGTTCCAATGACATACGTTAGCTTTCAGCTTACTTGGTAAGTGCTGGCATGCTCGAGGCGACAGGTAGGGGCATGCTCGAGGCGATAGGTAGGGGCATACTCGAGGCGATAGGTAGGGGCATACTCGAGGCGATAGGTAGGGGCATACTCGAGGCGACAGGTAGGGGCATACTCGAGGCGATAGGTAGGGGCATACTCGAGGCGATAGGTAGGGGCATGCTCGAGGCGACAGGTAGGGGCATGCTCGAGGCGACAGGTAGGGGCATACTCGAGGCGATAGGTAGGGGCATGCTCGAGGCGACAGGTAGGGGCATGCTCGAGGCGATAGGTAGGGGCATACTCGAGGCGATAGGTAGGGGCTTACTCGAGGCGACAGGTAGGGGCATACTCGAGGCGATAGGTAGGGGCATACTCGAGGCGACAGGTAGGGGCATACTCGAGGCGATAGGTAGGGGCATACTCGAGGCGATAGGTAGGGGCATGCTCGAGGCGACAGGTAGGGGCATGCTCGAGGCGATAGGTAGGGGCATCTCGAGGCGATAGGTAGGGCTACTCGAGCGACAGGTAGGGGCATACTCGAGGCGATAGTAGGGGCATACTCGAGGCGATAGGTAGGGGCATGCTCGAGCGACAGGTAGGGCATGCTCGAGGCGATAGGTAGGGGCATGCTCGAGGCGACAGGTAGGGGCATGCTCGAGGCGATAGATAGGGCATGTCGAGGCGATAGGTAGGGGCATGCTCAGGTGATAGGTAGGGGCATGCTCGAGGCTGACAGGTAGGGGCTGCTCGAGACATATCCAGAACGTTCAGGTCAGGGAATCTTTACAGACGTTTAGCGACATACGAGTGTGTAACAAGAACATTTCCATCTTCAAGAGTGATTTGTCAGTTTTACGACTGTTTTCTCACATACTTCAGCGTTCTGAAGAACGGATCCAAGACAGTCTGTCACATGTTGGTCTGTGACGTGTTTTGCAAAAGTGGTCAGTGTTGATTGCAGACGTGTTTGATCACTGTTGTCAGAGGCACACCACAGACACCAGCTGCTTGACTGTTGTAGAGGGACTCAAGACACCAGGCTTGATGTGTTGTCAGAGGTACTCCACAGACACCAGCTGCTATGATGACTGTTGTCAGAGGTACTCCACAGACACCAGCTGCTTTGATGACTGTTGTCAGAGGTACTCCACAGACACCAGTTGCTTTGATGACTGTTGTCAGAGGTATTCCACAGACAGCAGCTGCTTTGACGACTTATCAGAGGTATTCCACAGATACCAGCTACTTTGATGACTGTTGTCAGAGGCATTCCACGGGCACCAGCTGCTTTGGTGACTGTCAGAGGCACTCCACAGGCACCAGCTGCTTTGATGACCGATGTCAGAGGCACTCCACAGACACCAGCTGCTGTTGTGCTGGCAGAGCGAGTACAGTGCACACCACGATGAGCAGTGTCAATGCCTGCACTGGTCCAAGTGATCCGCCGTGCTACAGTATCTTTTGACACAGGCCCATGAATCTTTCTGTTAACTGATGTACAGATTTTCATTTTCTTTTTAAGAGGTCTTTTGCTTGGTAAGGTAATCTTTGACTTTAGTAATTTTAACAATTCCCTGCCATTGGAACTTCAAGAAATCTTGCAATTTTTCATCATTATGAATCTAATAGAAGGCATCCTTCTGATCAAGAGATACAGATCAGTGTTGAAGTTCTTAGGGTCAGAGCATCACGCGAACTTTCCATCTTAAACTAATGATAATCTACATTTTGATTCAATTCTTTTAAGTTGAAGGTCATACTGGATTTGTCGTCTTTCTTTGTTCTTGAGTCTCACAAAGATTATGGAAACATTCCTCTATTGGTCATAATTAAAACTCAGTTTCCCCAGTCAATGCATTTGGTTAGTTCTGACGAAAAACTTGGTCAGTGACATGGGCACCGCAGTATATCCTTTCCCGTTCCCCATCGTGAAAAATAACCGTGTCTGCTTTAAGTGTCTTCCATTCACGTGCATAATCCCTAACTGGCCCTGGTTCCATACTTTCACTTGTTCATTTATTTCCCACTTCAAACCACCCGCCTCTTTACGGAACTGGCTTACCTCCTCATCCTAAAACCCATATTGTGCAGGCTGTTCGTCTCCCCCTGTCGCCTCTCTGATCTCAGAATTTCCCCTTCTATTCTGAGAACTGCCTCTCTGATTGGCTGACTGGTGATATGCTGGCCTTGAGAAACGTGACGTCGAACGGAACTTTAAATCACACACTGCGATTCTTTCCTCATTTTGAGGAACCGTTTAACAATCATCGCCGATCTGCTTGTCTGAAGGAACGATCTGAGCAGAGCAGGCGGACGAAACATCTTACTTACTTCAATCCGGTTTCTTGTACTTTGCTGTTGTTCTTGTTGGGCTGTGCCCGACAGAGCGATGACGTCACCATTATACTCACGTGTTCCATGGTTAGACTTCACCAAACTGTCAATATACAGAGTGCCTGGCCCTTTGGCCTGGAGTTCCGCTGTCGTGCAGTTCATGTGCTGCAGTGAGCAAACCAGGTCGCTGTTGCTGACAGTGTCTGTGCGAGCGGCAGTATCCCTTCAGTCTTCTTTGTTGTGCGGTCAACGCCTCTATCAGTTTCTTCATCCGTTTTACTGGGTTTGATTTGTCTACAATTTTGATGAACGAATAGAGCAGACGGACTTATATGATTGGGGTTTTTTAAGGTGAGAAAAAAGAAGAGGATATAAAAAGAAAAGAAAAAAATGTGAAAAAAATAGGAGGTTGAAGGACCAAAAAAGGGAAGGATGTATTCATCCAGCTTTTCTTTCAATTTTTGTTCCCTTTTTTGTGCTCACACATATTTTGCAAGTTTTTTTTCCCAGACTGAAGGTACCAAGGCTTCAATGATCTCTTGCACTGATTCCGGGCGACCGATCATATCCGCAG
>CM065743.1:25003068-25063068 GCA_033310375.1 Conus canariensis
GGGATGGCGGTGTCGCTCTGGTGTAGGGGTGGGGATGGCAGGTGGTACGCTCTGTGGAGGGGGGATGGACAGGTGTGTACGCTCTGTGTGTAGGGGTGGGGATGGACAGGTGTGTACGCTCTGTGTGTGTAGGGAGGGTGGGGGATGGACAGGTGTGTACGCTCTGTGTGTAGGGGGTGGGGATCGGACAGTGTGTACGCTCTGTGTGTAGGGTGGGGATGGACAGTGTGTACGCTCTGTGTGTAGGGGTGGGGATCGACAGGTGTGTACGCTCTGTGTGTAGGGGTGGGGATGGACAGTGTGTACGCTCTGTGTGTAGGGTGGGGATCGACAGTGTGTACGCTCTGTGTGTAGGGGTGGGGATGGACAGATGTGTACGCTCTGTGTGTAGGGTGGGGATGACAGTGTGTACGCTCTGTGTGTAGGGGTGGGGATGACAGTGTGTACGCTCTGTGTGTAGGGGTGGGGATCGACAGATGTGTACGCTCTGTGTGTAGGGTGGGATGGCAGTGTGTAGCTCTGTGTGTAGGGATGGGGATGGACAGGTGTGTACGCTCTGTGTGTAGGGGTGGGGATGGACAGGTGTGTACGCTCTGTGTGTAGGGTGGGGATGGACAGGTGTGTACGCTCTGTGTGTAGGGGTGGGGATGGACAGGTGTGTACGCTCTGTGTGTAGGGATGGGGATGGACAGGTGTGTACGCTCTGTGTGTAGGGGTGGGAGATGAGTGTGGACAGTGGTGGTGTACGCTCTGTGTGTAGGGGTGGGGATCGACAGATGTGTACGCTCTGTGTGTAGGGGTGGGGATGGACAGGTGTGTACGCTCTGTGTGTAGGGGTGGGGATGGACAGTGTGTACGCTCTGTGTGTAGGGATGGGGATGGACAGATGTGTACGCTCTGTGTGTAGGGAGTGGGGATGGACAGGTGTGTACGCTCTGTGTGTAGGGGTGGGGATGGACAGATGTGTACGCTCTGTGTGTAAGGCGGGTGGGGGGATGGACAGGTGTGTACGCTCTGTGTGTAGGGATGGGGATGGACAGTGTGTACGCTCTGTGTGTAGGGGTGGGGATGGACAGGTGTGTACGCTCTGTGTGTAGGGGTGGGGATGGACAGGTGTGTACGCTCTGTGTGTAGGGATGGGGATGGACAGTGTTACGCTCTGTGTGTAGGGGGGGATGGACAGGTGTGTACGCTCTGTGTGTAGGGGTGGGGATGGACAGTGTGTACGCTCTGTGTGTAGGGTGGGGATGGACAGATGTGTACGCTCTGTGTGTAGGGGTGGGGATGGACAGATGTGTACGCTTTGTGTGTAGGGGTGAGGGATGGACAGGTTGTACGCTCTGTGTGTAGGGTGGGGATGGACAGATGTGTACGCTTGTGTGTAGGGGTGGGGATGGACAGATGTGTACGCTCTGTGTGTAGGGGTGGGGATGGACAGATGTGTACGCTTTGTGTGTAGGTGAGGGGATGGACAGGTGTGTACGCTCTGTGTGTAGGGGTGGGGATGGACAGTGTGTACGCTCTGTGTGTAGGGTTGGGGTGGACAGATGTGTACGCTCTGTGTGTAGGGGTGGGGTGGACAGTGTGTACGCTCTGTGTGTAGGGGTGGGGATGAACAGTGTGTACGCTCTGTGTGTAGGGAAGGGGATGGACAGATGTGTACGCTTTGTGTGTAGGGGTGGGGATGGACAGGTGTATCCCTCTGTGTGTAGGGGTGGGGATGGACAGTGTGTACGCTCTGTGTGTAGGGTGGGGATGGACAGGTGTGTATCCTCTGTGTGTAGGGATGGGGATGGACAGGTGTGTACGCTCTGTGTGTAGGGGTGGGGATGGACAGGTGTGTACTCTGTGTGTAGGGATGGGGATGGACAGGTGTGTACGCTCTGTGTGTAGGGGTGGGGATGGACAGGTGTGTATCACTCTGTGTGTAGTGGATGGGGATGGACAGGTGTGTACGCTCTGTGTGTAGGGGTGGGGATGGACAGGTGTGTACGCTCTGTGTGTAGGGGTGGGGGTGGACAGGTGTGTACGCTCTGTGTGTAGGGGTGGGGGTGGACAGGTGTGTACGCTCTGTGTATAGGGGTGGGGGTGGGGATTGTCTATGACAGGACAGATCTGTCAGAAATGTGATCACAACTCGTCTCTGGGTGGCTAGAGTGCAATGGAACTGAGAGAGAGACAGACGGACAGACAGACGGACAGAAAGTGTATGTTCGTATCGTGAGAGTGCATATGTGTATGTCTATGACATTGGGGAGGGGTGGTAGTTTGGAGGGGTTGTTTCTGAAGGGGGGGCGGGATGAACTGATGTGATAAACAACTCCAGCTTCCCTCCCTCACATCCTTCATTTCTTTGTCTGTTCGTCTGTCTGTGTATCTGACTGTCTATCTGTCTGTCTGTATGTCAGTCTGTCTGTCTGTCTGTCTGTCTCTCTATCTCCCTCTGGAAAGGAACCTTGTAATAAAAACAACGAAATCTATGATGTCTTCCTTTTTTTAAACATAAAAGCTACATAGATTCTTCGGTTTTCTGGCTCGAGTGCGAATGTGTGTGTGTGTGTGTGTGTGTGTGTGTGTGTGTGTGCGTGTGCGTGTGAGTGTGTGTGTGTGTGTGTGTGTGTGTGTGTGTGTGTGTGTGTGTGTGTGTGTGTGTGTGTGTGATTCTCCTGTTTTATTTTATAACTGCTATCTCGTATTGTCAATGACTGGCTTAACAACTGCATGTTTGCGCTGTATCAACCTCTGGTTACCATGCTCATGGAGGAGAGAACATTGACAAGTTTTCAAGACATTACTTGTTTGATCCTGGAAGATAGGACGGCCTTGTTTCTCACCATTTCCAAGAGCAGCCTCTTATTCCATTGGCCCCCCCGTTAACGATTTTCTCAAGGCGATTTGCATTCTCGCTTTTCTCCTAAAAGTCAGTTGAGTCGATCTCTTTATTCACTTTCAGTCTGCCCGTCTCTGTCCGTATCTGTCCATCTCTCTGTCTATCCGTCTGTCTGTCTGTCTTTTGTCTGTCTGTCTGTCTGGTCCCCTCTGTCTGTTTTGTCTGTCTCTCTCTCTCTCTCTCCTCTCTCTTACACACACACACACGCGCGCGCGCGCGCGCGCGCGCGCGCGCGCTTATATACACACACCCATTGGCCAATACAACCACTGACCTTCCAACCACTCAGGTCCTGTCACTGAGCACCAATAGTATTTCGCCCCTGCAACTTGGAGAGATGTATGGCCCACTACGGCTCTCCACCGTTTAGCCCCTGGCTTTTCATCACAGTTCTTTCCTCGACAACTACATACATTCCCGTTCTCTGGGGAAGAAAGGGAGTCAGAGAGATTCAGGAGTAAGGTGAGGGGGAGATGGGGGAGTATGCTGTCCGCCTCTCTATCAGCGCAGACCAAAGCTGAAAGCAAACCTGATTACTGTGACAGTTTATTTCCACCTTGGGAGACGGAATCCTCTCCGTGGACCTCTCACATCCCTACTCTTCCAGTGCAGACAACATTTGGAGTTCTTTATTACTGTATGGTGCCTAACTTATCTGGAACTGGGAAGCTTATGCAGCGAATGCGTACAAAGGAGGCAGCAGTGTGAGAACTTCAATGCAAAATGTTGAAATGAAGATACGAAATTTAGCGCTCAGGAAATGGATTTTAAGGAAATTTGTTTCGTTAGTAGATTCGGAAGTTCCTGAATTTTGGAAGGAGAGGTGTTTTAGTTGATTTGGGGTTTGTTTGTTTGTTTTAAATTTTTTTTTGGTAGTTTGTTTTCTCTTGTGATTCGTTTGTCTACTTTTTTGGGCAGTACATTATTACTAACATTTCAAATTTGTTTAGATTTCCGCCTGCAGTCGCCTCACTTTGCAACTAGTTAGTTAGTAAGTTTGTTTGTTTGTTTGTTTTTACATACAAAAGCAAAGAATCACAGTCGCCTTGTGTAATTCTAAGGCACATTATTGAAAATAAGAGAATGGAAGATACTGCAGCATACTTTATATGAGCTATTTGGGCATGCCACTATTCTTAAAGCTTGAAAGCAAGCTTTAAGGAATATTAACGAAATAAATATATATGTTTTTCGTGGCATTATTTCAGTTCAATTATTACATTATCTAGTGTGTCATTTGACATTCTATTGCTACTTCAACTGTCCCAATGCATAAATATATTATCGTTTCTCAAAACAATGAGCGTCATTTTTACATCTGTGCAGCTTGTAACTATTCAGATGAAATTCAACGTTGTACCCTTTTGCATTTAATTTTTGACATCTGTGGAACCATACAGACATTTGATGACCTCTGGAAAGCATCACCAGAAGAATCTACAGCTGATTGTTTCAGAGCACCGTATCTTCCCTTTATGGCATGGCGGAGAAGGAGGGGGGGAGGGGAGGCTGTCACTGTTCTCACTGTGTGCACCCAACTCTCTGCTGTCTTAGCACTGAGTTGTAGGAGGCTTCCATGTACCGTCACCAAATGTCCCAGGCAGCAAGCTTAAACGTTTGTGGTCACATGAGAAGCCGGCAATGGAGAAATTGTAACTACTGCCTCCACCCCTCCCCCCCCCCCCCCATCCTCCTCATCTGCCCCATTCCCCAGCCTAATCCTTTCTTTTACTACTTCATGAATCACTAAATGTTTCCATGTGGTTTTTTGTTTTGTTTGCTTTTCTTTGTTTTTTGTTTCTTCTATTTTGTATTGGTGACTTCCCTTTTGTCTGCCGTTCCATATTTTCAACAATAGGAATTTATTTTGAACATGAACTGGAAAAAGATGAAGGAAACAGAAAATACGTCAGAAAAACACCAAACAGAACATTTGGGGCTGGGGAAGAGGGAGGAGAAGAGGAGGGTGTAATGAAATGGGCATGAAGCACTAAACAAAGGAAGAAAGGTATTTTGTATGACCTGCATCTAATCAAGCCTAGACATTCATCCGACCACCTTTTTTAAATCTTCAGAATTGTGAATCCCTTAACTTCACTGCCTACATTTCTCTTTACAAATCAATAAATAAATCAGGACACACAGAAAATCTGTGATCCTACGCTTCCCTTTCCAGTCCATTTATGTATAACGTTCCTTCATTTATCACAAGTGTCCACCCCCAAATGTCCCGCACTTGCATCATTTACCCAGTCTCTCCTGTCCTTACTTCTTTTCCAAGCACCCTTCGTAGCCATTCACATACTCGTAAGGGAAATATACACGTCGCCATAGAAGAAATATGAAAAAAACGGAACGGCATTTGAACGAGCTGAACGTCTGGAATGTAGGCCGTTTACTTTTTGCTTTACTTCTCATGCATATATCAAAGAAGAACTATCAAGAGACAAACAGCATTAAAACGAGCGCAACGTTCGTTACATAAGCCGTTTCTTATTGTTTTTCTCTTCTCCTGTCGCTGCTCGTTTTCTCAATCAGTGTAACAGTTGATCAAGAATGTCGATTCTTTTGCTTGCTTTAATTCCACTCTCCCCTAACACTGAAAGAGTTTCCTCAGATTTGAGTTAGCGATGTCAAAGTCAAATGTATCAATCTTCCACGTGGAGCCTAGTAAAGATGTCATCACCGTTTTTAACTCCACTCTCTGCTGACACGGGAATGGTTTGTTCAGGGGTGGACTTGCGACGTAAAACTTATGCATTAAATGTGTTAATCCTCACTGAGTTTCTCTCCGTGCATTTTTCTCCGGAATTCTGTGCGCATACGTCTCTCTCTCTCTCTCTCTCTCTCTCTCTCTCTCTCTCTCTCTCTCTCTCTCTCTCTCTCTCTATTAAAACAATTTTGAGTTTATACATGTTTGTTTCCTATGCAAGTCATCTGAAACAGTGGAACCTACTGTCAACAACACAGGACAAAGCTTGCTTTTTGTGTACTATTAACCTCTGCTCGCCTGTCTGGAGGTGTTTCCTTCATCCGTTCAGATTTTTCGAAGCCAGTAGGAACATTACAGTGCCTGAAAGTTGCACTGCCCTGCTTGTGTTTTCTCGGCGATGTGAAAAGCGGTGGAAGCGTTCTTGTCTGATGATCAACGGGCCAATGTGGAGACCTGTGGAGGCAGTGGCAGTGTCTCAGTCACGCCTCTTCCCTCGGGGCTGCAAAAACGTCACTGCAATCAGAGTTCTTTTCAGCTTCACGGCAGGCACCTGCCAAATTCCCTTCTCCCATCCCTGTCTGTCCCTCCGTCCTGTATGAATTGGAGATGGGTGTAGCTGACGTGTGTTCAGACATCCCTGCGCTGTGCTGCTTCTTACTGCATTCATCGTTGACCCACAACCACATATGCTACTCCTAGTGTATTTACTGCATGGATTGACTATGTCTACAAAATGAACGGCCGCTGAATCCCTAAGGATTTTGCTGTACGGAGAGAGCTTGTTTCTGGCACCAAACAGTCCCAAGACCCCACACTGCGCTTCAAGGATGTCTCCAAACAAGACCTGACGGGCATCGACACCCACCCGACAGGCTGGGAAAGCTGGTGGTCTGACCTCCACGAGAGGCGACAGGCCATCAGGGCTGGAGTGCGGAGGATCGGGTGGAGGAGGAACCAGCAGTGACAGCACAGACCAGAGCGCAGACAGCAGCCAGGGGGCAAAGTCAGTACTGCTGCAGCCAGGCATAGCATCCGCTGCAGCCAGACATGGCATCCGCTGCAGCCAGGTCTGCCGTGGACTGCGTGGTCACATTAGGCGCCGTCACTTGACAGCCAGCAGACTATGGTGCAACTTGTGTGTCTTTCTGGGACAAAAAGATCCCTGCAGAACAGTTTCTAAACGTGTATTGTATGTAGGCTTCATATGGCACTTTTTTTTTCACTTTCGCTTTACTGTTTATCTTTTCCAGACAGCGCCACTTTATCTTTTTACAACATGAATTGTTCTGACACCATTGTTTGTTTTCCTTTTTACAACATAACTTCTCCAGATACCATTGCTTGTTTTCATTTCTACAACTTGAATTGTTCAGACAACACTGTGATAGTGATTACGGGACGGACACAAATCACTCTGGTTGGTGAACAAATACGTACAGCATGCGAAAAATCAAAGTGTCGTTCTTGAATTATTCTAACATACTCTCCTCTGCTCCATCCAACACTAACACCCCACTCGTCCACCACCCCCACCCTTCCACACACTCTGTGGAAAAGCGGTAAGAATCAGATGCACTGGGAACAAAATAATATTTGTGAAGAAGGAAATGTAAGATCACAAAATAGTGATAAAGTGCTTTGATGTCAGGTGAAAGGCGCATAATGTGTTACTGTAATGAACCCTGGGAAGTAGACAGTCTGGTAACTGGATGTTCTTTTTCATGGTGAGATTGTCAACTAATTAGATCTTGGACAAGAGAGAGAGAGAGAGAGAGAGAGAGAGAGAGAGAGGGGAGAGACAAGAGGATGAGACAGGGGGAGATACAGGAAAGAAAGAAAAAGGCAGATAGACATACCTAGATAAAGAACGTGAGAGAGAAGGGGAAACAGAGAGAGGGTGGATAAAGAAAGAAAGAAAAAGAAAGTAGGTATACGTAGGTAAAGGAGTGAGAGAGAGAAGGGAACAAAAGTGAGAGAGAAAGAAAGAGAGAGAGATAGAGAGAGAAAGAGAGAGAGAAAGAGAGAGATAGAGAGAGAGAAAGAGAGAGAGAAAGAGAGAGAGAGAGAGAGAGAAAGAGAGAAGAGAAGAGAGAGAGAAGAGAGAGAGAAAGAGAGAGAAGAGAAAGAGAGAGAGAGAGAAGAGTTAAAACGACAGAAATAAACAGACAGACAGGACAGATACACAGACAGACAGAGATTGACGGAGATAGAAACAGTGGGACAGACAAACAGAGACACAGAGAGACAGAGGGACAGAAAACAGAGACAGACAGACAGACAGACAGACAGAGATGGGGAAGCGATAATCGGATAGCAGTTTGAAAGACAGAAACATTGTGAGAGACAGAGGGGAGGGGGAGGGACAGGAAGAAGGATGAGGTGGGGGGGGGGGGGGGCAAAGTGACAAATCGATTCCACTGGCTGACTGGAAAAAAGGGGGAAAAACTGGCCAGAGAAAAACATCATTAGGCGCCCGGCGAGACAGACCGTAGGGGGAAAAAAGGTCTGGGCCTCTTCCATAGCAACCTGAAGCCACAAATTGTTCTGCTGATTTCAGTCTGAATATCTTGACAGTGAGTTAGACAGGGAAATATGGCGTTGAGTCAACAATTGCCACACCACATCAACTGACCTAAGTGTCATTATATGCAGAGAGAAGACCTCTCCTCTCTCTCTCTCTCTCTCTCTCTCTCTGAATTTCAATTTTTGTTTAATTTGTTTTTTTCATTGATGGTGTCTCCACTTGCTTCTTGTGGTGATTTTGTTGTTTGTTTGTTTGTTTGTTTGGCTTGAAGCTGCTTGTGTGTGTAATATGTTTTGATGCATATATTATATCATTTACTATTAGTTTCGTAGAATAGTAGTGGCAAGTATGAAAACTGGCTAACTAAGCCAATACTTTTACCGTTATAAATGAATCATTGTCATTCTCTCTCTCTCTCTCTCTCTCTCTCTCTCTTCTCTCTCTCTCTCTCTCTCTCTCTCTCTCTCTGGACTTATTAGAATGAAAGAGTCTTTGTAGTTTATGCGGACTAAAGTCTGTGGGAATATACTTTACAACAAAACTTAAGTTTTCCATGCCAAGATATCGTCAGCAGAGCAAAGAAAGCAACCATATTTATCCTTTATATTTTGTATAAAATAGATTGTAACTCTTTAGTGTCTTTACAAAGTTGTTTGACTCACAAGTTCAGCCAATTTTGGAGTATGGAGCTGAAATCTGAGCGTTCGAAAGAAAAATGTAAATATAACGCGCTTCTTAAATGTTGATATTAGAACTCGGAATGATCTGATTTAAGGAGGACTCGGAGACGTCCCTTGAGGAATGAAGGAATCCCGCTGAGATGTCTGCCTGCAAACAACGACCATCTTTGGAAAGACCAGCAAAAACACAAACTCTGGTCTGGAGACTAAATCCAGCTACGATTAGTTTTCCTGCAAACTCCAAAGGGCAATGGAGCAATCCCAATACATTAAATTTATTACCTGGTAACGAACAGAGAGCCACCGGATTTACCCAGCTCTTCACAGACTGTGGTCCAGAAACAGCTTGTTCTTAGAGGTCTGTTATGCCTAATGCATATCTTTACACAGTTCATTTACCACGAAACGCTTTGCATAGTGCCTGCTTTCTAATGCACCTCCTTTTCGTTTACAATCAACGTTTTCCTCAATAAAAGTTAAGATATCCATTGACAGAGTGGCGTTCAGAAGCTGAGTCAAAGACTGGGTTGTTTTAACTTTGTTCCTGTGAAGTTCACGCGCTGCACAAAGTTTGACACAGCACGTGATCCGTGCAGAAACAAGGAACGCGTGTGACAGGCCTCAGGCCATAGGACGTTAACTCCACCTTCCACCTGTCATGGTAGATGCATCATTGATCGTTACTATGGTTAGTATTTCATGGCATTCCATGATGAAATGCCTGAAAACAGTTATGATGTGTACTGTACAAATCCAGAAGTATTAGGTCACAAAGTAAATACAGCTGTCTGGTGAACACGATGAAGGAAAAACCCTGTGGAAGCGGCAGTGGCAAAGTAGCCAGTCATGGGCTCCGGACAGGGCAGCCTTGGGTTGGCCCCAGTCCAAGGCATTATAATGTACGATGCTTCCGGCTCTGGTCGTCACTCACTCACAGCTGAGTGTTTGACTCAAAACGGAAGGCCCCATGCACCAGTCTTATCTGTTCCACGTATGCCGGTTTGAACGGCTTCACTTTCTTGGTCAACACTCGAGGGTCTGTACCATGAGAGAAGGGTTGATGACGGGATATGCCATGCAAGAAAGATGTTCCACACAGAGAAATGGCGTGATCTCCATGTCACCAGGAAGATTGTGCTGTCATCTTCATGGCCAGAACCTGAATACGGTGAACGACACTAGGTACCCGCGTTTTACCTTCCCCAAGATTTCAGCGGGGAAGCCACATACCATTCATCATTATCAAAGCCAACAAAATTTTTGTCTTTCTGTAATGTCCTGCTGAGATTAACACTGCAGCATGCCTCGCCTGTTTGCCATCCTTTCATCGTCAAAGACATTGGTAGGATGGGAAACGTGCAACGCCGTGTCGCCGGCTGGGGGGCGAATCATCACAGCCAAACATCCAGTACGGGGGAAATGCTTGCCCACATGAGTTGTATCTGTCTGAAAGATCAGATGCCCTTCACAAGTTTGTAGCCTTTTATGAATCCCATGAAGGGGAGACAGTGCCATCAACAGGCCAGTCACCAACCTTCCGGCAAAACATTACGTCAGACTTAGCCAAGTTCTCTTCTCCCTCGCCCCATCATGGAGTGAAAGTCTTCAGCCAGAGTTCGTCACTATCCTCAATGGGAGGTTCTGATCCCAGGTGTACAGTCTCCCCCACACCCCTCTTCTCCCCATCTTCCCACGTCGCTTTGCAATCCCACCCACATTCCCCCTCCAATCAGAAGCCTGATCATACAATCCCAATCCTTGCTTCTTCCCCTTCCCCCCCCCCCCCCCCCCCCTTTCCATCATTTACTCATTTCATACATGCTGGCACCGATCACCGTGGTGCCGACTGTTCTCTGTCTCACCAGCGGATCCCCCGACATCTTCACTCCACCAGCAAGAGGACGGCGGACATGCAGTGAAGGGCGAGGGAAGCGCAGAGTGCAGCGCTGCCATGCAGTCTCCAGCCAGAGGAGAACTCCTTGGCGCCGCAGTCAGTGCTGCCGTTCTCATCAGCACTGTCACACACCGGGGACACTGCAATGCTGAAGGCCCGCACCAGTTGTCTCCACCCCTGACGGCTGTGGACACCTGCCTACACTGTGGTCAAGCTCTGCCCGGTCCACTCAGCAGTGGTGTGTGTCCACCTCTGTGTATGACCGCCCTGTGCTGCTCTACAGAGGACGATCTGAGACAGTCGGCTTGGTCAGACGGTATCAACTCATCAATTATGATATCGTAAAGAGCAGGGAGGGGAGAGGGTAATATCGTTGTATTCATGCTCTATGTGGTTTAACGATGGCTTCACTTGCAGTCTTTGTTCCTGCGTCATGTGTGTGTTTGTGGTGACTTCGTGTCAGTTGCTTTTGGTGTTGATATTTTCACGGACATGCACGTGTGGACTGGTGGTGGTTTGATTCAAAAGGATTCCTACTCAGCTGGATTCCAGGGCGAAGAATTTATCATTAGCAGTGTTGATAGTGTCCTGGTCAAGCCGAATCCGAAAAGGTATTACCGACAAACCCCTATAATGACTCAGCAACAATGCAGGCAGTACTGTACTGGGGGTGGGGGAGGGGAGAGGTGGGGCGCCATGACATGACACTGGTCGTCAAATTTCCTGCGGATTGCTGACGCAGGGCCTGGGGGAGGTCGAGCATGGAGATGGTTGTGAATCGGGCAGTGAGG
Source organism: Conus canariensis (assembly GCA_033310375.1). Classification (NCBI taxonomy): domain Eukaryota; kingdom Metazoa; phylum Mollusca; class Gastropoda; order Neogastropoda; family Conidae; genus Conus; species Conus canariensis. Next base: position 25,014,561 of record CM065743.1, read on the forward strand.
GTGAGAGGTATGGGAATCATGTCGACGATAGAAAGAAGGGAGGAAAGTGGACGTGGAAACTTTTTCTGGTGGAACTGAAACAGTTTCATCCACCATCTCCTCACTTCACTTCGATTCATGGAAGGGCCGCACTCGGTCTCTTAGGAACCTTTCGTCAAGGTTTGTCGCAGGAAACACGTCTCGCCCACAACCCCAACCTTCCTCCCCCCCCTCCCCATCCCCTCCATCCCCTCCCCCGTCCATCGCTCTTCTACTCCCTTGCCTTCCTACCCATTCACTCTTCCAATAAAATACGTCCTGCCTCCACATCAGCAGTCTGGCGATGTGGAGGCTTTGTCGAGTGTTGGCCGTGCTTCCCGTGCTTTGTTCCACCTCTTACCTTCACGACTACAAGAAAAACGTAATGGCTCTCCCATCGGATTACGTTCAAGCTGGAGATGAAACGATTGTTGGAAGCAAAGTCTTCCTTTTCCTTTCCTTCCCTCACGTGCTAATGGACAGACGAGTGTGTGGTTAACGGGGAAGATGTCGTGTTCTGTTGTTGTACATATACAGATAGAATAGTGAAGGGTGCCAGCTGAATTCTGAACGTCTGCTGTCTTTCACTGCGGGTGTCCATTGACTGTCTTTCACTGCGGGGTGTCCATTGACTGTCTTTCATTGCGCGTGTCCATTGATGACTATCTTTCACTGGACAGAGAAAAAGAGAAGACCGCTGGGTCGGTGTTACAAGGGTTGAAAACAAGAAGGTTAGCTGTCAGAGTCAATATGTGCGTATATATATAAATCCTCTCTCTGTCTCTCTCTGTCTAATGTCTGTCTGTCTGTCTCTCTCTCTCACACACACACACACACACGCGCGCGCGCGCGCGCACGCGCATAAACAAACATGCATGCACACACACTGTCTTGCGCATGTATACAAAAATCACTCGCGCTTACATACATAAGCATACGTCCACACACACACACACACACACACTCTCTCTCTCTCTCTCCACACACACACAAAACACACACACACACACGTGCGTGCGCGCGTGCGCGCACTCGCACACACACACACACACACACACACACACACACACACACACAATAACACACACGCGCGCGCGCGCGCGCTAGGCGTAGAAAAAATAAGCACAGACAGAGAGAGAGAGAGAGAGAGAGAGAGAGAGAGAGAGAGAGAGAGAGAGAGAGAGAGAGAGAGAGAAACAGACAGCTAACAAATAGACCAGACAGACAAATCGGCTGTGTTAGCAAATAAGGCAGAAGGCTGGAAGGTAATTGCCCTCCGCCCATCTTCCCCCTCAAAGTGCAGGGAATGAGGCTGCGTGAAAAACAACAACATGGCTGCCTTCCTATTGCCCCGCCCCCAACCCTGCTGATCATGACAGGATGGTTTGCGTTTGTTTGCTTGTTTGTTTTTTGTTTGTTCGTTTGCGTGTTTCTTGTTTGAATGTTTGTTTGTTTTTGTTTGTTTGTTTGCGTGTTTGTTTGTAAGTTTGTTTGTATGTTTGCTTGCTTGCTTGTTCGTTTGTTTGGTTGATTGGTTGTTTTCATTCTGTCTTCAACAAGAAGGTACTTGGGAGATCACGGACATCCGTCACGTATCCCATAACCTCCGAACCATTCCTGAATCCGCCCTTTGCCGGCAGCCCAGAGTGACCTTCACTGCCTGGGCCTTGGGCCACCTCCACCTGTCCACCACGTGTCCTTCACCTTGCTTCCCTAGTTCCCCTGTCACCGTGCTGACAGACAGACAAACAAACAAACACACATACATGGGGGAAGGGGGGGGGGGTGAACCATAATCTTTTTGCTGGAGGTGATGAAAAAAAAAACCGCTCTTGGCACACATAGAAATGAGAGAAACAATCTGAAGATGACGAAATAAGGTTGCATTTAAATCAGGCAAAACTGGTGGGTCATTCTTTTAAATATATTTTGCCTGTGTCCATACGTCTTTCTGTCTTGCTTCTTTCAAAATAATGAGCATGGTCATCGTTTGATTAATAAAAAGAACATTATGGTTCGCTGTAAAGATGTGACATGTTTTGTTGTTTGTTTGCCTGTTTGTTTGTTTGATTTCGCTTTACCACACTGTGAAAAACAGTTTATTCCTTGTCATCTTTGTACGGTCGCCAAGTCACAGTAATTAGACACAGTCCACACACACACACACACACACACACACCACACACAAGAGAGAGAGAGAGAGAGAGAGAGAGAGAGAGAGAGAGAGAGAGAGAGAGAGAGAGAGAGAGAGAGAGAACACAATGCGGCAGATTATTCCGAGCCGGGGCGCCATGCTTGACATACGGACATCACACAGACAAGCTTCCAGCTGCATGTTGTAGAATGCTTACATTTCCTTCTGCCCACCTCTGGTCATGTGGGAAACAACTTGGTTCACCAAAATTATCGTCACTGGAACATTTTATAATGCGACATAGCCGGTATTGCATCAGAGTTTTGTTGTCGTTGTTGTTGTTGTTGTTGTTGTTGTTTTGGTTGGTTGGTTGGTTGGTTGGGTTTTTTTTTCGTTTTTGTTTTTGTTTTGTTTTTTGGTGCTCTTCCTTCTTGTCTTTCCAGTCTTCGCGTGAAACGTTTGTACTCGTTAGTCTTTCCTCTCGTTATTTGCTTAACGTGTAAGTGAAGTCATTATTTGCTTAACGTGTAAGTGAAGTCATTATTTGCTTAACGTGTAAGTGAAGTCATTATTTGCTTAACGTGTAGGTGAAGTCAATATTTGCTTAACGTGTAAGTGTGTAGGTGAAGTCAATATTTGCTTAACGTGTAAGTGAAGTCATTATTTGCTTAACGTGTAAGTGAAGTCAATATTTGCTTAACGTGTAAGTGAAGTCATTATTTGCTTAACGTGTAAGTGAAGTCATTATTTGCTTAACGTGTAAGTGAAGTCAGTATTTGCTTAACGTGTAAGTGAAGTTAATATTTGCTTAACGTGTAAAGGAAGTCAATATTTGCTTAACGTGTAAGTGAAGTCATTATTTGCTCGACGTGTAAGTGAAGTCAATCAGTCCAACTTGTATGTTTGCAAAAACCACACATCAGAACAAAGTTCTTATTCTGCCTATAGAAAATGAGGACAATAAATACTGGAATAGTTTTGACGTAAATGATTTTGGTGATTAAGTTATGTAAGTACAGTTGTAAGAACGAACAGTTTATGTTTTGTTTGTGGTAAGTGGGAGTGAGAGCTATGTGTGTTTTGCCTTTAAAAAAATTGCACATGTTTGTGATTTCCTGTTCAACATAACTATGTCAAGTATAAAGTTCAGTAAAACTTAAAAGTTGTTGTAATGTTGTTGTTATTGTTTATGTTGACGTTGTTGTTGTGTGTTGGTGGTGGTGGTGGGTGGTGTGTGGTGTGGTGGTGTGTTGTGTGTGTGGTGTGTGTGTGTGTGTGTGTTGTGTGTGTGTGTGTGTGTGTGTGTGTGTGTGTGTGTGTGTGTGTGTGTGTGTGTGTGCTGATTGTTGGCAGTTTGTTTGTAAATGTGCAACCGTTGTTTGTGTGTGTGTGTGCGTGCGTGGTGGTGGTGTGGTGCGTGCGTGCGTGCGTGTGGTGGTGGGTGTGTGTGTGTGTGTGGTGTGTGCTGATTGTTGGCAGTTTGTCTTGTAAATGTGCAACCGTTAGCAGAAAAGACCCAGGATTTGGCACACCAGCGACAGAGCTGGGGGAATCTGCTGAGCAGTTCAGTGCCGCACCCCAATGGCTCTTCACCGTGTGAAGGGAGAGAAGGAACGCCCCCCCCCCCCCCCTTACTCCTCCTCCTCCTGCTCACTGTGTAATTGACATTCACTGCCAATGATCACTGTGGCCCTCGTCCTGTCCGCTTCGTGCCTTCCTGTCTCCCCGACAACAACATACATCGTCTGTCTCCGGGGGAGTCAGGAACTGGGAAAAGCAGAATACAGGGAGGGGACGGGGGGAGGGGGGGGGTCGAGAATGGAGAGGGGTGGGGTGGGATGGGGTAAGGTGGAGGTAAATGTTCAGTCTCTGGCGTGGACTAAGGCTGAAAAGAAATCTAATTATCGTGACATTTCACACCCTGGAGACGGGATCAGCGGGCAGAAATGCGCAGATCTCTGCAAAGCCTTTCAGTCCCCGGCAGATCCTCTGCAAGCCTTTCAGTCCCCGGCAGATCCGCAAATGCTTGCGGCAGATCCTCTGCAAAGCCTTTCAGTCCCCCGGCAGATCCTGCAACCTTCAGTCCCGGCAGACCTCTGCAAGCCTTTCAGTCCCCGGCAGATCCTCTGCAAAGCCTTTCAGTCCCCCGGCAGATCCTCTGCAAAGCCTTTCAGTCCCCGGCAGATCCTCTGCAAAGCCTTTCAGTCCCCATCTCTGACCCTTTCCTCCGCTGTCTGTGACACCACAACACTACGCGGGGTTCCAAGAGAAGTATACTAGTTCAGAAAACGTAAGGACCACTTGTGTAGTTGCCTCTGTTACGGTCTATAAAAGTGCATGACTGTTAGCGTGACCCCTTTGGCCAGCGCGTGCGGTGACCACCAGAGCCAGTCTCAGCCAATGGCAGGGTAGGGGTGATGCTCCTTAGTGCATCTTCATCTGATCAGCTCCATGGCGAAGGTATGGTCACTCATTAAAGTCAGTATTGTCCTTTTCTCATGACTTTCGAAACAAGGCGAAACTCAACAAGAACCACAACTGTGGGATAATGTTTGACTTTTCGTATGAATCCATTTTTTTTTCTTGCCAGACCCCGATATTGTGAAGAAGTCTTCCGGTTAAAACACTGACCTTGAGTGTTCCTTATATTCCTTTGAGCTGTATAGCTACTGCTAGTTTACCATTCTAATCACATCATATCAATATTTTTTTAATTAATCTAAAAAAAAATCATAAAAGTGCATCAGATGAATTATATCGTTTTCGGTCCGCAGGGGAGGCGGGGGGGGGGGGGGAATCTTGTCACGTGATGCAGCCCAGGTGACGTGGTAGGTGACATCAGGACTGAGATGACTGCTCTCACTGAACACACCATCGGCGTAAATATAACAAGATGCAAAGCATATAAACGTACTCCCAGTTTATCCTGAATACGCGTGATATATTCCATAAAGAGTAAAAACCGTCTTGGGCTGGTGTAACCGTTAGTAATGGCTATTCTGGTAAACATCGGCCATCATCTGTGACCTATAATGAACATACCTACAAATTTTCAGAAAGATCGGCCACTTACTTTCTGAGATATTCTATTAAAATTTTTTTTAAACCGTAATGGGTCGTTATAGCCATTAGTAACGGCCATAACGGTAAATTAAACGTCGGGCATGATCCGTGACCCACAATGAACATACCTACAAATTTTCAGAAAGATGGGCCAAGTACTTTCTGAGACATTCCATAAAAAAGAAAAACTATTATGGGCCGTTACAGCCGTCAGTAACGGCTACAACGGTAAACTAAAACGTCGGGCATCATCCGTCGCCAATAATGGACATATCTACAAATTTTCAGAAAGTTCGGCCAAGTACTTTCTGAGATATTCGATAAAGAAGAAAACAATTATGAGCCGATATAGCCGTTAGTAATGGCTATAACGGTAAACTAAACATCGGGCATCATCCGTAAGCTATAGTGAACATACCTGCTCATTTTCACAAAGATCGGCCAAGTATTTTCTGAGATATTCCGTAAAGAAGAAAAACCGTTAAGGCCGTTACAGCCGTTAGTTACGGCTATAACGTTAAACTAAAACATCGGGCATCATCCGTGTTCCATAATGAACATACCTGCTAATTTTCGCAAAGATCGGCCACGTACTTTCCGAGATATTCCATGAAGAAGAAAAACCGTTACAGGCCGTTACAGCCGTTAGTAACGACTATAACGGGGTAAACTAAAACATCGGGCATCATCTGTGACCCATAATGAACATACCTGCTAATTTTCACAAAGATCGGCCAAGTACTTTCTGGGATATTCCATAAAGAAGAAAAACCGTTACAGGCCGTTACAGCCGTTAGTAACGGCTCTAACGGTAAACTAAACATCGCTCATTACTCGTGACCCATAATGAACATACCTACAAATTTTCAGAAAGATTGGCCAAGTACTTTCTGAGATATTCCATAAAGAAGAAAAACCGTTACGGGCCGTTACAGCCGTTAGTAACGGCTATAATGGGGTAAACTAAAACATCAGGCATCATCCGAGACGCATAATGAACATACCTGCTAATTTTCACAAAAATCGGCCAAGTATTTTCTGAGATATTCCATAAAGAAGAAAAACCGTTACAGGCCGTTACAGCCGTTAGTAACGGATACAACGGTAAACTAAAACATCGGGCATTATTCGTGACCCATAATGAAGATACCTGCTACTTTTCAGAAAGATCGGCCAAGCACTTTCTGAGATATTCCATAAAGAAGAAAAACCGTTAAGGCCGTTACAGCGATAGTTAGTAACGGCGATAACGGGGTAAACTAAAACATAGGGCATGATCTGTGACCCATAATGAACATACCTGCTAATTTTCGTAAAGGTTGGCCAAGTATTTTCTGAGATATTCCATAAAGAAGAAAAACCGTTACAGGCCGATACAGCCGTTAGTAACGGATACAACGGTAAACTAAAACATCGGGCATTATTCGTAACCCATAATGAACATACGTGCTACTTTTCAGAAAGATCGGCCAAGCACTTTCTGCGATATTCCATAAAGAAGAAAAACCGTTACAGGCCGTTAAAGCCGTTAGTAACGGCGATAACGGGGTAAACTAAAACATCGGGCATGATCTGTGACCCATAATGAACATACCTGCTAATTTTCATAAAGGTCGGCCAAGTACTTTCTGAGATATTCCATAAAGAAGAAAAACCGTTACAGGCCGTTACAGCCGTTAGTAACGGTCATAACGGTAAACTTAAACATCTGGCATTATTCGTGACCCATAATGAACATACCTACAAATTTTCAGAAAGATCGGCCTAGTACTTTCTGAGATATTCCATAAAGAACAAAAACCGTTACAGGCCGTTACAGCCGTTAGTAACGGCTATAATGGGGTAAACTAAAACATCGGGCATCATCCGTGAGCCATAATGAACGTACATGCTCATTTTTACAAAGATCGGCCAAGTACTTTCTGAGATATTCCATAAAGAAGAAAACCCGTTACGGGCCGTTACAGCCGTAAATAACGGCTATAGCGGTAAACTAAAACATCGGACATCATCCGTGGCCCATAATGAACATACCTACAAATTTTCAGAAAGATCGGCCCAGCAGTTTTGTCTGGAGCGAGTGGAACACATTTTGACCACGGACACACACACACACGGAGACAGCATTTCTTCGTTCCCATTCTAAAGTACTCCCTGTTCTATAAGAACTGGGAGTACAAAAAGGTGAACTCACTGAAAACGTTTAACACCGGTAGATTATATGAAGCTACCACAGACTTCCAATTATTCACATCTTGAGCACAAAGCTACAATGTGTGAAGTTACAAGCACTGTGTCTAATCACTAGTGCTGATAGACGATGCCTGGACATAATTATATGCACGAGGACTTACCAAACCGGTTTAAAGTAATGCACGACTTGCACGAACAGCATGCACGATGCGAAAGACCACTGCTGAAAATTATTTGATGGGATGTCTGTGGCGGTCTCATTGGGGTCGTCATACCTTAGGGGGCATGAGTATTATCAAGAAGCATAGCACGCTTTGCTACCTCTGGTCCAATGACGTCATCTCTCTCTCTCTCTCTCTCTCTCTCTCTCTCTCTCTCTGTGCGCACCCCCGTCCGTGCTTGACTCTTCCTGTCAGTTCTCTATCTCTCTCCCTCCCCCCCCCCCCCCCCTCTTTGTCTGTCTGTCTCTCTCTCTCTCTCTCTCTCAATGCATGCTGGGAACGAAGCATGGCGGCCATATTTCGAAAGCCAGAACAAACGGAAATCAAATTAAGTTAGTATGTGCGACTGTGAAGAAAACTCAACCGTGTCAGTCAGTAACTAACCACACAGAACCACCACCATCAAGTGTGAAGTGTGTGTTGGTTTTTGTGAGGTTCGTAGCAGTGCCAGCGAGAACAGCGGCCCTACAGTCAAGGCGTGTGTTGACTGTGCCGGTAAAAGGACAGGTGAATGACACTATTCGTGTGTTTATGAAAGCAGGACTGATGGGTGGTGATGTCGAGGAAAACCCAGGGCTGGGTTGAGAAAAGTAATACAGTGACTGGAGATAAACACTCCGCTGCCATCCGTCGTTTGAAGATGGACATCCTGACAAAAGTGAAAAACGTGATGAAAAAGATGTTTGATGACCAAAAATAAGCTTCCTGAAAAAAAAACTCAAGAATAGTTAAATATCTTCCGAAATAACTAAAAGTTGAGAATCGGGAGAAGCTTTTGACAGAAATGCCGACGATTCGAGAGAAATGTTTAGAGGGTACAGCAGGAAATCTTGCAATGTAAAGTAGCGCACAAACAGAAGCCACTGATTCACTCGAAAATCGTATGGAAGATGTAAAGAACAAAATGGACATAGAGTCGACAAGCTCGAACAGTGTTCCAGAAGAGACAACTTGAAACATTTTCCACATCAAGTCTCGATCTGAGGACTACGATTCCTGGGCAGAAACAGCCACTTGCCTGTTGAAGAAATGTGTACAGAAACAGCCACTTGCCTGTTGCAGAAATGTGTACTGGATAAGCAGTAGTCGAGCTCATATTTGTGCGGGCCCACAGATTGAGTGGAAACTGCCTCCATAACAGGACGAACAGTGAAGGTCACAGCCACGACAGGTCCAGACTCACGACTGTCAAGATGGCACACCGTGCGAACAAAATGTACGTTTTGACCTTGGGGAAGCGAGGGTTGGAGTAGGAGGCGGTTGCTGTATCAGGAGATATGACTCCAGACAACAAAGTGTGGTCCGTCAGTATCGTAGCCAGGGTTTCTGGGCCCACTACAAAGGCAACACACTGACCGTTGGAAAACGATTTCTAAGCGACCCCCTTCCCTGGACAAATTGGAAACTGTGTGAACAGAAGTGAGCCAACAGTTTGGCAGGGTCAGAGGAAAGTGTGAATTCAAGAAGGGACAACAGGTGTTCCACAGCTGAATCTACATGACCACAACTGAGCTATAGAGATGCTGTGGTGCGCGGAAGGGGGGGGGGGGGCGAACAGTGTGCAGAGAACAGAGAGAGTTGGGCTTTGTTAAATGATCAGCCCCCTCCCCCCCCCCCCCTCCTCAGGCTGGTCACGGACTCTGTCGCAAGCTGTCAGAGTTGCTGGTGGACCAGCACAGAGCCAGGAGTGTGTCCAAGGTCTGTATGAAGACAAACTGTCAGAATTGCTGGTGGACCAGCACAAAGCCAGGAGTGTGTCCAAGGTCTGCATGAAGACAAACTGTCAGAATTGCTGGTGGACCAGCACAGAGCCAGGAGTGTGTCCAAGGTCTGCATGAAGACAAGCTGTACTCGTGGAGCTGTGAAGGGTGAATACAGAAATTTGGACTGGGTGAGGTAAGGAAACGTGTTACCACAGTTTATATGTTTTCTTTATCAGAAACCTTTGTTACTGTGATGGTTTTATTGTGGAAATAACTACACACCTAGTATCACTCCTTCCTTTGAAAACATAAATGTGGAAGATTTCATGACCATCTTGCTTTAAAAAAAAATCTTAAATAAATGTTAGCGAACCGCCCAGAGAACGTGGACAAACGAGTCACAAGACGAAACACAACTAGTTTCGACCTCTTAGGTCTTCATCAGGTGAGACATTAACGAATAAAACAATGAAAATTCACTTAGCTTTGATCGCTTCAGATCACTTGGTAGGGTTCAGCGCAAGGAAGAAGGCGTTGAATGAGAACGAGGCTGTTGGAAGGGAAATAGTGAGCGAGTCAAAGTCGTAATGAAGATAATAATATTACTGATAGGAATACTAATAATGGTCAAAATACTGAGAGAAAAAAAAAAAAAAAGGGACAAGATTACTACCAATCTGTGTCAATAAGTATGGGTATGGGAGAAGGGAGAGTGGGTTAGAGGATTCTTAAACAGCAGGGTTGCCGTGGCAACAGTCCCAGAGGCGAAGGCGATGGTGATGTCAATGCCAGTGGTAGTATCAATACTAGCAATAGTATTACTGAATGATACTGCTAACAACGATAGTGAAGGTTAAGGTAATGAAAGCATGATACAGAAATATATTTAGAAAATACAATTTTTATAATAATCAAATAAATAAATAAATGAAACATTAAAAATAATAATAAATTAAAAAATCAGTAAATAATAATAATTAAAAAAAAATAATAAAAAAAAATAATTAAAAAAAAATAATAATAATAATAATGATAATAAATGCATAAATAAGATAGCTATAAGTTGTGTGAGGTGAATAGTGGGAGATAAGGTAGTATGTGTGTGTGTGGTGGGAGGATATTATGGGCTGAGATAGAAGTGGTGGGTTGGTACATGTTACTTTAAGGTGTAGATGCTATGAGGGTGGAGGGAAGAAGGGGATGGGTTTACGTACTAACTGGGGGAGGGGGAGGGGCAACATATTCACACCTATACACAATCTCTCTCTCTCTCTCTCTCCCCCCCCCCCCCCTTTCACGACCAACGATAAAGGAGCCAGCATTCTATTTATTATGTGTGTGTGTATGTGTGAGTGTGAGTGTGTGTGTGTGTGTGTGTGTGTGTTCCATTTGTAATATCAGCCTTATTCATTGGTTACCCCCACCTCCACCCCCAGCAACCGCCATATCCACCAACACCCCTACACACATCATTACTAGGGCAGGGGGAGGGGGGAGTAAGTCGATTGATGTAGCAAATGGAGAGACTCAGAGAGTGTAGGAAAAGGGAAGATGATGATAGCTGCAACCTATGTCTGAGGTAAACAGAGGGAGGTAAGAGAACTATAAAATAGGCACTCTGGCTCACCCACCTCCGCCAGCTCCAACCGGCTGAAGCCGGTTTCGCTGTTGCTCCGCCGGCTTACCCAGAGTGCCTATTTTATAGTTCTCTAATAGTAAACACTTTACAAACATACATAATGTGTAGGATTATCTGTTTTTAACACTAATTTAGAAAACTTTTGAGACTTAAGTTTTTGCTTAATCCTTCGTTTTTCTTGATCGTTTTCAATAACATCATTTTCTTTCATACATTCATCAAATGCGTCTCTGTCTTTCATGTGAAATAAAACTACAGTCTTTAACTGTTCTCTAAAGTCTTTTAAAACTGAGTTATATTTTTGACATAAAATCCACACGTCTTCCACTGAAAGCCAGTTTCGGCCGAACAGTCATCTATAATAAATAGTGTCTGCGTTCCCCCAAACAGTCTGTACTACCAGTCGGTTGACTGTCAGCTTTTTTGCAAGACCAAGACAACACAATTATAACGACGCAGTAAGTCAGCAGGCCGAGCGTCCTGTTTACAAACTGCGTGTCTCCCTATGTTCTGACCAAAAAATCAATAAAACACGCCTCGCGCGCCTACTGCGTTTCTTCTCTCACCGGGCTCGCGGCGCGGTCTGTCCGCACAGCGGGCGTGCGCTAACACGTTCTTTGCTATAGCGTGAGCTGCCTCTTTCCCTGTTCTTCATCGCGCTTAACTAGTAGTTGCAGGCCAGCCCGACAACGAATCACTGCACAGCGCCCACGCACATCCTGTTCAGTCACAAAGCAAGTGGCTGACATATCAAATGACAAGTGGTCCTACCAGTTCCACTTTTCACCCCAAGTCCTTAATTAAGTTCTTAATTAAGTCACCCCAAGTCCTTAATTAAGTCACCCCAAGTCCTTAATTAAGTCACCCCAAGTTCTTAATCAAGTTACCCCAAATTCTTAATCTAGTTCTTAATCAAGTCGTCATTAAGTTCTTATCAAGTCGTCATCAAGTTCTTATCAAGTTCTTATTTAAGTTTTTATCAAGTCGTCATCAAGTCGTTATTAAGTTCTTATTCAAGTCAATTTATAATTATTTGTTAAGTTCTTGAAATATTATTCCATCTGAAATGGATCAAAATGATCTTTTGTTGTTGGCGGTTCTGGCATGCTTTTTTGTTTGGCTTCTGTATTTAGTGGTTGAGATTTTTTTGACTGCTTTGGTTTTTGCTGGCGTTGTTTATATATTTTATAACTGTAATAACCACCCCCAGCAGCAATGACGCCAAAAATGGCAACTGTTTTAAATTCAATATTCCATGACGACTTTGGTGTTGTAGGTCTTGAATCAACTTGTGTATTTACAGCTGGCATTGAAACAACTGTTGGCGTTGGCGGTGTTATGTTTTCATTATGAGTTACATTCTGTGATTGCAACATTAATTTTTTTTGTTTGTTCCACTCTGCTAATTTTTTTCCTGATGCAACGCGCCCAGGATGAGGAGGCTTTTTACTGGTCACTTTCTCCACCTGATTCAATGTTTTCTGATTCTGCTGATTTTCTGGCTCGGTCATTTTGAAGGGAAACAAAATCTATATGATTAAAAGTAATTAATCCCATAATTACTGGCGACAATAATGTTCCAAATCTGTAATATAGATCACATCCTAGAGACTCTAATGTCTTTGTTAAAACTGGATCCTGTGTTAAATCATACATAAAATCTTGTTCAGAATCAATGGGAGCAAATCTACTGACTAGTTTAGTGTACAAACTAAGAACCGTTTGCCCAACACTTTTTACCATTCTTGACCCCAGTTGCGCTTCATACCTGTTGTGATACTTTACAATGTCTTGTGGCGACATTTGTTGAATCTGTTCTATGCTGAATTCATTTCCAAGGTACTGTTTTGTTTTTCCACATGCTGCTAAAGAATACAGCCTTTCCTTTTGGCGCATAATAGCTTGGTCATCAACTTGATCATTTGTAATCATAAGTTCAGGAAGTAGATCATCGCTGTTCATGTTTTTTATTAATTATAATTATTTTATTTTTTAAAAATGAGCACCGAAAAAACTATTACTAACCTTGTATACCATTCTGCTGTTATTGGAGGCCTAAGTGTAGGATACACAATGCTTGGTAAAAACTTATTAAAAATAAAACCAGCAGATCTTGGCAAACTAGACTTTGAAGACTCAGCAAAGCTGATTGCTGTTATTACAGCTTCATTTGCTACGAAAGATTTTCTAGTTAAGCAAGGAATAATTCCAGACAGTATCAATATGTAAAATTAAAAAAAATACATTTATAAAAATGGCTTCACTCGTAATGATGATTGGTGGCGCTGTGGTTAATGCGCTTGCTTTTAGCGGAAGTAATTACGCATTTAGTAAACTACAAAATAACAATGAGAGAAAAAGACATAACAGAGCTATGGAGCAACTAGCTGCTGCACAAGACACCTATGAAAAGCAAAGAATGGAGCAGTTAGATTTTATTAACGACAGACTTAAACAACAGGGACATGCAGCTTACACATTTAAAGATGTTGACCAGGCAATAAAAGAATATTTTCTAGTAACAGGCAAACAAGTTGAAACATTGCCCCCACCAAAATTTAGCGACTTTTATCAACCATCAGAAAAACACAAGATGCAAGAAATATTGTTTATTGTCTTTGGCATGACCGCTGTGTATTTTGTTGCACAAAGTATTGGCTGAATAAAAATGTACAAAATCTATTATTCGCCAAAAGGATATTGGAAGGGAATAACAGCAATTAAAAAGCTAAGCCAAGCAGCTGGAGTCAGTGAACAAACAGCAAAGGAATGGTTATCTAAACAAGCGATTTGGCAAATTTATCTACCAGCGCCTAAACAAATACAAAGACCACACTTTGTGAATATAACTCCAAACGACACCCATCAAATGGATCTTCTATATTTACCCCATGATACGATTAGACGAAAAAGATTTAAGTACGCCCTTACAGTCATTGACATAGCTTCAAGATACAAAGATGCGGAACCATTAACACAAAAGAGTGCTTCTGCTGTTGCTGTCGCTATACAACTGATATATCAACGGGGCCCCTTAACTTATCCTCGCATGATTCAAGTTGATGAAGGAAAAGAATTTAAAGGTCAAGTAAATCAATTATTGTTAAAACATAGAGTTACCATTAAAAGAGGCATTCCGGGCATTCACAGATCACAGGGTTTGGTTGAAAACTTTAACAAACAGTTATCTGAAAGGCTTTTTTCCTACCAGTATCACAGAGAGCTGGTTGACAATTCTCGCAACACAGAATGGGTAAAAAGACTGCCCTCAGTTCTACGTGCAATGAATAATGAAGAATTTAAAGGTCTAAAACCAGTACAAGCAATCAAAAAACAAAAAATAAATGTTGTTGAAGGAGAGTCTTCATCAAGCAAACTATTACCATTTGGTTTGAAAGTGAGATACCTTTATTCACCGGGAGAAGCGGAAGGGGACACTCGCATCAGGGCAACAGATCCAGTTTGGAGTGTTGATCCATATGAGATAAAAAAAATTGTGAAAATGAATCCGCCCGTGTATTATTTACGAGAAACTGACACAACAAAACGGCCGGCCCCTCAAAGATCTTTTGTGAAGGAAGAACTGCAGATAATCCCTCCAGACACAGTTCCAGTCGCTTAATTATTTTTTAATTTAAATTAAAATGGCGGCAAGAATGGAAAAGGAAGAATCCTTACGTAAAATGGCACTGGAAGCAAGAATGGTGAAGGAAAAGTCCTTAGAAATAACACGAGAAACATTTGATTGTAATCTTGCTATTAGACTAATATTTAAGAAGATTGATCATGCCATGCCAGACAAAACCTCAAATTTTGATTGGGAGCAAGAATATATTAAAAAGATAAAAAAAATTCGAGCGCATTTAGCAGTAATGGATAATAATTTGGATGAATTGGTTGATGATATAGTTAAGCTTAACGAACTGTTTTAATCTAGGCAAATACATTTGGGTTTAAAATGGAAGCTCAAAGGGAAATGGCAGAAAAGGCAAAGGAAAAGTCTTTAAAATTAATGCAAGATTTATTTGAGTATCAGTATATCATTAAAGAAGTATTTGAGAAGATTGACAATCTCTGGCTAGAACAATCGCCAGACAATCGCTTTAAACCCCAAAGCTTTTATTTTGATTTATGGAAACATGAATATTGTGAAATGACAAAAAAAATTAAAGCACATCTAGCATTAATAAATAATATTAATTTTGCTAAATTAGATGATGATATAATTGAACGTGCGATTGCTGAAAAATATAAGCCTAAAGACATATGATTATACTATTCTCCAATGCCCGATTGCATATGAAAACTCTGGATTAACAAATACTCTTTTTGTGTTAGTGCGGTCAAGAGACCGTTTTGTTACAACTGTTGTGTTAATCTCATGCAGATTAGATCGCAGCTTGTAATTGTCATGATGAAAAGTCTTATTGCCAAACAATGCTTCTTTATAGTTGTCATGGGATATGCTTGACTGCACAGCGCTGCGAGATATTCCCTTTGCTTTTTTAACAACTTTTTTTTGGCTTGAAAGACTGTACATTTTCGACCTTAAACCAATAAACTCCTTGATCACATCTCCAGATAATTCATCCTTCATCTTACCTAAAACCTTTTTGTTAACAGTTGAATGCAAAGGCGAATCTTTAGGGTAATCAGATGTGTCGTACCATCCCGCATGCCCTTTAGCTACTTCTAATTCTATGTCTTTATAAAAATCTTCAGTAGGGATGTCGATTACAAAGGAATCTGTATCTGTGTAAAGTACTTTGGACTCAGGATACAAGGGTTTAAAGTAGTCGTAAAGAAATTCTAACATCAAAAGCTTCGACAGCTCTAAAACAGTAAACCCAATAAAAACGGGCTTATCCAATTTGACTTTCTTTTTTTTCATCATTATGCCAAAAAGCTGATCATGAAATCTTCTGAAGTCCTGATAATTAGGTTTAGAAGTTAGCTTAATTGCATCGTTCTCTCTGGTGACCAATCTAACATCTTTACGCTTGTGCGGATTCTCCATAGTCTTTCCAAAACAGCTGTTGTTCATCAACTTGAAAAAGTCTTTTTCTGAAGCATCTGTGGATTTAGTTCTGAGATCAGTGTTCTTCATTATGTATGGTTTCATGAACTGTTCTTGATCAAAAGCAATTATACGATGAACAGCTGTCAACTTCAAACCATGTCTTAAATAAAATTGTAGAAGCCTGTAATGGCAGACATAATTTTTTTTGCCTCGAAGATTAGGCACAAGTTTAGGTGGTTCTGTTTTTGCCATCTTTAGACTTTCTGCTGCTAATGGATAGTCATTATGCAGGTCATGGAGTTTCTGAGGATATTCTAAGTCAACTTCTAGAATGTATCCACACTGTTGATCTGGCGTCAAACTGCCCAACCACTTTAATGCTTTTTGAATATTATTCGTATCTGTGTACATTTTAAAGTTGCGTAATGGAAGTGATTGCGCCATTGCCCATCCATACAGATTGTTTGCATCTAAATACATGAGATAGTTAGACCTTTTACTTGGATCATAGTCGTCCAAGTATTTGTTGTTTGCTTTACAGTAATGGTGCGACGCCATACTGATTCCTCCACGCAATCCGTTTTCAATCATCTGAAGCATTGGCAGGTCAGACAATAAATCAATTTGTACTCCAGTAAATTTTAAGAAAGCGTCCCAGCTCATCCCGGGCGCAGAAATGTAATGCGCAGGATCCAGGCTGTAATGTTTCATGCAGGTCTTCCTATAATTTTCAAAGACGTCCGCCAACAAACAGGTATCCGCCATTAAATAGGAATCATGATAGTCTCCCATCGTTTTACACTCTAACTTCTGCCACGCATCTTGAGCATGCTGGTAATCAGAATCACTGATGTCCTTTCCTCTGAGACTAGAAAAGAACGCGCCTTTAGGCGGAAGTGTATCTTCGTCAAACCTTTGCCAACTGTTCATGTACTCATAAGGGTAAACGCCCTTTCTAACAAGAGTTGGGTCAAAATATTCTTCTGTTATTGGGCAGGACTTTAAGGACATAGCCAGTGACTCTAATGAACCCATCATGTGTTGCATAGAGTCGTAGAAAGACATGTTATTTAAAGTGAAACACATGTACTTTTCTGATGACTGTGCAATGCATGACACCCTGAAGTCGCTGGTTACTGCTTGCATTATAAGGTGAGAGTCGTAACCTCGCAAGTTGTGAAAGAATATAGGCAGCTTCCATGTCTTTGGTTCAAACTTTAGTTGAAGATTGCATTTGTTATGTGCTGCTCCTCTAAACTTTCCACTAATGTGATCATGGTCTCTTACTGTTGGATTCTCTGCGGTGGCAACCAAGGCCGCCCCACAAATCCAACAGTGAGTGGCTGAGTCATACTGTTGTTGGTCTTCAGGCGTCATTATGATTTCAGGTAAGTTTAGATTATTAGAACAGGCATTACGCACTTGCTGCATGCGTTTTAAGAAGTATTTTGCAGCATTTGGTCCTCTGTATAATTCTGGCTTTGAATGGGCGCCATCCGACCTAACAATGATGAAGGCAAATGAGCAAATCTGATGATTACTCATTAAGACTGTTTTAGGAAGTTTCTGTGGGGTTGGTCCTTCATAAGGAACAATGAGTGATTCGAAGTCTGCGTAAACAACATATGGACTAGTTTGCAACCGTTTCCAGTTCTTAAAACTAACTTTACTGCCTTCTCCGGGCGTAATTAGTTCTGTATCACAGTCAACTGGGCTAATACAATGTTTTACATGTTCGCTTGCTGCTTTAACAGATGGAATTCTTGTTAAACATTTTCTACAGAATTCTTGTTTGCTATGTTGTTTTGTAGTATGCACTAGTAATCTACTCATTGTGCGTATCAATGTGTAATGTGGTAGCCCTGTTGGTGAAAACATCAGTAGTAAGTCAACATGATTTTTGTCTGGTTCGCCAATCGTTGGACTGTTCTTGGACACTTTAATCGGCTGTAGATTTGTTTCCTCATCCCATATGTAGATATTAACAGTTATTGGTTTGTTTTGTTCTTCAAACTGATCAATCTGATTTACACTAACAGGAAAGGATATTCCTCTAAAGTTAAGATCATTGATGTAAGGTTCATAGTTAGACACTCTCTCTGCGTTTTTGCGGAATACATGCAGCCTAGCAAGAACGCACCACATAAAACATTTGTTGTCTGAATTCTTTATGTTTAAGAACTGCTCGTTTTGCAACTAATGATGGAGGTAGTGGAATGTAAGCCTTGCCAACAATCGGCTCATACTTAGCCTGTTTTAATCTGATCTCTAAGACTTTACCCTCTGACCAGCCAGAGCCTCTCATTTTGGCTTCTTCAGCGGCCACATCAAACTGTGTAAGCAGCTGGTCTGCCCAACCAGGTGTTAAGTCATTAGAGGAAAGAATAGTCTGCTGTTTAGTTGAGACCCAGACTTCTAGATTTTCTTCATTTATTGTTATATAGTCGATTAAAACAACTAACCTTACTTTAACTGGAGGGTTTATTGTTAGTTTACTTGGAACTTGAGAAATAGCGTGTACAACGCTTTCCCGCACGTTTTTTGGATTAATAACTTCTAAATCAATCTCATTTAGTGCTCTTGACAAACGCTCTTCCTCGAGCATTGCTTCAAACAATTCATCTGAACCTTCATATATCTTATCCATGTTGAGTTTCTTTTCTAACTCAAAATATTTATTTAAATTAAAAAAAAAATACTTAATCAGAATCAATATCAACGGTCTTTTTGTGCTTGGACTCATAAACTAAAGTATAAACGCCCTTTGGGGTTGTTAATGTGAGCTGTTTAGAACAGAGTTTAATGTTTCGTTTACTTTTTTTAAACATTCCTTTTTTATCTGGTCGGTGTCTGGTTGTTGAGAAAAAGTTGCCCTTGCCTTTCTTTGAAGATCAAACTTTTGTCTTTTGTAGTCCTCAAAATCAGCCTGTAGGCGACTAAATTCTTCATCCGTGATGTTTGAGTCAGCAAGTGCTTTATTTATTGTCAGTTTGAAGGAACTAAGTTTAGCTGTTATTAGTTGAACCATAGCTGTGTGCTTTTGGAGTTTAGCTTTTATTTTTTTGCTGACAGCACTTACAGCCAATGAACACAGGCCAAGAGTTAAAGACACACCACCTAGAGGTATAGCTACCGGTGCACCTACGCCTGTTGCTAAGAGACCTACACTTGTTCCTGCTGTTAAAGCACTAACCGCCGATGCTCCAGTATTAACATATGTAACAGCATTAAAGACAGCAGAATACCTTCGTTTGGTTTTGCTGTATTTTGAAAGGTCCTGCTCTAGTTGGGTTTGCATTTGTGTTATGTTTGTTAATCTGAAAGTTTTTATGTCTACAGCAACAGAGTTCTCTTCTTTGGGCACTTTTGGATAAGTCGTAACAGACATGCTTTTTTAAAATAAAAATAATTTAGTATTGGATATCTTTTAATCTGTTATCTTGAATATTCAGCTGCGCATCATATATTAAAAACAAATGTACATTAAGTGGTTTATTACTCTCTTTTTCTTTATCAATTTGAATGTTTATTACGTCTTTAACTGTTCTCCCACTCCCATGCAACTGATTATCTTCTGTTGACCTTAGGTCAATCCATAAACCGTATTTCGTTGTTAAATATTCATCAAGTCTAACACTGTGAAGGTGTAGATCTTTAGACACAAGGTCTACTGTTGGATTTCTACACCTCCCGCCTCCAAACAATTTTCTTATTTCATCAAAATGATGATAAGGTTTAAGCCCGCTACCGTAGACTTGGTTAGGACTACCCTCAATTGAACATTGTACTTTCGTTATTTTAGGATTGATAAACTTTTCACTTTGTCTTTGGTATGGTTCTTTATCATCTTCACACAGCAATAAAATACCTTTAAGTGATCGTGCTGCGGCACTAAAACTAAAGTTCCATATAGTGTCTGCCCTGCTTTTAGGATATTTAGTATGATGAATCACTCTTTCGTAATATATTGCTAATTTTGACTGATATTGTTGCTCAATCAGCCTTGCTAAGTTAGGGTTGCTAACAATGTCAAACTCTAACGAGATGTCGAAAATGCTGTACTTTGCGTTAGAGTCTGTAGATTTAATGACACGTTTGTATTCATTAAAAGTTAGTTCATATGACAATCTGTCTTTTAATGCTCCTTGAAAGTATGGCGCATGCGCTTTTAACAACTCAAAATCTAAGGGTATGGAAAAGCGATTTCCATAAGCAAAACTTACAGCTTCATACTTGTTGCCGGCTTTAGCGTCTTCGGCGTCTATTCTGTGTTTTAGTGCTTCGTTATTTTCGATTCCTTGAAACGCAAGATCGGCCCTTTCATTATCGGTTAGCCATAGATCAGAATAGATTAGAAATATGTCTGCATTGTGTAAAGAAAATATTTCTTGCCCCTCAAGTTTTATAGAAATTTTCTTAACGATTGCCCGTCCCAGATTCTGGACTACTGTCCTGTTTGGGTCTGTTGCTGAATCGAGTTCTATTTTGAAAGTAAGCCGTGCAGATCCCGGCACAATCACTTCATCTGCTCCTAGGTCTGGAAATTTAACAGTAAGAATTTGATCTGAATCAATAGTAGATGGATTATTTGGAACAATAATATTCTGTTTATTTCCCTTCACGCCAAAGGGCTCTTTCAGTCTTCTATGCGGGTCAAGAATCGAGCCGTATGCTTGTGACATTTTTTTTTATAAAACAAAATAAAAAGTTAATTATTTAAAAACATGGCAGGCATTGAAGATTATGATGTTTTTGATCCTGGAGACGACATGAGTGAAATGACTCCTTTGACACATCCATTACAATCATTGCGGCGTGAATTAACAGAAAGTAAGGTCAAATCATTTTATCAAAGTTTAGGCCAAGAACCTCCTGATTTTATAGACCCTAATGATTTTGAAACAAAAGATGGCCATTTGTTTGTGAGAAACGACGAAGGACAACTTGTTCAGCTTACAACTAAACCAGACTCATCAAAGTTTTTAAAAAAGAGTACAATTAGACAAAGGCTCAGTGTGAGCGAACAAAATCGCCTTGGCATTACTAAACCAAAATTAGATAGGGAAGCAGTTGCTAAACTTCAAAACACACTACAAAAACTCCCAACAGAAAACCAAATTCAAAACATACCCCTTAAAGATTTAAGCCCAACAGCAGACGAAATAATACAAGCAGAAACCAGTTTTTCAGAAGAAACAGCATTAAAAACTATGCACGATCCGCCGCTACCTATGAGAGAAATAACAGCCCTTGATCATGCTTTAAGAAGCATCAGAGGCGAATTAACAAACAATTTAGCAAAACTGGGTGAACTAGATGAGCATATAAAAAGAGAAAAAGAAAAACTAGTTGAGGCTGATGACCACAACTTAGGACCTGGTGTTAAAGAAAGAATAACACAAAGACTAAAAGATCTTGAACAAGAGAGATCAGCAAGACTAGAAGTGTTGTCTAATAACCGAGAACAATTACGAACTCAAGTGAGCAGAATAAGAGAAACTATCCAAAGAATTTTATATGAAGACACAACGTTAGCAGAACGAATAAAAACACTGTTTAGAGAGCAAGGTGTCACATTAGCAAGTGTTATAACAGCCTTAGGATTTGCAATAAGTACACTGGTGTTGGCTATTACAGGCGGCGGTGGTGGGGGGGTAGTGCCTCCGCCACCATCTCCTCCACCTGATAAATCATGGGTAAAAAAACAACTTGATCATCTTGCAAGTTTATTAAAAAAAATTAGCCAGTAAGGCAATAGATTCTTTGCCTGGTATAATAGGAGGGATCGTTAGCTGGCTTTTGTCTGCCGCAAGTAAAGTAGTTGGCTTTATGGCTGAGCACTTATGGGCATTAGTTGTCTTAATAGTTGGGTTACTTTATAGTAAGATAAAGACCAAGTAATCCTAGGGCAGTTAATCCAATAACAAGTGCTGTCTTTTCATATTCATGGGGGTCGCTTTTATTCACCATGGGGATTGGTTGGGGGTGGGGTTTTGAGGGGAGTATTGGATGGGGTTTTGGGGCCTTGGGGATTGGTGGGGATTCTTTTTTTATTGCTATTGCTGGCTTAGAATTTATGTCGTTTTTTCCGACCTTCTCTTCTTTACCAGCCACAAGGATTTCATTATTATAGTTTATTATTGTTCCTATCTGGAGTCTGAGGTCAGAAGGCAGCATGTATAAACCAGTGCCAACAGCAAAGTCTACTTTCGATCTTGCGTATTGCAAAACATTTTGGTACCTTTTAATACTTGAAGGCAAATCAATTGCAGAATTAATAGAATCCTCTAAATTTGCTAAATACTGTTTTTGGGCGTCAAAGCCAGTAGAAGGATCAATTATGTTTGATCTCGTTTGTGCTTGCGAACCTAGCAAACACCAAACATAAGTACGAATAGAGTCGTTTATTCGTTCTATTCCCGCTTTTGTTAGGCCCTTAGAAGTATCCAAAATAAATGTTGTCCATGCTGTTTTATGCTCTTGCTCTATGGACCCGAGGTGAACAGTTGTGCCTGAAGAGAAAGATGTGTAAGGAGGATTCCAATCATAGTTATACTTTCTATGCACGCCCCAATAATAAAGAGTGCCTAAACCATGATTAAGATCCAACTTTTGTCTAAAGTCTGTCTTTGGGTCAATATCAAATTCGTTACAGATCCTTTCAAAAGCCTTGTAATCTATTCTGTTGCTGAATGGATTAAACGTTT
Source organism: Conus canariensis (assembly GCA_033310375.1). Lineage (NCBI taxonomy): Eukaryota > Metazoa > Mollusca > Gastropoda > Neogastropoda > Conidae > Conus > Conus canariensis. The sequence goes on from CM065743.1 coordinate 25,037,259, forward strand.
TGTCATTTGGTAATGGCGCTTGCAGTTCAGATAAAATACGTCTGAAGGTGTAATAAAAATGAAATCTATACACTGACCTCACCAAAGGATCAGGATGATTTAAATGATCAGCATACGACACTCCACACCCAGTTGATGCACAAAACACAGCAAAGTTTAACTGGTTCTGATAAAACTGCATCGGATGACTGAACCACACTTTCGGGATGTAGTCGTTTTTGATAGGAGGGTTAAGATAACGATCCAATGGAGTACTAACCTTTACTTGAAAGGCGTCAGACTGAGTCACAGAAATGTCAAGGGTGTCAGTTGTTATATTTTTAAGACTGTAGTGCGGCCCGACAGAATATTTTGCATTAGTATATTTGAATGCACTCATTTTTAAATTTGTTTTAAAAATGTTTGTAACAATAACAACTCAAGACAGTCCTTCGTTTTTAGAATATGCTATTGATAATAACTGCGGAACCCAAAGGGTCGCACTCCATGAATTTTTTTACAAAGTCGTATGGTTTAATATAACTGAATCCAAGGAGAATAATAAGATTAAAAAATTTGATAATAGAGGAAACTTAGTTAGCCAGTTAACCATACCTGATGGTTATTACGGGTTTTGCTCGCTAAAAGAAGCAATGAGTAACATCAACATTACTCTCAAACTTAACAATGCAAATTTGAAAATAATGTTGACATTCAAACCTGAAGAAGAAGTAGACCATTACCTTTTTGATGTAGAGCTAGCTAAAATGTTAGGCTTTGCAACTGACAATCATGGTTTTAGAGTTACATCAGACAAAACTACTTATGAGGGAGAAAACCCGCTCGATCTTGCATTACATTCATTACTCTATGTTCATTTGGACGAGCTGAGCACTGATGAAAACTTATATGATGGAAGGCCCTCAACTGTTTTAAGAGCTCTTCCATCAGGGAAAGCTGCATATTGCGATTATGAAATTATACAATTCCCTAATTTACAGTTTAAAAGATTAGCTTGTGGGAGGGTCAGATCATTTAATATAAAGATCACAGATAAAACAGGGAAAATCGTGAAATGTGATAACCTGCACATTGTTTTAGAAATAAAATAATACGTTGTTTTAAAAAATGTCACGTGGACCAGACGATTCGGGGGTCACATTAGCGCCTGAGAGGTGTGTAACTTTAGAATTAAAAGACCTTGCAGACGTTGAGGACTTTGAACAAAACGGTGAGATAGGCACTTTATATGGTTTTGAGTACACTAAAGATGGTTATTATAAGCGCAAAGAGGTTGACGACAACAAAAGGTTTCCTAAACTAGAACAACTACGCAATGTAGAAGCAAATAATGCGGGTCAGTATGAATATAAAATAGTTCGAAAAACTGACAACAAATGGCACTTAGAACCATATTTAGAATGGGACATAAAATTTGAATTCTTAAGCCCATTTACATTTTTTGACCGTCAAAAAAGTTTCAGAAAAACATTGAACTCTGGCCCTTTACATGTAAGTCTTATGCCAGAGGACAACAGTCGGAAAGAGATCGAAATAAAGCCGTTTGGGGACAAACAGTACATCCTCCACAGAAGAGAATCGGTTTTAAAGAAAGCTTCTACAAAATTACAGTTCATTCCACGCACAAAATTAGGAGACACGTTCACAATGATATTTAAAATTTCTGTCTTAAAAGATGAGGCGAGAAATGGAGCTCTGGGCGTCAGTGACAATCTTATGAAAGGAATTCTTATTAGCTGGCAAAACTTAGACGTTGACAAACTTAAAGTTACTGTCGTTGTTCTTTACAATGGCGAGGATATTAAGGTCATAACAACAAGCAACAAAATTGATATTAGTTTAAATAGAAACGATCTTACAGAACTGAACTGGATTAATCTTACACATTTGGGCCTTATAGGTTTTTATTATACTGAACAAGTTTTGACAGAGAGTATGATAAAAACAATAACTGGATTAGATTAAATTCTGTTTTAAAACTATGGAGCAGACGACTTTGGTGTCAATGCCGATGTTAAACTTTATGACAAAAACCCCTCATTGTTCATTGATTTGTGGACAGACTGGTTGTGGAAAAACAATATTTGTCCTCGACCTATTACAAACAGTTTATAGTTATAATTTTGATCATATTGTAATTTTCTGTCCAACACTTAAATGGAACAAAGCATATCACGACAGAAGGTTTATATGGACGGATGATGAAATCTATTTAGTTGATCCTAGCAATAAACTTAGCGAGTGTTTAGAACACTTTTATAGACAGTTTGAAGGAACGCAGACACTATTTATTATAGATGACTGTTCAGCAGAAAGAGACATAGTTAAAAAGAGAAACACTTTATCAAAACTGGCTTTCAGTGGAAGACATGCTGGGATAAGTGTGTGGATTTTATGTCAAAAATATAACTCAGTTTTAAAAGACTTTAGAGAGCAATTAAAGACTGTAGTTTTATTCCACATGAAAGACAGAGACGCATTTGATGAATGTATGAAAGAAAATGATGTTATTGAAAACGATCAAGAAAAACGAAGGATTAAGCAAAAACTTAAGTCTCAAAAGTTTTCTAAATTAGTGTTAAAAACAGATAATCCTACACATTATGTATGTTTGTAAAGTGTTTACTATTAGAGAACTATAAAATAGGCACTCTGGGTAAACCGGCGGAGCAACAGCGAAACCGGCTTCAGCCGGTTGGAGCTGGCGGAGGTGGGTGAGCCAGAGTGCCTATTTTATAGTTCTCTGAGGTACGGTGGTATGGGTGTGTGTAGGTGGGGGATATTTCAGGCTGGAGCTGCAGAGATGGAATGGTACATACTACTTTTGGACGTTGATGCCATGAGGGTGGACGGTGCCCAGTTTGGCAATGAGATGAGATTCCTGCATAAGGCGTTCCAAGCTGTCACTCTTAGATTGCCAAAGTGCCAAGACTTTGACATGGTTGATGTTGTGTTGGGCATGGTTGAAGTGTAGAGCGACTGGTTTGGGCCGATGGTGGCGGATGTCGGCCAGGTGTTCAGAGATGCGCGTCTCAAGTGTGCGAGATGTCTCACCTACATAGATCTTACCGCACAGCTGACAGTGGATGGCATACACAATGTTGTGGCTCTGGCAGGAGAAAGTGCGTTTAATAGTGAAAGAGCCTGTGGGGCCATGTAGGATGGTGTCTGGTTTGGTGAGAGAGCAGATTTTGCAGTTGGGTTTTGAGCAGGGGAAAGTACCTGGTGGCTTAGGTGTTGAGATTTTGTTCAGCTTAGAGCGCACCAGTAGGTCGTTGAGGTTTTTGTCACGTTTGAAAGTGATCATTGGTGTGGTCTCAAAGGCAGGTTTATGGTTTTCTACTATGTGCCAGTTAGACTTCAGGATCCTGCAGATGGGCAGATTGTGAGGATGGAAGAGAAGGCAGGCAGTGGGTCTGTCTGTCTCTTTGGGAGGTTTAGTTTCCAGAGTAGATGTTCTGGATTTAGCTGCAGTGCGGCTGAGAGCATCACTGATGACGGCACTAGGGTATCCACGGTTGGTGAAAAAATCAGACATTTTGGCTGCTTGTATAGTGAAATCCTCTTCACTAGAGCACAGTCTGCGTAGGCGAAGGAATTCAGAATATGGAATGCTATTTTTAGTGGACTGGTGGTGGGAAGATGTGTAGTCCAGGTATGAGTGCGCATCAGTAGGTTTGTAGAAGACTGAGGTTTGAAGCAGTCCATCTTTGAGGGAGATAGTGATGTCCAGGAAATTAACTGACTGTGAAATGGTGTAGGTCAGCTGGATGGATGGATGGAAGGTCTGTGCAAAGTTGAGGAAATTCTGGAGGTCATGTTCTGGCATGGATGTGGCTCCCAATCCATCATCTATGTATCTTTTGTAGAGCTCTGGTGTTGGGCCTGTGTAAGAGGTTAGTAGGCGGTGTTCTAGGTGTCCCATGAAGAGGCAGGCATAGGATGGTCCCATTTTGGTTCCCATAGCAACACCACTGATTTGTGAGAATGTGTGGTTGTTGAATTCAAAAGTATTGAGGGTGAGGACTAATTCTGCAAGTCTGACTAGTGTAGCTGTGGGAGGGTGTTGTTGGTTGGGGGGCCGTTTGTTAAGAAAGAATGCGAGGGCCTTCAGTCCATCAGCATGAGGGATGGAAGTGTAGAGAGAGACGACATCAAGGGTAAAGAGGAGGCTGGGTTTGAAAGTGGGATCTGTGTTGTATGAATTAATCATGTTGAGTGTGTGTGTAGTGTCTTTGAGGTATGTGGGGAGGCCTTGTACTATGGGTTGGAGGAGAGAGTCTAAGTACTGTGAAATGTGTTCTGTAGGGCAGCTGCATGCAGATACTATGGGTCTGCCGGGAGTATTGGTTTTGTGTATTTTAGGGAGCAGGTAGAAGGTGGGTTGTTTGGTGTCTGTCATTATGAGGAGTTTGGCTGTCTTCGGTAAGTTGTTGTGTTTGATTTCTTGTTTAACTGTGGTTGAGATGAGTTTCTGGTGTTGGGGGAGGGGTGATGCTGTGAGTGGTGTATAGAAATTTGTGTCTGACAGTTGTCTGTGTGCTTCTTTTATGTACAACTGTTTGTCCCAGACCACCACTGCACCACCCTTGTCTGCTGGTTTGATGACAATGTCTTGTCTTTGTCTCAGTGATTCAGAAAGACACTAGTTGTGTTTCGTCTTGTGACTCGTTTGTCCACGTTCTCTGGGCGGTTCGCTAACATTTATTTAAGATTTGTTTAGATTTCCGCCTGCAGCCCTCTCGCTTTGCAACTTAAAAAAAAACAAAACGTTCTGACGATAAAGAAAGTAACAACTTTGATAATGAGCTGTATAAAACTCTGTAAAATGTTTGACTGCGTCACACTGAATAGTTTATATGAAGATGGTTTTGATCAATCGTTAACATTTATTTCCAAGATGGGTAGTGGCACTACTGATGATACCTTTCTCGCGTCATATAATATTTGTTCATGTAAGATGACAATAATGCTTTATGTTTGACCGTTAGTTGATCCCCCACCCCCACCCCCTTCTTTCCCTGTCACTGTAGTAATAGACACAAGAGCAGAGCAAGCAGGCAGAGAACAATTGCGGGAAAAAACGGTCGTTTTATGCCGCGCTGCTTCAGTGAAATGATATGGGAAAATGGAACGACAGGTACGTATCTAAACTGCCTGAATTCCGACATTGTGCGGATGTGCACAGATGAGCTATTGCTCTTGCTGAAGAACATAAAACATAGCGCCAGACCTATTCACACGCTCTGTCCTGGCTAGCAGTCATTGCATGATAAAAGAGTGCAGACTAATATTAATTACAGAGATGCAGCGTGGATAGGTAATCACTGCAGAACAGCAGAGATAAAGGCGAAGGTCGATTTACAGGCATTTAAACACACAAAGGGTCGCCCTGACAGGTCAGCTTTTGTGGAGTATTGAAGAGCTTAGAGGTCACCTTTCAGAAAGACACAATCTTCCATTAATCAGGGAAAGGCCCGGCATCTTTCCGCTATCAGCAAAGATTCTTCTTCTCTTTGGAAAGAACTCAAGCAGATTTTACGAACAGAGAAAAGTGCGGTAAGTAGACAGATAAGCGGAAATCAGTGGTTCGATCATTTCAGTAATGTATCCAGTTCAGACACGATGGCGCGTGACAACGCAGGTCCAGGATATGATAATGTCCCTTGTGCAGAATGGCTTGAGCAGGAAAGCAGGTGTCCGCTGCAATCAACAAAGCTCAGGAGACGAAGGACACACAGACGATGTGCCATTCTATCGACCTAGAAGGCAGCTGGGGACACTGCAGCTTATTTCATGACAAAACTGTAATTTGCTGTCCCGAGAAAGGCGCATATCCACAGGAGTGGACAAAGGCAATTGTTGCTCCGATTTTCAAAAAAGAGGCAAACACTCGCCTGACTAGTAAATGTATTAAAACACAGACTTGTTGCATGGATTAGATTTATAAAAGTCTTGACAGAGTCACAAGCCGGATTCAGAAAAAAAGGGTACTCTAAAACAGATCACGTATTCGTATTAAAAGCCAAAGTTATATATCGTTCAAATCGAGGTGGTGTCCATGTTTTGCGGATCTGAAGAAGGCCTTTGACTTGGTACATCGAGATCCCCCCGACAGAAATCCTGAAAATAAATGGAATTTCTGGGAAATTTATGAATGCCCTTATTGATATCTATACGTTTGTTAACATACAACTATCTTTGAGGATACACAGAGAGAGACAGACAGACAGACAGACAGACAGACAGAAATCGTCAACGTTTTGGTCGTAGACCGTCTTCGGGACTGATGGCACCAAATGAAAGACAGATAAATACGTATAGATAATGACGTATAAAAGCATATGCGTAAACAGACGAATACGTGTTTAAAGGTGTGCATGTGTGTGTGTGTGTGTGTGTGTGGGGCGCGCGCGCGCGCGCGCGTGCGTGCGTGCATGCGTGTGAGTGTGTGTGTGTGTGTGGTGTGTGTGTGTGTGTAATGCGGAGAAGGAAAAAGAGAGGCAGACAGCGGGGAAAGGCAAACAGAAAAAGAAAAAAAAAAGGGGGGGGGTGGTAGAAGAGGAGTCTTATGCTTGGAAGGGGGCGCTTAAGGGTGTGTATGAGGGGAAAAACACGGGAGGGAGGAGTGAGTCGTGGTGGGGGGTAGGGTGAAAACTATCTAAATAGGTTCATATGGATTGTCCACATGTACATGTGTTCTACTAAAACAGCCGCGCTCAACTTCTCTCTAAACAGTGTAAAGGATAACTTGTGCAGTTTATGCAGAGATGTTGAGGAGGAAAACTATTTCATTTGTCCTTGAGCTTTGTGAAATGAAACCAGAAATGAACATTGACAATGAAAGAATGCACAATATTTCGCTCAGTTAACGAAATGTGAAAACATGTGACATAAGAAGCTTTGGAGTGTATCCTGTCTAAGCTGTTGAAATACTACGTGGTTTTACAAAGAATGCAGAAAAAAACAGTGTCCTTCTAGCTGTGCAGAAAAAACAGTATGTCCTTCTAGCTGTGCAGAAAAAACAGTATGTCCTTCTAGCTGTGCAGAAAAAACAGTATGTCCTTCCAGCTGTGCAGAAAAAACAGTGTGTCCTTCTAGCTGTGCAGAAAAAACAGTATGTCCTTCTAGCTTGCAGAAAAACAGTATGTCCTCTAGCTGTGCAGAAAAACAGTAGTCCTTCTGCTGTCAAAAAACATATGTCCTTCTAGCTGTGCAGAAAAATCGTTTGTTTTAGCTGTGCAAAAAAATCATGTTCTTTCTTAGCTGTGGCAGAAAAAACAGTATGTCCTTCCGCTGTAGGAACATGGTGCATGCCGTCAGCAGCTGACGTCATTGTGGACTGTTCACATTTTCGCTTTCTTTGTTTGTTTGTATCTTTGTTTTTTGTAGATTCGATGTCTTTTCCTTCAAAGTTGGCGATGGAATCAACATTTGGTTTTGTCCTCTGTCTGTCTGTCTGTCTGTCTGTGCTCTCCCTCCTCTCTCATTCTCCGAATTCCTCTCACTCACTCTCTCTTAGCCTGTACGGAGCAGCTCTAAACTTCAGCTCTCATACGTTTGTCATGATGATCTCCGACCTTATTGCCGATTCCTCATAAACACGACGAGTTTATAGCCGAGTGCCAGAATGCTGCCATTTCTGCGCCATCCTTAGCGGAATGGGGGTGGGGGTGGGGGGTGGGGGTTCTCAAATTATTCTCTCTGCCAAAAGCAGACATGTCCAGTCCTTGTAGTGGGCGGGTGGAGGGGAGGGGGGAGGAGGTGGGGGGGGGACTGACGAATGAATGGAGAGAGAGGAGCAGGCAGAAAGTTTTCCTCTTTCTGCTTCAAGCGGTGTGCTGTCATCTGAAAAGAAATCTGATTAGCGCGGCATCTGTTTTTCTTGAACCCTGAAGGCATTGGCCGGAGCCGCAAGGAGCAAATCTCGGGCGCCTTCTACATCCTGACACTGTCCGGGTTTAGACGAACGATTTCTTCGTTTTTCATTTATTGTTTATCAAAGAGAGGTTGACATCCTGGAGCAGCGTCTGTGCCTGCAGGTCACTTACTAATGCTCCCAGTCCTGTCAGTTTGGTAGCGTTTGGAATTTAGGATTAGATTTGTGCGAATAAGTTTAATTTCAAAACAATATCCTGCCTGCCTCCTTTAAGCCATTCGGCGTCTTGTCAAAGTAAGAATAATGACATAATTTACTGCAGTTTGTAGGTAAATGCTCTCTGTCTCCCACGCTCTCTCTCTCTCTCTCTCTCTCTCCTCTCTCTCTCTCTCTCTCTCTCTCTCTCTCTCTTTTCCCACTCGCTCGCACTACCGGTTTATCGTGTTTTCTTTTGACGCTCTTCTTTATTTTCGTAAAAGCAGATTTTTTTTTCACCTTGCGCGAGTCTCTCTCCTTTCTTAATTTAGGAATATTACCGTCTTAAGTGACTTACGGGCTGAAACTGAAAATGTCTTGGAATTTAGTGAACATTTCTCCGCAAGGGGACTTTATGTCTTCAAGTCTCTTCGCTGCATCTTCTCTGACCAAAGGGCACAAGAGAGCTGGAAAACGTTTTTGTCGTTATCACGGATATGCCCTACGCTGAAAAGGAATTATGATTCAAGTGACGTTCCACGGCAGCTGTGAGACATGAGGATGAGGGCAAAATGACAGAGCTGTACTCTGCGTTGTTTGTTCTATATCCCTGCGTCAAACAGGCCCGAAATATGCAAATACCTGCGGTGTTGGTCTGAAAAGTTGACCAACACATTCAGAGACGCATCCATTCAGTCAGTCAATCTCCACTGTGTGTTTCTGGTCTTCCCAGCTGCGCCCATAGCAACCTCCACTTTCGGGACTGATTATCCCAAAAAATGAATGGCACTGATGGGAATCGAACCTGCGACCTCCCAGGGGGAATCTGCGACGCTAATCACTGCACCACGGCGGCTGGTTAAGTATGATATTTGTAAACAAATATGACTGCTTAAAAGACAATCAATTGAACATCTGGTTTATCCATGCCATAATAACGTTTTCCTTGTTAAATAAACATGAATAGTTTGTTCGTTATTTCTTTTCCTTTTTTCCTTTTTTTTTCTTTTTTTTACTTGTCTTTTTTGGGGGGTGGGGGGAGTGGGAGAGGGTGGTGGTGGTGGTGCACAGGCACGTTTATCTAAAATTAGATTTGAACATTTTCCTCAACCGTGGTGGTCGCTCTCTGTCATTCCATCATGCCCACAAGGATGGCAATTTAACGGGGATGGAGGGCGTGTGTTGAACAACTCGGGCAAACATAATCAATATGAAGACATGGGGGAGGGGGGGGAGGGAGGAGGGGGGGAGGAGTAGGTGGACAATCGTTGAGTTAATACGGATGGGAGGAGGGCGTAGAGGAGAAAGGGTTGGAGGTTTTATGAAGATTTAAGAGACTGCGATGCATTTGAAGAAAGCTGCAGAGATGGAGGTACAGAAGCGACAGGTTTTGTGAGATTCTTGACAGATGAGACACAGAGATTCTTGACAGTATGAGATACAGAGATGCTGTACAGAGCGGGGTAAAGACTGATCACGGAGGGAAGCAACTGACAGATACCGTGTTAGAAGGAGCGCGATGCTTGCCCCTATCGACTTTCACGATTATCTGTGACAGAGAGAGGGAAAGTTGGAATCTGGCGGCTGAAGGGATATAGGAGAAGTTGGAATCTGGCGGCTGGAGGGATATAGGAGAAGTTGGAATCTGGCGGCTGAGGGATATAGCAGGAGTTTGGTAATGAGCGTTATTAGAGAATTGTCAAGAGAGTCGAGTTTTACCTTTAAACAACCGTGTCTCGGGTTCGTCTCTCTCTCTCTCTCTCTCTCTCTCTCTCTCTCTCTCTCTCTCTCTCTCTCTCTCTCTCCACACACACACACACACACACGCACACACACACACACACACACACACACACACACACACACATAATATATACATATATATATATATATATACATACATAAAGCAAACGCGCACGCGTGCGCGCGTACACACACACACACCACACACACACACACACACACACACAACATATATATATATATATATATATGTAGTAGTGTGTATACAACACACATGCATACTTACATACATACAAGGCACGTAGATAGATAGATAGACAGACAGACAGACAGATAGATAAGTAGACATATAGATCGATACACGGAATCTATCCAATACTCGGTTTCTCAAATTTAAAAGAGATCATAGCCCATTCAGTATACTCCTCTCTCTCTCTCTCTCTCTCTCTCTCTCTCTCTCTCTCTCTCTCTCTCTCTCTCTCTGTGTAAATGAAGCTCTGTATATATTTAACTGTTGCTTGAAAGAAGCAGCTGAGAGCATGAAAAAACAGAGCAATGTAAATGTAAAACATAGTTATGATGATGACTGTATGATGTGGAGTGTAAGTCTGGTAAGAGAAAGGCCCGTAATTTGTTAAATAGATATCGTCGCACTTTATTGCCACCAGATCATGTTTCTTATAGTAATGCCAGACGTGCCTATAAACAACTTCTGAAAACAAAACGTAAACAGTTTAATCGAGCTATGTTAGAAAAACTGGTATCCTTTGTAAATAACCAGAAGGATTTCTGGAATTCAGTGCGGAGAATCCACAATAAAAGTAAACAACCATCTAACAATATTAGTTTAGAAAACTGGTTTCAGAACTTTCAGAAATTGCTTGAAAAAGAAGTAGATACCTGTAATATTATGGACGATGAAGGCGGTAGTGATGACAATGGTAACAATGATACTAGTGATAACAATAATACCAATGATGATACATTAAATCGTCCAATTTCAAGAGTTGAGATTCTGCTGGCTTTAAAGAAATTAAAGAATCGTAAAGCTAGCGGCCCTGATGGAATCATTGGTGAGATGTTAAAAAATGCATGTAAATCTGATTTGTTGTTAGATTTTGTCACAAAATGTTTTAATGCTCTGTTTGACAGAGGTGTGTTTCCTGAACTGTGGACTGAATCTATTGTTCTTCCTTTATACAAGAAAGGTGATGTTGATGACCCAAGCAATTACAGAGGCATTTCTTTGTGTAACATTTGTAGTAAACTATACAGTGCTGTTATCAACAGAAGGCTGCAGGACTGGGTAGAAGAAAAGAACCTCACTGGTGAATTTCAAGCTGGATTTAAGCGGAACTATTCTACAATAGATCATATGTTTACTTTAATGGCATTTGTGCAAAAACAATTTTGTTTGAATCGCAAATTATATGTTGCTTTTATTGATTTCGAAAAAGCCTTTGATTCTGTTAATAGAAGTATTTTGTGGCATATTTTGTTTAAAAATGGAATCAGAGGGAAATTATATCGAAGTGTCATGAGCATGTATGACTGTCAAAGCTAGAGTGAGAAGCGGTGGGTCTTTGACTGATTGCATAAACTGCACGACTGGTGTTAAGCAAGGTGATGTGTGCAGTCCTATATTGTTTTCCTTATTTATTAATAAACTGACATTAGAAGTTACCAATTCTGGACGACATGGAGCAAAGTTTATAAATGATTTTTTGGAAATTTTCATTCTTCTGTTAGCAGACGATGTTGTATTAATGTCTGAAACTATAACTGGTTTACAAACCCAGCTGAACAGTTTAGAAAGAGCTTCTTTTGCATTGCAGCTAAAAATAAACATGACGAAAAGTAATATAATTGTGTTTAGAAAGGGCGGTTATCTTGCCGCCAGAGAAAGGTGGACATATAATGGAGTCGAAATGCCCGTAGTGAATGCTTATAAATATCTTGGTATTTATTTTTCTACACGCTTAAGCTTTACCTTTGCTTTGTAAAGATCTTACAAGTAGAGCTAAATATGCTTTATTGTGTATTTTGAGGAAACTGGCACAATTAGATAATGAATCTCTATCTTGTTGTTGAAATTATTTGATATTCAAATTCAACCAATGTTACAATTTGGTGCTGAGCTATGGGGCTTTGATTCTGCTGCTATGCATGTTGAGAAATTCATTTGTACGCTCTGAAGAAATTTCTTCATGTTTCGATGAGAACACCAAATGATTTAGTATATGGAGAGACTAACCGATATCCTATCTATTTAATATCTGTGATTAAATGTATTCGTTACTGGTTAAGGATAACACAAATGGAACCACACAGATTACCTTATAAAGCCTATACGATGCTCGTGGAGTTAGATGCAAGGGGTAAGAAAAATTGGGTCTCGAATGTAAGGCTAAAGTTGTATGAATATGGATTTGGTTTTGTATGGGAAAATCAGGGTGTTGGCAATATAAATGCTTTTGTCCGTGTTTTTCGGCAAACATTGATTGATTGTAGATGGCAGAGGTGGAACGCTCATGTTGAAGACAGTAATAGATTTGATATTCATAGAATGCTAAATCCTATGCATTGTGTTCCGAGGTATTTGTCAATGGTTATTTGACAGACATTTGAAATATATGATAACCAGGTTCAGATTTGGTATATCAGATATTTATGCACATTCACAGCGTTACAGACATTTAAATGATCGTGTGACTGTTTGTCGATTATGTCAGGAATCTCAAGAAAATGAAGTTCATTTTGTTCTTTCATGCCCAGAACCAAGTGATCTTAGACAACAGTGTATTCCATCCAAATACTATAAGCATCCTTCACTATTCAGGTTAATTTTGTTAATGTCATCGACAAATGATAAAATAGTGAAGCAGCTTGCTGTGTATTTTTACAGAGGGTTTAAATGAAGAAATTCTGTAATACCTTAGTTTGTTTGTACCCCTGATTAGAATGGATTTTGCAAAGTTCTTTCTGTTATATGTATCCCCCTTCTAAGGGGCTATGGCCTTTACGAATAAAATCTGCATCTGCATCTGCATCTCTCTCTCTCTCTCCTCTCTCTCTCTCTCTCTCTCTCTCCTCTCCCTCTCCCTCTCTCTCTCTCTCTCTCTCTCTCTCTCTCATATTACCCCCTTCCCTCACATGACTCATTCTTTCTTATCTATTTCTTTTTTTTTCATTTTCACTGTTTTGGGATGTGTGTCTGTGTGCATGCGCGCCGCGCGCGCGCGCGCGCGCGTGTGTGTGTGTGTTGAGTGTGTGGTCGTGTGTGTGTGTGTGTGTGTGTGTGTGGTGTGTGTGTGTGTAGGGGAAGGGTGTTTTCTATCACTTTTATTGATAATCGATGTTCATATCAATCCAGAGCCTCTCTCTCAAATCTTATGATGGACAACAGCAGTTCGGCAATGTGTAATGGTCAACATTCTATAGAAGATTTTTTTTTTAAAGATTTCAATCTTCATTCCGTGAAAAGAAACCGATGTGGAACCTAACGCCCATCTAGGAGATTGTCGATCTTCAAGTCTGTTCAGTGCAAATTCAAACCCATCCTGGTCGCCAAAACAGGCGTGAAAGAGGGATGGAAGAGTTGATGTTCTCGCACCAACGTTCGGAGGCTGAATAGAAATCTGATTAAGGGGGGAGTTTTGCAGTCAAGGGAAGGGGAGGGATGGGGAGGTGTCGGGGGGGGGGGGGGGGGGGCAGAAGCATTTAGAAGCTATGGCAAAGAAGCCTTGGCAGACTCCAAGCTGCTCATTTGACAGGAAATGGTTGGTTGTGGGTTTTTTTTTTTTAATTCCTCAGCCACCTCAGGGGAAACGGAGGCTATAACCAGGCTATGAATCATGTCAGGGTCAAAAGACGATATTCCCATTTCACTGCCTTGACTGTTTTGAGCTTTTTAGAGCATTGGATTCTGTTCCAGATTCGCGTTCAGTTACTAGATTGGTATTAGAGACTAATTCGAATATGTTTTTTTTCTGCTCTTTTGATTTGATTCCATCTTGTTTCTAAGAACGGATAATGTGTTTGCTGAAAAAGATGTATATCATCATGGTCAATGAAACTATCTTCAGACAGATAAAAGCAATGGTATTCACCTTCTATATATCATTCACTCCAATATTTCAGTAGACAGTAATGCAGGACTGCTCAAAATTTCAAATTGAAATAAATGATTCCTCGTAATGTGTTAAGAGCATAAAAATTCATCATTTTGTCTCGTTAATTCAAACTTATAGCTTCAAATATTTTTTTTTCTTTCTATGATGCTTGTCGCCTGTCACTACACAGTGGAAATCTCGATTGACAATCTTGCAAACACCTACAATGCAGATCCAGGCAAGCATGATCAGCATGACGACAGTCATAAACAGGTTGAGGTGGTATATATCCTGTTGTCAACCAGGCCTGAGAGAGAAAAACACCTGCAGTGTTGGTCAGGAAATGTAAGCAACACGGCAGAGACGCGTCCTTTAAGTGAATGAAACTCGACTGTATGGTTCCAGTCTTCCCATTTGAGCACAAAGCAAACTCTGCGGTGCTCGGGGCAGACAAATCACACACAAACGAACGGCTTTGATGGGAATCGAACCCGCGACTTCCCAGTCAAGAATCCCTAATGGTGACCACTGTGCCACGGCAGCTGGTAGGCTGCTGCTTTTTTTTTCTCTCCATATCAATATGTCTGCTCCGCTGTCTGTGTGTCTGTCTGTGTATCTGTGTAACTGTTTGTGTATCTGTGTGTCTGTCTGTGTGTAGGTCGGTGTGTTTGTGCGAGTGTTTGTCTCTGTCTCTGTCTGTCTGTCTGTCTGTTTGTCAATTTCTGTCTCTCTGTCTGTCTGTCTGTCTGTCTGTCTGTCTGTCTCTCTCTCTCTCTCTGTCTGTCTGTCTGTCTGTCTGTCTCTTTTCTCCTCTCTCTCTCTCTCCTCTCTCTCTCTCTCTCTCCTCTCTCTCTCTCTGTCTCTCTCTCTCTCTCTCTCCGTCATATTCCCCATTCCTGCCAAGATGAATTCTTTCTTATTTATCTTTCTTCATTCTTGCCACTTTGGATGAGCGTTCTCTTTTATTTTCTTAACTAGCTACATCCTCCTCTCTCTAATATTACGAATAACACATCATTTCGGGCTTTTGTCGGAATCTACATTGGCTAGAGGACAATAAAGCTATGAATCCTCGTTCAAGGAAAATAAACGATGTTTTGGAACCTGACGCCCATCCAAGAGACTGTCTTCAAGTCCGTCATGGCACAGTCCAGTCCCTTCATTGCACAGTCCAGTCCCTTCATTGCACAGTCCAGTCCCTTCATTGCATAGTCCAGTCCCTTCATTGCACAGTCCAGTTCGTTCATGGCACAGTCCAGTCCGTTCATTGCACAGTCCGGTCCCTTCATTGCACAGTCCAGACCCTTCATTGCACAGTCCAGTCCGTTCATGGCACAGTCCGGTCCCTTCATTGCACAGTCGGTCCGTTCATGCACTGTCCAGTCCGTTCATTGCACAGTTCAGTCCCTTCATTGCACAGTCTAGTACGTTCATTGCACAGTCCAGTCCCTTCATTGCACAGTCCAGTCCGTTCATGGCACAGTCCAGTCCGTTCATGGCATAGTCCAGTCCCTTCATGGCACAGTCCAGTCCCTTCATGGCACAGTCCAGTCCCTTCATTGCACAGTCCAGTCCGTTCATGGCACAGTCCGGTCCCTTCATTGCACAGTCCGGTCCGTTCATGGCACTGCCCAGTCCTTCATTGCACAGTCTAGTACGTTCATTGCACAGTCCAGTCCCTTCATTGCACAGTCCAGTCCGTTCATGGCACAGTCCAGTCCGTTCATGGCATAGTCCAGTCCCTTCATTGCACAGTCCAGTCCCTTCATGGCACAGTCCAGTCCCTTCATTGCACAGTCCAGTCCGTTCATGGCACAGTCCAGTCCGTTCATGGCATAGTCCAGTCCCTTCATGGCACAGTCCAGTCCCTTCATGGCACAGTCCAGTCCCTTCATTGCACAGTCCAGTCCCTTCATGGCACAGTCCAGTCCCTTCATTGCACAGTCCAGTCCCTTCATGGCACAGTCCAGTCCCTTCATGGCACAGTCCAGTCCCTTCATTGCACAGTCCAGTCCCTTCATTGCACAGTCCAGTCCTTCATTGCACAGTCCAGTCCCTTCATTGCACAGTCCAGTCCCTTCATGGCACAGTCCAGTCCCTTCATTGCACAGTCCAGTCCCTTCATTGCACAGTCCAGTCCCTTCATTGCACAGTCCAGTCCATCCTGTCAGCCAAAAAGGCATGAAAGTGGGATGGAAGAGTGGAAGCTGGCACCGCCAGCGTGTCTGACACTGAGTAGAAATCTGATTAAAGGGACGGTTTTGCTCCTGGGGGGTAGAAGCGTGTGGACACTATGGCAGGGGACCCTTTGCGCAGCCTCCCAACTCCACACTGCTCATTGGACAGGAACTTCTTGTCTGTGGTTTTTGCGTTAAACGCCTTAGGGGTGAAGAAGGAGGCGATAAGCAGGCTATGGATCATGTAGGGGTCAAAAGACGACGTTCTTCATTTCACTGTTTGAAAGGTTTTGAGTCTTTCAGGCCATTGAATTCTCTTTTCGATTAGCATTCAGTTACTTGATTAGTGTTGGAGACTCCTTCGAGTGTGTTTTCTTCTGATTCTTTGATTTGATTTTTTTTGTTTGTGTTTGTTTCTTAGAACAGATGACGTCTTTGCTGAAAAAGAATATGTATTATTAAGATAAACAAGATTACACTCTTACGAATGAAATCACTGGTATTTATCTTTCTTTGCATTATTTAGTCTAAAACGTTTAGCAGATAGAAAAGCATGACCGCTTGTGATTGCAGTTGAACATATGATTCCTTTCAAATGTGTCGAAACATTTTTTCATATTTTCCCATAAATTCAAATATATTGCTTCAGATATCTTTCCCTTTGTATGATGTTTGTCGTCTGTCATAACATAGTGGGAAAACTCATTGAGAATTTCGCGAACACTCAGCACTAAGCAGGTGGCAGTATGAAAAAAACGTTCAGGAGAAGCGGAAAAGAAAGGGGAGAAAGTGTAGATTTTTTTTTCATCTTTTCACACAGCATTATTAGACAAATGAAGGGATGTCTTGCTGAGAACGTATAAGGTGTGCTGTATACAACAATGATAATGAGTGGGGATGGGCGCCAGTTATGTACAAACATTCATCCTTTATGACATCTAACACAACATGAAGGTGTGCAGAAAGTCACTGTTTCTCATGTTGATGGTATGTAAACCAAGACGATAGACACTGAGAGGAAAAGATGTGTGAGCGAGCGAGCGGGTGAGAGAGAGAGAGAGAGAGAGAGAGAGAGAGAGAAGAGAGAGAGAGAGACAGAGACAGAGAGAGAGAGAAGAGAGAGAGAGAGAATGAATCAATGATGGCTCGTCCAAAAAAGTGATGGCCCCATCTGAAGGGGATCGACTCCACAAAGTATAAACAACATAATGTAATAATCTAGTGTATTATCATAAACACTCTAACTGTGAAAAATACACAATTTCACGTATTTTGCATGTGCTCTAAAAAGTGAAAGAGAGAGAGGGGGGCAGACAGATAGAGAACCAGAGCCAGGGACAGGGACGCTGAGAGAGAAAGCACAAAGCAGGTGTGCGGGGAGAGGGGTGACAGGGGAGAGAGGAGCGAGATGTAGAAAGAGCCGTAGTTTCCCTTATCACTTTGGCGCTGTTGACAACACGTTTAGCCATGACAGGCGAAGACAGTTACAAGTCGATAGATTCAAATGATACTGATTAAGAGAGTGGGTTACAAATTGTAGTGAACCAGTTTCATTTTTTTTTGTAACAACAGTATCTAATCTCTCTCTCTCTCTCTCTCTCTCTCTCTCTCTCTCTCTCTCTCTCTCTCTCTCTCTCTCTCTCTTCTACAAATTCATTTTGCTCTTCCTCTTCCTCCTCCTTTCCTCCTCCTCCTCCTCCTCCTCTTCTTCTTCTCTCCCTGATTATGATGGTCATTATGGGCAAAAACGAACGCTTCATATTTCTCTGCAGATTCATACGCATACTCACATCATTGTCACAAGAACCCTTAAGGGACTGTTGATACAGCGTAACAAAACAACATACACTGACACAGACCATGGTTTATGTTTAAAACAATGATCCATATCGGTATGTATGCATGGCCATCATTGTTTTCTTACATTCATGCAGTCATGGACCTACATTTTGCGACTCCGTTCCGAAGAACGTCATTTCATCTGAATAACGGTGTGGTGTGGTGTATGGTGTTGAACTCTTTGTTCATGTCATTTTGGCTTTAACGGTTTTAGGTGGAGCAGGCAGTCAGATCGTGAGTTTCATCTAAGACAACACGGCATGCACTGCGTTTCCTGTTCTCTTTCAAAGTGTCCGTGTATGGATCTCTTTCCATCTGTACATCACGAGAGCACGAACACGACGTCGGCTGAGTTTAAGTCTCTGTGAAAAGTTTTGAACGTTTATTGTGTGTGGCTCTGTTCGATAGTTTCTCATTACTCCATCATGGCATTGCAGTCTTGCTACACTTCTGATTTTTGGCTGTTCGTTTTCATATCTGTATGACTGCTTTGTCAATGCATTTTGTTTTCTCGAAGAGCTTATAACGCTGGTCGGCCCAGTTTTCAGCCAATCATTTCCATTTCCCAAAGCATGACTCAGGAGTGTCCCTCTCCCGGACTGCAAGGCTGCCATGGATTATGAGTCCTCTCTTCATGGCTCTGTCTTTGACGCTTTCTTGTTGGTGGTGGTTTGTCAGTTAGAGCTGAAGTGCGTCCCCTACCTCTGGTTTGTTTCCGAAAATATCCTTCCCCTTGATTGGAACTTATTGTGGCTCTTACTCTATATAGAGGAACGTTTCATTGAACCAGCTGTGGCACCTAATACCCCGCCCTGACCTGGGAACCAGTTGGAGACTTTTTCCCTCTGTGTGTGTGTGTTGTGTGTGTGTGCGTGTGTGTGTGTGTGTGTGTTGTATTGTGTTGTGTTGTGTTGTGTTGTGTGTTTGTTTTTTTTGTCATACAACATATGTTAATATGACAGTAAATGGTTTCAGTCAGTGTGTGTGTGTGGCGTGTGTGCGGTGTGTGTGTGTGTGTGTGTGTGTGTGTGTGTGTGTGTGTGTGTGTGGTTTTTACTTGTTTTTTGCTCAATGTCGGCGGTCTGATACACAACCAGGTCGTGCTGTTGCAGCACAAGTGCCGACAGTTCAAAGGAAGCTCACAATATCAGGTCGTCTGAGAAGACAACTGCCAGAGGAGACATTGTACAACTGCCCAGTCACTTCTGTGACATTCAGTACTGCTTGTTATATATCAGTACTGGATTGTCATCAAACAACCCTCCAGAGGGGACACTGTAATGAAGAGACGTCAGTTCGGTGGTACCTGTTCTGATAGAACATAAGCAGGAAACCATCCGTTAGGGCGTCTACCTAGTCCGCAACAGCTGCATACATCTGAGGCATTTTGCACCAACTTCAACATGCAGATGCTGTTCTGTTATTCTCCTGTGGACGATACTGACTGGGGATGGTCGACCTATGGAATTTCCCCATCCTGGCGTTGGCCAGCCGAGTCTGTCCAAAACACGGTTTATCTCTGAATAGAAGGAGGACAGTCTTTGGACACAACCAGTCAGTCAATAGTGGTCCTTAGTCCTCTCTTTCCTCCCTATCCTTGTCTGCCTCCTAATTGATGTCATCAGTCTTATTTTTAACTGTGGATTTTGACGTCTTCATGAATATCCCCGATCTCTCAATGGACAAAACATCTCAGACTTTAAGGTTTGAACAGTATTCTCCCTTCAATACAGGACAATAATTTGTATATTCAGGCAGAGAATGGAGTGTCGTGGAACTTGGCGCCAACTTAGCTGTCTGGGGGTAGTTGTATCTTAAGGACTCTTCACTGCTAATTACACACATCTTGTCTACCTCAAGGGTGTGAAGACAGTGTTTTTTTTTTCCCTCACCGCCTACGTGTCTAGCGGTGAAAAGGAATCTGATTGAAGCGACAGTTTGGGTGCCTGCAGGCAGGAGGACGCGGAAAAGATGGGCGGAGCACCCTTGGCCAAGTCTCCCCAATCCACGCCGCTCATTTGACAGAAATGGTTCTTGTGCTTTTCACGCCTTCACACCACTGGGACGGAAAGCTGCTCAGACCTAGTCTATGGCGCCTTTTTATGGTCAAAACATGACATTCAAATTTCACAGTATGTCTGTAATGAATTCTAATGGCATTTGTTTTTCAGTCTGATCTAAAATACAATGCTCCTTTGCTTGGTTGTGTGAAGGATAACAAACGTGAAGCAATACAAGATGTACAAGAACCCACTGTATGCTATGCGCTTTTCTTAAATGGACATATTAGCATAACAAACATATCAAGCTACCTTGAATATAATGGGAAAGGCCATCTCTTTTCAGAGAAAAGCTGGTGAAATGTATGGTGAATTTGCCTTAATTGTGTCCAAACGTCTTTGTATGCAGCCACTCTGAAAATTTGATCAGAAGTAATGGCTTTGAAAATAGTTCTCCCCTGTGATGACTGCATGCTGTTATACCTCAGAAACAAAAGAAAGAAAAAAAGAAAGCCTGTCACAGGAGCCACCGTTTGCAAGGACTCTGATGGCTGCAGGATGAGACTGAAGACAGTTGAAAAACGGCGGAGGTGGAGGTGGGGGGGGGGGGGGGGGCCAAGAGAGCAAAACTTTGAGAGCGGGCGGGTGTGTATGTGTGTGCGTGTGTGAGGTGGGGGGGGGGGGCAGAGAGGTGGGAATGGGTGGCAGAAGGCATGGTTTGTAAGGAGTACAGTAACCACAATGCAGTGTTTGGCGTCATAGACTTGCCGACGTGAAGGTCGAAGGTTTTATTCCAGTGGGAGACGTTCACGTTTAGGATTGTTCGTCCCTAGTCACTTCCCACTCAGGGCCGAGTTTGGGTTCCAATGGAAAGACTGGAATCACAGCCGAGTTTCATCTCCTTGATAGATGCGCCTCTGTGAGTGTTGCCTACATTTCCTGGCCAACACTGCAAGTATCTGTATTTTTAGGCTTGGTTAATACATGTGTATGTTATGAAAAGGAGTGAAGAGTACAACCCTCTCTCATGAAACATTCAACAACAACAAAAACAGCATGCAGTCATCTTCGTCATCTTCACTCCTATTGATCAGCATTAAATAAGAATTAAAACTATTGCCGGTATACCTAGACACAAGGAAATCTGGATATGATCCGAAGAACTAGAGAGACAGACAGACAGACAGCTAGACAGACAGACGGACAGACAGACAGACAGATAGACAGACAGAGAGGTAGGCAGACAAAGAGAGAAACAGAAATAGAGAGAGAGACAAAGAGAGAGTGGGTGGGATGAAAATGTTCATCCCACACACACACACACACACACACACACACACACACACACACACACACACACACTCGCACATGCGCGCGCGTACAGACACGCACGCACACACACACACACACACACACACACACACACACACACACACACACACACACACACACAAACACACACACACAGAGCTTTCATCCATCAAATTACAATCTGTGACAGGTCTGGCAAGTTATGCATCATTCTAGTGCATGATTTGTTTTATTACGTCATATTGACTTATTACGTTTCTTCCCTCATTGCCTTAGCTGCTGGCACTCAGGGTGGAGGTCAATAGCTGATAAAGGCCAATAAAGCCGAAAATTTCAACTATAACCGCATCAGCGTCTTGTCCTTGCTGTTGTTTTCTTTTGGATATAACACACACACACACACACACACACACACACACACACACACACACACATATATATATAGAGAGAGAGAGAGAGAGAGAGAGAGAAAACAGACAGACAGAAGAGAGAGAGAGAGAGGGAGATACATATATATACATATACATATTGTGTGTACACATATATAGATGTGTGTGTGTGTGTGTGTGTGTGTGTGTGTGTGTGTGTGGTGTGTGTGTGTGTGTTATAACTGAAACAGATGAAACAAACTTCAATACGTTTGCATAGTGTCAAAACATACCTTAGTACAGCCACTGTTCAAACACGATCCAGTAACTTTGAACATGAGGATTGTTTGTTTACCGTACTGTTTGTTTACCGTACCACAGTGGGTAACCAGACGGACAGTTTAGCCCTCGTTTGGTAGACCAGCCAGAAGCAAGCTTAGTCCGTCTGACGACAGACGGTAAAACTGAAAGGGCAGGAGGCGAGGTGGTCACAGGCTGAGACACAAGGGGAGACTGTGTGGTTCTGAGAGACAAAAACTCATCGTCTGTAAGAGTTGAAAAGGATAGCCAATGTACACTGACAAGGCGAGGACGTGTTGTAATGACTGCTCTTAGAGGGGTCATTTCTGGTCAGTGTGTGAGTGAGGAAAAACAAGTCAATAGCAGCGCAGGGACAGAGGGAGGGTGGGAGAGAGAAGGACAGAGGGATAATGATGCTGATGATTGGAGCTATCGACTGGTGACTCAACAATAGCTGAATCTGATCACTTCGGAGATCAAACTGAAGGTGCAAATGGGGGTCGTATGCTTGGTAAATCGAGTTTCAGTTTACGGAGAGAGTTATGAAGTATCACTTTTCGAAAATAGTCAGAAATCGTCGACTCTCTCTTCTCTCTCTCTCTCTCTCTCTCTCTCTCTCTCTCTCTCTCTCTCTCTCTCTCTCTCTTTTCGAACTGTAAACTTTAAAAGTATACCTGTCCTTTAAAACAGGGTATATCCCTGTATTCTCTTCTATTGATGTATTCTTTCAATTTCTCTGTGTCTGTTATTTTGTTTCGATTTTTTTTTCTGGGACTGAGGCACGAGTGATTTGTTGTCTTGTTTGTTTCGTGCTGTTTCCTTTTATTTGTTGTTATTCTGCAGATTTTTCCCCCCCCCCCAGTATTGGCACTTTTATATGTCTTGTTTCTGTAGTGTAGTTTCCGCGCTTTAGTAGTGTCACTTGTATGGTTTTCATTGTGTCATGTCAATACGTTAGTTGTATTGTTTTCATTGTGTCATGTCAATACGTTAGTTGTATTGTTTTCTTTGTGTCATGTCAATGTGTTAGTTGTATTGTTTTCATT
The DNA here is from genome assembly GCA_033310375.1 of Conus canariensis. NCBI lineage: Eukaryota > Metazoa > Mollusca > Gastropoda > Neogastropoda > Conidae > Conus > Conus canariensis. The sequence continues at coordinate 25,060,229 of CM065743.1, forward strand.
GTGTCATGCCAATGTCTTAGTTGTATTGTTTTCATTGTGTCATGTCAATGTGTTAGTTGTATTGTTTTTACTGTGTCATGTCGGTGTGTTACTTGTATTGCTTTCATTGTGTCATGTCAAGGTGTTAGTTGTATTGCTTGTGTTGTCTTTGTAGGGGTGTTCTCCTTGTGTTGGAAGTATTTCTTGTCTGTTTCCCGTTGTGTTATTTCCCTGTCTTGCTGGTGTTAATTGTGTTGTTTCTGTATTCATTTCTCGTGTTGGTGGTATACCGTGTCTCGTTTGTGTAGTATTATTTCCCTGTGTTGCTATTGTTATTTGTCCTGTTTCTGTAGTGCCATTTCCCTGTGTTGCTATTGTTACTTGTCTTGTTTCTGTAGTGCCATTTCCCTGTGTTGGTGCTGTTAGTTGTCTGTTTCTGTAGTGCCATTTCCCTGTGTTGCTATTGTTACTTGTCTTGTTTCTGTAGTGCCATTTCCCTGTGTTGCTATTGTTACTTGTCTTGTTTCTGTAGTGCATTTCCCTGTGTTGGTGCTGTTAGTTGTCTTGTTTCTGTAGTGCATTTCCCTGTGTTGGTGCTGTTAGTTTTTGTTTCTGTAGTGCCATTTCCCTGTGTTGGTGTGTTAGTTGTCTTGTTTCTGTAGTGCTATTTCCCTGTGTTGGTGCTGTTAGTTGTCTTGTTTCTGTAGTGCTATTTCCCTGTGTTGGTGCTGTTAGTTGTCTTGTTTCTGTAGTGCTATTTCCCTGTGTTGGTGCTGTTAGTTGTCTTGTTTCTGTAGTGCTATTTCCCTGTGTTGGTGTGTTAGTTGTCTTGTTTCTGTAGTGCTATTTCCCGTGTTGGTGTGTTAGTTGTCTTGTTTCTGTAGTGCTATTTCCCTGTGTTGGTGCTGTTAGTTGTCTTGTTTCTGTAGTGCCATTTCCCTGTGTTGGTGCTGTTAGTGTTTTGTTTCTGTAGTGCCATTTCCCTGTGTTGGTGGTGTTAGTTGTTTTGTTTCTGTAGTGCCATTTCCCTGTGTTGGTGCTGTTAGTTGTCTTGTTTCTGTAGTGCTATTTCCCTGTGTTGGTGCTGTTAGTTGTCCTGTTTCTGTAGTGCTATTTCCCTGTGTTGGTGCTGTTAGTTGTCTTGTTTCTGTAGTGCTATTTCCCCGTGTTGCTATTGTTACTTGTCTTGTTTCTGTAGTGCATTTCCCTGTGTTGGTAGTGTTGTTTGTTTTGTTTCTATGGTGCTGTATCCCTGTTTTGGTAGTGTATTGTTTCTGTAGCGCTATTTCCCTGTGTTCATGGTGTTACTTGTCCTGTTCCTGTAGTGCTATTTCCCTGTGTCGGTGGTGTTAGTTGTCCTGTTTCTGTAGTGCTATTTCTCTGTGTTGGTGGTGTTACTTGTCCTGTTTCTGTAGTGCTATTTCCCCGTGTTGGTGGTGTTACTTGTCCTGTTTCTGTAGCGCTATTTCCCGTGTTGGTGGTGTTACTTGTCCTGTTTCTGTAGTGCTATTTCCCGTGTTGGTGGTGTTACTTGTCCTGTTTCTGTAGTGCTATTTCCCCGTGTTGGTGGTGTTACTTGTCCTGTTTCTGTAGCGCTATTTCTCTGTGTTGGTGGTGTTACTTGTCCTGTTTCTGTAGTGCTATTTCCCTGTGTTGGTGGTGTTAGTTGTCCTGTTTCTGTAGTGCTATTTCCCGTGTTGGTGGTGTTACTTGTCCTGTTTCTGTAGCGCTATTTCTCTGTGTTGGTGGTGTTAGTTGTCCTGTTTCTGTAGTGCTATTTCCCTGTGTTGGTGGTGTTAGTTGTCCTGTTTCTGTAGTGCTATTTCCCTGTGTTGGTGGTGTTAGTTGTCCTGTTTCTGTAGCGCTATTTCTCTGTGTTGGTGGTGTTACTTGTCCTGTTTCTGTAGTGCTATTTCCCTGTGTTGGTGGTATTATTTGTCCTGTTTCTGCAGTACTATTTCTCTGTGTTGGTGGTGTTACTTGTATTGCTTCTGTAATATTATTTCTTGTGTTGGTACTGTTACATGTCTAGTGTGTGTAGTATAGTTGTTTTCTTGAGTTGGTACCTGTCTGGTTTGTGTAGTATAAGGATTTCCTTGAGTTGTTACATGTCTAATTTGTGTAGTATAAGGATTTCCTTGAGTTGTTACATGTCTAGTTTGTGTAGTATAAGGATTTCCTTGAGTTGTTACGTGTCTAGTTTGTGTAGTATAAGGATTTCCTTGAGTTGTTACGTGTCTAGTTTGTGTAGTATAAGGATTTCCTTGAGTTGTTACGTGTCTAGTTTGTGTAGTATAAGGATTTCCTTGAGTTGTTACGTGTCTAGTTTGTGTAGTATAAGGATTTCCTTGAGTTGTTACGTGTCTAGTTTGTGTAGTATAAGGATTTCCTTGAGTTGTTACATGTCTAGTTTGTGTAGCATAAGGATTTCCTTGAGTTGTTACATGTCTAGTCTGTGTAGCATAAGGATTTCCTTGAGTTGTTACATGTCTAGTTTGTGTAGTATAAGCATTTCCTTGAGTTGTTACGTGTCTAGTTTGTGTAGTATAAGGATTTCCTTGAGTTGTTACATGTCTAGTTTGTGTAGTATAGTTACCGCCTTGATTTGGTAACGAACCTCCTTTTTCGTTTCTTTAGAATTATTTCCCCGTTTAGTTGTGTCACTTGCCTTGTTTATGTCCAGGTTTTGTTTCCCCGTATGTTGGTAGTGTCTTTTGTCTTGGTTTTCTGGTGTTATTTCCCTTTTTCTTGTAGTTTTTGTTTTGCTGTTGCTATCGTGCTATTTGTTATACGTTGCTTCTGCTGTGCTTCTTTTCGGTTATTTCTGGTGTTTTAATTGTGGTGTTGTTTCTGTGGTGCTA
>CM065743.1:25068068-25070568 GCA_033310375.1 Conus canariensis
CTATCTATCTATCTATATTTATCTATCTATCTATCTGCGTTTTGATCTGTCTATCTACCTTTCTGGCTAGCTGGTGAGCTATCCCGGCCATGAAGGAGATCTGTGTGGTCGGCTGGGCAATAAATTCAACTGAATCCAAAATCTATCGACCTGCTGATATATCTAGAAACTGATCCATCTCTCTCTCTCTCTCTCTCTCTCTCTCTCTCTCTCTCTCTCTCTCTCTCGTTCATAGATTAGATAGATAGACAAGATGAGAGAGAGGAAGGAGAGAGAGAGAGAGAATTCGTGATTCTGAGAGGGATAAAAGGTACTTTCAACAGGATTGAAATTTGGGGTGTGAAAAGTTGTGTGGAGCCAGAGGAAGCGGGGGAAGGGAGGGAGGGGGGAGCTGGCAGAGAGTGCTGGCTACAGGCGGTAAGGGGAAGGGGGTGTGGGCAGCGAGAATGGAGATGAGATGGAATGGGAAGGGGGAAGGGGGTGTTAAAACGTTGAAGACGACAGGACACTGTGGACAGGAAATAGTAGTAGCTATGACATCTACAACATGTCTGTCTGTCTGTCTGTCTGTCTGTCTCTCTCTCTCTCTCTCTCTCTCTCTCTCTCTCTCTCTCTCTCATAATGTATATGCACTCATGTGTGTGTATGTTTTGTGTGTGTGTGTGTGTGTGTGTACGCGCGCGCGCACGTGCGTACACGCATACGTATATGTGTGTGTAAGTGTGTAAGCATGTGTTTGTGTGTGTGTAGTGTGTGTTGTGTGCGCGCGCGCGCGCCCGCGCATGCGTGTGTGTATGAGAGTGTGTGTGTGTGCGTGTGCGTGAGTGTGCATGTGTGCGTGTGTATGTATGTGTGTGCTGCGTGCGTGCGTGCGCATTTGTATGTATGTATGTATATATATATATATATATACATATATATACATATATATATGTGTGTGTGTGTGTGTGTGTGTGTGTGTGTGTGTGTGTGCTCTGTGTGTGTGTGTGTGTGCGCGCGTGCGCGCGCGCGTGCACGCGCGCGTGTGTGTGTACAACCAACTTCTCGCCTACCTAGATATCCCTTACCAGCCCATCTCGCCCTTTCCCTTCACACCCTTTTTCTCCAAACCCTGCACAGTTCCCATTTCTCTCTCTATCTCTCTCTCTCTCTCTCTCCTCTCTCTCTCTCTCTCTCTCTCTCTCTGTCTTCCAGACCACAACTCACAGGACTACACACGGTCTCAGCCAGCCACGGTGAGACACACTGTGGGGCTTCCTTCGGCTTCCTCTAACGGCTTCCTCCCTCTCCAAGCTCCTCAGCAAGTCACGTCTCCCCCGGTCCCCCAGGGACAGAATGGGACGTGACGAGGAGGAGGAGGTGTGGCGGGGGAGCAGTTTGCTGCTGTTGTTGTTGTTGTTGGTGCTGTTGTTGTTGTTGTTGCTTTACCACCGCGGTAACGTTTCGTGGATAGGCCCTGAGAAGCACTCTGATCACGGTGACATTTGGCAACATTGTTGGATTCCGTGCTGGTTTTGCTTCTCTCTTTCTTCTTCTTATTTTTCTTCCTTCGTGAGAGGGGAAGGGGGAGGATAAAGAGGAGGATAGGAAAGAGGGAGAGGGGTAGAGTTGAGCTCCACGTCTCCTATTCACAGCTGAGTGTGTCTCAAAGCTGAACTCTTCGCAAACTGGACTTCAGTCGCGAGAAGGTAGTCGAATGCAGTGTGTGTGTGTGTGTGTGTGTGTGTGTGTGTGTGGAGGGGGGGGGTGAGGAGGCTGCTTATTGCGACAGTGCTTTACACTGCCATAGAACAGTGAGTCCTGTCATCGTGCTGGCACCGGGAGAGCAAACAGTATCAAGTCAACAGTGAGTCCTGTCATCGTGCTGGCACCGGGAGAGCAAACAGTATCAAGTCGTGGCAAGGCAACCCAGCGCAGGAGGTCGCCCGCACTGCTGCCCAGTCACTTTGCTGACAGTTAGTAATGCGGCTCAGCTCAGCATTTGCAGGACAGCACCTGCTACGCCCTCTGCTGGCGACAGTCAGTGCTGACTGGGGAGCCAGTGTAATGGAGCGCTTCCTTGAGGACAGCACCTGCTACGCCCTCTGCTGGCGACAGTCAGTGCTTACTGGCGGAGGCAGTGTAATAAAGCCATTCCTGAGGACAGCACCTGCTACACCCTCTGCTGGCGACAGTCAGTGCTCACTGGCGGAGGCAGTGTAATGGAGCGTTCCCTGAGGACAGCGCCATCATGTTCACCAAACGACAGTACCCATCAGCTCACCCATAACGACGACCTTGACCTTGATAGGAGCTCACCTTGGCCAGGGATATGGGGAGGAAATCAGAACTGAGCTGTCTTTTACGATTATCTCTGAGGACGAGATGATGATGATGATGATGATGATGATGATCACGATGATGGTGATGGTGATGATGACGATGATGGTGATGATGATGATGATAATGATGATGATGACGACGACGACGACGACGACGAGCGATGGTGATGATGATGATG
>CM065743.1:25073068-25080568 GCA_033310375.1 Conus canariensis
ATATTATACGTACATAGATACATACGTACATACGTATAGATACAAATATTCAAAGACACGAAGTACATCAGCAGCAGGAGCAGAAAATAAGACCAAAAAAAAGAAAGAAAAGAATTTTAGACACAATTCACGCGGCTTCCGATTAAACCAATAACAGAAAATTGTCTCAACAAAAGTAAACAAACAAACAAAACAAAATGCCACCATTGAACAAGATGATCATGTTACCAGGAAGACTTTTTTTTTTCAAAGAGTAAGGAAACGGCACTTTCTTTTTAAATACCTTGAATAAGGAAACGCCACTTTCTTTTTAAATAACTTGAATAAGGAAACGGCACTTTCTTTTTAAATAACTTGAATAAGGAAACGGCACTTTCTTTTTAAATAACTACGAATAAATAACTTGAAAAAGGAAACGGCACTTTCTTTTTAAATAACTTGAAAAAGGAAACGGCACTTTCTTTTTAAATAACTTGAAAAAGGAAACGGCACTTTCTTTTTAAATTACTTGAATAAGGAAACGGCACTTTCTTTTAAATAACTACGAATAAATGACTTGAAAAAGGAAACAGCACTTTCTTTTTAAATAACTTGAAAAAGGAAACGGCACTTTCTTTTTGAATAACTCGAATAAGGAAACGGCACTTTCTTTTAAATTACTTGAATAAGGAAACGGCACTTTCTTTTTAAATAACTACGAATAATAAAACGGCACTTTCTCTTTAAATAACTTGAATAAGGAAATAGCACTTTCTTTTTAAATGACTATGAATAAGAAAACGGCACTTTCTCTTTAAATAACTTGAATAAGGAAACGGCACTTTCTTTTTATATAACTATGAATAAAGAAAATGCGCTTTATTCTTAAATAACTATGAATAAGATAACGGCACTTTCTTTTTAAATAACTTGAATAAGGAAACGGCACTTTCTTTTTAAATAACTTGAATAAGGACACGGCATTTTCTTTTTAAATAACTTGAATAAGGAAACGGCACTTCCTCTTTAAATAACTTGAATAAGGAAACGGCACTTTCTTTTTATGTAACTATGAATAAAGAAAAGGCGCTTTATTCTTAAGTATTCTTAAGTAACTATGAATAAAGAAACGGCACTTTCTTTTTAAATAACTATGAATAAGATTACGGCACTTTCTTGTTATGTAACTATGAATATAGAAAAGGCGCGTTATTCTTAAGTAACTGTGAATAAAGAAACGGCACTTTCTTTTTAAATAACTATGAATAGGGAAAAGGCACTTTCTTTTTAAATAACTATGAATAAGGAAACGACACTTTCTTTTTAAATAACTATGGATAAGGAAACGGCACTTTCTTTTGAAATAACTATGGATAAGGACACGGCACTTTATTTTGAAATAACTATGGATAAGAATACGGCACGTTATTCTTCTTCTTCTTCTCTCTTCTTCTTCTTCTTCTTAGGTATCTGCCCGCCTTCAACAAGCTGAAGATTCTGGCATCTATAAAAGGGGTTCCAGTTTGCTGGGAGTTGTGGGTCAATTGATGCAGTCAGTGCTCACTACCTAACTGCATGGACAGTGGGCAGGGGAAAGTGGGGGCCACCACACTCACGATTTCAGACCTCTAGCCGTACTTTGGCAGGTCCTACTTTGGAGTGGGTGGGGAAGGTATTGTACTCTAAGCATGGGGTGGGAGGGGATGGGTGGGGGAGTGGGGGGTGGGTGGGGGGTGGGGGTGGTGGATCAGAGGTAGGACTGAAAGTCCACCACCGAGGCTGATTGAATTGCCTCAGGTGGGAGCTTATTGAACTCCTTGGTGGTGCGGGGGAAGAAGGAGTATTTTCTGTAATTTCTGCAGCTGGACTCCATGACATACTGGTGTTCGTGGAAATGCCGAGTGGCGTATCCAGTTTTCAGGAGTCTTGGCACTTGCTTTGTCTCGATCGTGATGTCACCATGGTGGTACTTGTACATTGTTGTCAGGCGGGTTCTTCTTCGCCGATCTTCCAGTGATGTCCAGCTCAGCTGGTCAAGCATTTCTCCGACGCTCGACGTTTGACGGTAGCGGTTTACTACCCAGCGGGCAGCCCTCCTCTGGATCTTCTCGAGGGACTGTATGTTGTTTTCAGTGTGCGGATCCCAAACTTCGCACGCGTATTCCAGCTGGGTGCGCACCATGGTCTTGTAGGCTTGGTCTTTGATGGAGGTGGAGCCGACCTTTAAGTTTCGTCGCAGGAAGCCAAAGGTCTTGCTGGCTTTCGTGGCGACGTTGTTTATGTTTCTTCCAGCTGAGATCGGTGGAGATGGTGACACCGAGGTACTTGGCATCGCTGGAGGACTTCAGTGGGTGGTCTCTCAGATGGTATGTTATCTGCCACCGCTTGCCAAAGTGTAAGGCCCCACACTTGTCCGGGTGGAAGGACATCAGCCACTTTTCTTCCCAGTCAGCAAGCTTGTCCAGGTCTCTCTGCAGATCGTGCTGGTCGGCGGCTTTGGTGATTGTCTTATGACAAGCTGTGTCGTCTGCAAAGAGCCGTACGGTGGAGGTCAGGCCCTTGGGGAGATCGTTAATATAGAGCAGGAAGAGGCATGGGCCGAGGACAGAGCCCTGGGGGACTCCTGACTCTACAGGCACGAAAGTGGAGGTGACACTCTCAACGACAACTGCTTGCCTCCTGTCGCTTAGGAAGTTCTGGATCCAGTTGTTGATATTGCCAGTGATTCCGTAGTGCTGTAATTTGTTTCTTTCTACTGATGCATGGGTAAACCATTGACTTCCGGGAATAGGCCGGAGGACGTCCGGGAAAGACCGGAGGACACTGGGAAAGACCAGAACCAAGGGCTCTGTGGGCTGGCTCCCCACTTTGCCTTAAACATGTGGCTACTAAGAATAAAAGGAAAAGATGCTCCCAGGATTCACCGAAAGGGGGAGAGAATGATGAATCCATCGGTGCTCAACCAATCATGACTGCAAATCCCAAACGGACTATGAACATGGACCAAATGGAATATCCATGTGTCTGTGGAAAGCGTTTCGCTACCACCCGTGGCATGAAGATCCACAGAACAAAGATGGGATGTGTGAAGACTCATCTGAATGAGCAGCAGCGCACTGCATCAGCAGATAAGACGTCGGAAGACCAAGGCCAGGATTTAAACCACAGTGCCAAGGACATCCACGCTGTTGGTTCGGATGAGGAATTTGCACAGGCCCTCGATGCCAGGCGCCTGAAACTCAACCTGCCACGAGCAAACGAAACTGAAGATTGGGAGAAACTGGATGCAAAAATCGTCCAAAGACTCGATGCACTGATAGGGAAAAGCACCCTGGAACACAAACTAGCCACATATGGGGACATTGTGTATGCCACATGTAGAGACGCCTATGGAGCAAAACTACCCAAAGAAAAAATACCTCCAAAGAAATCCAGACGCCAAGAAAAGATGGACAAGATCAGGGTCCAAAAGAAAAACCTCAAGATGCAAATGAAGACCGCACTGCCAGCTGAAAAACAAGGCTTGGAAAAACTGTGGAAAGACCTGAAAGAAAAACACAGCGCCCTCAGCAAAGCGGAATCTGCGAGGAAGAGGAAGAGCAGAAAGAAGAAGACACAAGAGCGCTTCTTCAGAGACCCCTTCCAGTTTGCCAGAACACTGTTTGAGCAGCCAAAATCTGGGACCCTAAGTGTGGACAAAGGAGTTCTTGAGCAGCATCTGAGAAAAACATACTCTGACCCACAGAGCAAAGCACCACTCGACATTCAAGGTCTGGTGTGGCCAACCAACCCTGAGGAACAGTTCAATGGCAAGCCTCCAACGTTGGCGGAAATCAAGAAGGTGGTCGACAAAGCCAGAGCCAAATCATCACCAGGGCCAAACGGAATACCTTACCAGCTTTACAAGAAATGTCCCAAGGTGCTGGAGTGGCTCCACAGGCTGCTGCGATCGGCTTGGAGAAACCAGAAGATCAGCGGCCAGTGGATGACGGCAGATGGTGTGTACATCCCCAAAGAGCAAAACTCAAGTGACATCAGCCAGTTCAGGCCAATATCACTACTGAACGTCGAAGGGAAAATCTTCTTCTCTGTCATGGCAGCAAGGCTGACCAAGTACCTGATGGAAAACAAGTACTTGGATGTGTCAGTCCAGAAAGGTGGTATCCCAGGCGTGGCTGGCTGTGTAGAACACGCCACAATGATCTGGGACGCAATCCAAAAAGCAAAAACAGAAAAGAGAGACCTGGACGTAGTGTGGCTTGATCTGGCAAACGCATATGGATCTGTGCCCCATGAGATGATACAGTTGGCTCTTGAGATGTACCATGTGCCAAAGAACATCCGCGACATGCTCAAGAAGTACTTCAATGGCTTCTCAATGCGGTTCTCTACCAAGGAGTACACAACAGACTGGATCAACTTGGAAGTGGGTATTGCAATGGGCTGTGCAATTTCCCCAATACTGTTCGTGCTGGCAATGGAACTCATCTTGAAAGCAGCAACAAACAATGCGAGACAAACAGACCTTGGCGATGGATACAAGATGCCTCCTCTCAAGGCCTTCATGGATGACACTACAGTGATTTCATCCAGAGAAGACGAGACACGTCATGTGCTGGAGAGGCTGGACGACATAGTTGCCTCATCCAGAATGAAGTTCAAGCCAAAGAAATCACGGAGTCTCTCACTGAGGAAAGGAAAAGTGGCCGGATCTGTGGTCTTCAGTGTTGCCAACCAGGCCATTCCAACAGTCACAGAAGAACCAGTCAAGAGCCTTGGAAGATGGTATGATGATACGCTGAAAGACACACAAAGAGCAAAAGAAACCAAGCAGATGTCGGAGGAAGGCTTGGAGACCATTGACCAGTGTGGGCTCCCTGGCAAATACAAGGTCTGGTGTCTGCAGTTTATGCTGATACCAAAGCTCCTGTGGCCTCTGATGATATACGACATCTGCACCAGCATAGTGGAGGCAATGGAAGCCAAAATCAACAAGTTCACAAGGAAATGGCTTGGTGTCCCACCCTGTCTGACTGACATAGCGCTGTACTGTCGCCAAGCAAAGCTGAAACTACCACTGAAATCCATCCTGGAGGAATACGAAGCAGGGAAGATCAGACTTCAAAGCATGCTGGAGGACTCAGGAGACAAGGTGGTAGAAGCAATCAAGCCCCAGCTGAAGACAGGCAGAAAATGGAAAGTTCAAGAGGCGATGGATTCTGCAAAAGAAAGTCTCAAGATCAGAGAAATAACAGGACACACACAGACCAACAGACAAGGACTGGGGGTGACCAAAACTGAATGGTGGTCAAAGGCCAAAGGAAAAGCCAAAAGAGACATGATGATTCAGGAGATGAGAAAAGAAGAAGACCAAAAAAGACTCCAAAAAGCAGTCCAGCAGAGCCAGCAAGGGCAATGGACAACGTGGGAGAATGCACTCCAAAGAAGTCTCACTTGGAATGACATTTGGCGCATGGCCCCTCTCAGGATCAGCTTCATTCTCAGATCTGCATATGACCTTCTGCCCTCAAATGCAAACCTGGTGAAGTGGGGGAAAACAGACGATCCTGCATGCCCCCTCTGCCATGAAAAACAAACAGTGGAGCATGTCCTAAGCTCATGTAAAGTAGCCCTGGCTCAAGGAAGGTACACATGGAGGCACAACCAAGTGCTCAAAGAGATTGTACAAGTAGTCTGGGCTAGTACCAACACCACAAAAGGGAAAATCAGGACTCCAAAAGCACCCGCAACATTCTTCACGGCAGGAGGCAGCAAATCATGGCCAAGAACAACAGTGCCACTCGAAACATGCAGGCAGAGTCTGCTGGACGGGGCAGATGACTGGGAGTGCACTGCAGACCTCCCAGAATGGAAGTCACCCAGAGATCATCAGCAAGAGTGGCATGAGACCAGACATAGTAGTCCACTCTAAGTCAACCAAGCAGCTGATCATGATCGAGCTCACGGTGCCATATGAGAACAGAATGGAGGCAGCTCAAATCTACAAGACTGAAAAGTATGCTGATCTGGCAAACAGCCTGAGGAGAGAAGGCTATCAGGTCAAAGTCCTCACTGCAGAAATTGGAGCTAGGGGGTTTGTAGGAACGTCTGCATACAGCCTCATGAAACAGCTCTCAGTTGCAGGGAAGGAAAAAACCAGAGCCCTGAAAGCAATGGCAGAAGCGGCAGAGAGGTGTTCAAGCTGGATCTGGTCAAGGAGGAACAAAAGTGAACTTCATAAGGCTTAAATTTCCTACAAATATCAGGTGTCCCTGTGGCTCAGTGGTTAAAGCGCGAGTCATTAAGTGGAAAATGAGCATGTCCAGAGGGTCATGGGTTCGAATCCCAGCCATGGCTCGTCCCAAGATGGGAAAAAAAAAAGGAGGGGCAGCAGAGGGACATCCGGAGTCATGAACCGGGTGTGGCCCAACCCCCCTAGAGTGTCAGGAGATAGGGGCCGAAACACTTGCTTGAAGGGGGCTTCTCTTCTGAGGACTCTCTGCTGCCACGCTCTCCACGAGTTTCTTTCTACTGTGGGTCAGGAGTGAGTGGGACACCTTGTCAAAGGCCTTTGCGAAGTCCATGACTAGCATGTCTGTCTGTTTGCCCTTCTCCCTGCTGTAGGTGATCTCATCTACAAGGCCTATCAGCTGGCTGACACAGGACCGCTGCTTTCTTAAATAACTATGAACGAGGAAATGACATTTTCTTTTGAATAGCTAAGGAAACTGTTTTCTTTGTATTGGCAATTAAAGAGATGAACTAATACAGACTGGGTTTCTGATGTATTGCATGTTATTCATTTTTCTTCTTTAAAAGAAAGTATTTTTGTTGGGAAGAAATCACGTGTGTCTCGACTGATTTATAAAATTATATTTTACGTAGTGCTTCAGGTGTTGAGTGGTGTTGTTCAGGCGGGAAGCAGTGTTGTTCTAAGTGGAATAGTTCTAGGTGGTGTGGTGGTGTTCTAGTGGTCTTGTTCTATGTTGTGTTGTTCAAGGGGTGTTCTGATTAGTGCTGTTCTGATTAGTAGTGTTCTGATTAGCGCTGTTCTAATTAGTGCTGTTCTAAGTTGTGCTGTTCTGAATAGTGCTGTTCTAAGTTGTGATGTTCTTATTAGTGCTGTTCTAAGTTGTGCTGTTCTGATTAGTGCTGTTCTGATTAGTGCTGTTCTGAGTAGTGCTGTTCTGAGTAGTGCTGTTCTGAGTTGTACTGTTCTAAGTTGTGCTGTTCTAAGTTGTGCTGTTCTGATTAGTGCTGTTCTGAGAAGTGCTGTCCTAAGTTGTGCTGTTCTAAGTGGTGCTGTTATAAGTTGTGCTATTCTGAGTAGTGCTGTTCTGATTAGTGCTGTTCTGATTAATGCTGTTCTGATTAGTGCTGTTCTGATTAGTGCTGTTCTGAGTTGTGTTGTTCTGAGTTGCGCTGTTCTGATTAGTGCTGTTCTGATTAGTGCTGTTCTGAGTAGTGCTGTCCTAAGTTGTGCTGTTCTAAGTGGTGCTGTTATAAGTTGTGCTATTCTGA
>CM065743.1:25088068-25113068 GCA_033310375.1 Conus canariensis
CACACACACACACACACACACACACACACACACACACACACACACACACATACACAGAAAGAGACACACCCACTCCGTCCTACCCACCCCCACTACACACGCGCGCGCGCGCGCGCGTTTGCCATTGACGCCTAGTTTCCGTGGAGTTCAGCAACTTGACACACTCAGCTGTGAATAGGAAACGTGGAGCTCACCTCCATCCCCCCTCGCCCCCCCCCCTCTCCCCGCATACTCCTCCTTATTGCCCCTCCACGGAAAAAAGAAGGGAGTTTGAAAATGTCACTGTGATCAGATTTCTTCCTGGCGCCAAACCTGGAAACGTCACAGTCCTGCTAATAATCACCTTCACTTCTTTTTATTACCTGTGATTATAAAGCACCCAACGCTGGATTACTATTCGACATACGGGGCTATGTAAGCTGTCGATTATCCGTATTACTGTTGTTATCATTACTGGTTTGATGCTTTTCAAGCCTGTGCATCCCCTTGTCTTAGCTGCCGCCGTGGCCCTTTGGTTAGTGTGGCAGACTGTGGGTCATGAGGTCGGTAGTTTGAGTCCCATCAGCAGCATGTATTTGTGAGATTTCTGGTCCATGTCGCATGCGTACACATAGAATGACTGAGGTCGAGTTTATTTACTTTGTCAGGAAATCTTAACTGAGGCAGGAAACAGTAAACAGTAAACAACAAACAAGTAGGGTAATTTTCTGCTCCCGTAATTTTTTGCTTCACGCCCATAACTACAAATGCTGCTTACCACACTGAATCGCCCAGCGGGTATGACAGCACAGAACATACAGAACAATCAAGGAAACAACCCCCCAAAAGGGATGTTCCAAGCTTGCGTATATACCCCGTACCTGGACACATCTACACAGCAACAACACTTCGAGAAATGAATAAACACGCGGAACCTTGGTTTATAGTCTCGTTTGAAGGGCTCTTGGGGACATGAAGCCCGAACCAATGACAACTTCGAGGGAAAAATCTCCCTGTACTGAAACGGCCCGGTGACAATCCCAGGATCGCTGAGATGACGAGTCCGGTGCCTAACCAAATGAGCTAACCCGGCCCCCGGCGTCACTGGAAACAAAGCAAAAAGACACAAAAACGCACTAGATGCAAATAAAGACTTGTCTAACACCAAAAGACACAAAAACGCACACAACTAGATGCAAACAAAGACTTATCTAACACCAAAAGACACAAAAACGCACACAACTAGATGCAAATAAAGACTTATCTAACACCAAAAGACACAAAAACGCACACAACTAGATGCAAATAAAGACTTATCTAACACCAAAAGACACAAAAAAGCACACAACGAGATGCAAATTAAGACTTGTCTAACACCAAAAGACACAAAAACGCACACAACTAGATGCAAATAAAGACTTATCTAACACCAAAAGACACAAAAAAGCACACAACGAGATGCAAATTAAGACTTGTCTAACACCAAAAGACACAAAAACGCACCAAACTAGACGCAAATTAAGACTTATCTAACACACAACACAAACGAACAAGTGAATTTCCAACAAATGTATCTTGTTACAAACATGACACCAGACTTCACAGAGCGGATTCTTCTTCTTCCTCGTTCGCTTCCCGTTAGATGAGCAGCCCGGTGTCCTCGATGAAGGCTGCCGTCCGTCGCAGTTCCTCCAGGGTGCCGTACAACTTGGCTTCCACTGCTGTCGGTGTTGGCCAGTATTTCCTTCTGGATGCTGCATGCGTCATACAGTCTTGAAGGATGTGGTCGGTTGTCATTGGTCCCTCACCACAAGGGCACTCTCCACTCTGTCCAATGTCAAATTTTGTGTGCATGTGACAGAGCGGATTTATTCCGTTCTGATGCTGATTGCTGTCCGGTCGGCTCCAGCATCTGTTCCACTTTGCAGAGGTCGGCTCCGGCATCTGTTCCACTTTGCAGAGGTCGGCTCCGACATCTGTTCCACTTTGCAGAGGTCGGCTCCGGCATCTGTTCCACTTTGCAGAGGTCGCTCCAGCATCTGTTCCACTTTGCAGAGGTCGGCTCCGGCATCTGTTCCACTTTGCAGAGGTCGGCTCCGGAATCTGTTCCACTTTGCAGAGGTCGGCTCCAGCATCTGTTCTACTTTAGAGAGGTTGGCTCCAGCATCTGTTCTACTTTGCAGAGGTCGCCTCCAGCATCTGTTCCACTTTGCAGAGGTCGGCTCCAGCATCTGTTTCACTTTGCAGAGGTCGGCTCCAGCATCTGTTTCACTTTGCAGAGGTCGGCTCCAGCATCTGTTTCACTTTGCAGAGGTCGGCTCCAGCATCTGTTTCACTTTGCAGAGGTCGGCTCCGGCATCTGTTCCACTTTGCAGAGGTCGGCTCCAGCATCTGTTTCACTTTGCAGAGGTCGGCTCCAGCATCTGTTTCACTTTGCAGAGGTTCGCGCTTTTCTAAATGTTCTGTATAAGTCGCGTGTCAGGCCATGTGACTCGCCGAATTTGTCAACTATCTGACAATCGGTAATTACCGGATCTTGATTCATCTCTTTGTGGGCTTAGAAGGGAGCTCGGAGCCAAGGGTACCAAAAGCGGAAGTTTTGAAGGGCCACAGACTCAGTGGAGGAAAAGGTCGCACTTTAACACACTTCAATATCATACCACAATTAGACCACGCACAAAAAAAGTGCTGAATGATACACGTGGTGTAATTTGATCGAAAGACGTGCAAACTCTCACCTAAATCCATAAATAAGATTTAAGAATTTTTTGTTCAAAACGGGTTACCGACAAGATTTTTTTCCCCACAGCTGAAATATTACGTTTCCGTTTGTTGACTGATTTAGGGGCCAACCCAAATCATGTTGTGTATGGCCCATTCAGGGCTGACATTGTGGATGTTCCGTTGGAGGTAAGAGACTGGTGTTGTGTCGATTGTGGTGGCACTCTCTGATTCCTGGCACTAACTGGACAGAAATCATGAAAATGAGAGCTACCTCCTGGCGATTTTGACCGTGACATTGCTCTCGACTGACATTTTAATCATTCAATCATTGCTCGTGTTTACCGTTTTGATAAAAAGAGATCTATATATCATGCATAAAGTGAGAAGCTGAGACGTTTAGTGATGTTTTTATTATTCACCTTTCACCTTTCACCTATCACCTATCTCGGAGCCTTGAAGGCCGTTGGCGCGCCACAGAAGACTTCGCAACCAGCTTCCTCCACTCCTCCCGGTTCTCAGACGTTCTCAGGCAGTTGCTGAGAGTGGGGCCAGTCCATGCACTGACGCTGTCCTGCCATCTCTTTCTCTGTCTTCCTCTCCTTCTTCCTCCTCGCATTGTTCCTTGTAGAATAGTTTTGGCAAGTCCTCTTGATCTTGATACATGACCATACCATTTCATTTTCCTTCTTTTCATTGTGGACAACAAGTCTTCGTGTTCTCCAATGGCTTCCCTTACTCCGGTATTGACCTCGAAGTTGGTAATGTGGTCTTTGTATGAGATGTCAAAGATCATAATTTATTACTACTGTATTATTATTATTATCATTATTGTTATTATTATTACCATTATTATTATTATTGTAAATATTATTATTGTTTTTTATTATTACTACTATATTATTATCATTATCATTATTATTATGATCGTCATCATTATCATCATCATTACTATTATCATCATCATAATCATCATCATTATCACTATTATCATTATCAATGTTTTTATGTACAGCCTTTCCTCGATTAGAGATCCAACTTTACGTGCGTTACAATCCACGCTTTCGTTCATACAGTGAGCCGCCTTCCCGGGTAGAGCCGATTGAAGCGCTTCCTGCTGGCGCTACATTCAGTCGTTTCCCCGTGGACACTTTTCTGTCTTACTTACGTCTATACGAGTGTATACAAAAGGACAAGTTTAATTGTAACGATGATTTTTGCTGCACTGCTTACGCTCATTACAATGTATTCAACAGGAGAGTTTGATTTGTAATAATCGTTTTGTTTTCTGACATATTTACATCTAGTAAAGTGTATTCAAAAGAATTTGTTAATTTGTAATACTCATTTTGTTTTCTGTCATGCATACGTCCATTGAAGTGTATTCCAAAGAATGTACTGATTTGTAACACTGATTTTGTTTTCTCTCATATGTCTGTTGAAGTGTATTCAGAAGAATGTGAGTGTTAATTTGTAACAACGATGTTGTTTTTGGTATTGAAGTATAGTGAAAAGAACGGGAGAGTTCGGGTTGTATCTTTTCTCTGTCATACTTTCGTCTGTTGAAGTGTATTCAAAAGAACGACAGTTTGAATTGTAACAATGCTTTTTTTTTTTCATCTGATTTACTCACTTCCTGTCGTTCTTCCACATTGACCCTCCAAATTCTGCTAAGGATACAATTTTTGAAAAATACGGTGAGCTCGGGAAAATGCACACAGAAGGGAAGGGAGGTAAGGTAAGGTAATGTTGCTTATAGCCCAGCCGACCACAAGGGACGGCATGAGTGTCAACAGACACGTACATATTGCACAGCATGCATCAGTTTAAAACGACCATTACAACAGAAAGGTGCACAACGATAGACTATCAATTTCATTAAAGTAATGGCATACCTCCACTTTTAAGACCGAAAATCCAGTTGGAAAAAAAAAATGAGCGTGGGCAGTCAGTCATTATGCCTAGCATAAGGTCACTTCTGTGTTTTCGGATCCTGTCGACGGTCCTTTAAAGATTTATTTTTAAAAGAATAAACAAACTGTTCTGTTTTCTTTGAAAAATGAACATCAAATGTGAACATACTGCTGGAAATACAGTCCGCGCCGTCACTGTTACTACAGTCGGCCTACCTTGAGCCTGGATTTGACTCCATGTCAGTTTAGAGCCTGCTCTTGCTTTCATCTCCTTCAGTGGTGTACGTTTACTGAAATATAGTCAACGGAACAGGATAGTTTGAACTGTAACACAAATGTCACTCTCCCTTTATGAACCTTCCACGAACTAACAACGATAACAACGAAAGGATCAGTATCAAATCAATAAACTGAAGAAACCAGATTAGACTCGGAAAATGTGGTAAGCAGGGAAATGAAAAGTCACTGTGATATTGACAAATGCAAACAGACTCAGAAACAGACAAAGCGGGCAACATTCACGAAAAGAATCAAGCGAGCGACTCGCTTTTGTCCAGTGTTGTAAAATTACAAGACAATATGATATATCGGAAATTAAAAAAAATAAATAAACAAAATGTTCTGTTTTCTTGAAAAATGAACTTCAAATGTCAGACAATTTTCTACATCTTCCTGGTGTTTTTCCCACTCAAAAAAGTTTTTAATTGAAAATGGGTTATTCCTAACCAGTGCACGAAAGCACAGACACACACACACACACACACACACACACGCGCGCGCGCGCGCGCGCACGCTCACTCTCTCTCTCTCTCTCTCTCTCTCTCTCTCTCTCTCTCTCTCGTTCTCTTACACACACAAACACACGCAGGCAGGCACACGCACACGCACGCGCGCGCGCTGGCTCACACACACACACACACACACACACACACACACACACACACACACACACACAAAGTACGCACGCACGCACGCACACACCAACGCGCACGCACACACACACACACACACACACACACGCGCGCGCGCGCGCTTGCCTACAAAAGGAACCGTTGTTTGGAAATGTTGCGACACAGAATTAGCAAAATGGTTCCCTGCATGTATAAAAAACAAACAAACAAGTAAAATAGGAAGAAACTTCTTATCAACAACTTGATATGTATCTGCATTATGTCTACATAGTTGAAAATGTCTTGGCCACTGACCCTCTCCCTCTCTCTCTCTCTCTCTCTCTCTCTCTCTCTCTCTCTCTCTCTCTCTCTCTCTCCAGCCTTAAAAAACGAAAAGAAATGTGCTTCATGAACGGAGTATAACTGAGGCATACAAATCAACGTCAACAACAACCACCATCAAATTGAGCACATCTCCATCTCATTTGGCCCGTTATGTCTGTTGTCCGACACCTCATCACAAACACCACAAGGCATCCGGGAGAACGCAGCCTCCCGCTGAAGTGGTTGGAAAATCCTGACCCCCCCCCCCCCCCCCCCCCCCCCCCCACCCCACCTTTTCAGTCCGCTCATCGATGAAAAGACAATCATTTTCCCGTCGGGACAGTAACAGTTACAACAGACTGAGAGAACTCATCCCTCTGTAATTTTTTTCATTCGAAATCATACTTAACCCGCCAGACAAAAGGGACAAACAAAGTACAAGACAAAACACGACGCGTTTCGACCTCTTTGGTCTTCTTCTCTTCAGGCAAGATAAACAACATTCAGGACAATGAAAACGAAGAACGAGCAATCACTTATCTTCTCAAACTGGGCGCAAGATGAAAGTCCATTCGTTGTGTTTTGTCTTATTGTTTCTCTGTTGTCTGGCAGTCTAATTATAATTTCTATTTAAAATTGTGTTTCAGTTTCTGCCTGCAGTCACCTCACTTTGAACCCCCCCCCCCCCCTCCCCCCCTTCGTCTGTCCTTTTTTGTAGGACGTGGGGAAAACGAAATGTCCTGGATCCTCTGTTTCCTCAAGATCCAGTCTACGGATCTGCCCCACAATGTCATGAATTTGTCGTTAGGCTGCGCTCCATTGTCCCACCAAGTTTCTTTTGAAGTGGTCGAGTACTTTCTGTGTCATTTCTGTGTCATTTCTGTGTCATCCAATCGGTGCAAACCTTGTTGAACCAAACACAGATCCGACATTAGGAGCGCACCTGCGACAGGGATCCTCACCAAACAATAATGGGGTCGTCCTCATGTCACCTTCTTTTGTTGGACCAAGTTTGGTTGACATAGGTTTGATGATTTTGGTTGACATAGGTTTGATGATTTTGGTTGACATAGGTTTGGTGATTTGGGTTGACATAGGTTTGGTGATTTGGGTTGACATAGGTTTGATGATTTGGGTTGACATAGGTTTGATGATTTTGGTTGACATAGGTTTGGTGATTTGGGTTGACATAGGTTTGGTGATTTGGGTTGACATAGGTTTGGTGATTTGGGTTGACATAGGTTTGGTGATTTTGGCTGACATAGGTTTAGTGATTTGGGTTGATATAGGTTTGGTGATTTGGGTTGACATAGGTTTGGAGAGAATGTCAATATCTAGGTTCTATCCCACCACATCTTATTTTGCACGAAAACCCCCCTTTTCACAAACAAATCTCGTCCATCTCATGCTACTTTTTGCCAAAATTAACACCTTTTTTACAATCAAAATTAACATGCAAAAACCTCCAAAATTGACGTAATCGTTATTTTAAAATGGGGGGCTTACGTGCAAAACAAAAAAATGGGTGATATAGAACCTAGATATTGACATTCTCTCTCCATAGCATGAAATCTAATGGTTTACAGAATTAGTCATCCTAACACAATTAACGCCCGCTGGTTTGATAGTGAGCCCTTACTACTTTCTAGTAAGGCTTGGGGCGACTTGGGGTGACATGGAGGGTGACTTGGGGCGATTTGGGGCGATTTGGGGTGACTTGGGGCGACTTGGGGTGAAGGTGTCAAGCGTGCTAAAGTGGGAGGTGTCAGAGAATGTCAAGAGTGGTCCTACCAGTTCCACTTGACATTCTCTGCCACGATTTGAGCAGCGATTTACCCTGCTGTGTTAGCAAGGAAGGCAACGCACACGCTGCCAATCAATAAAGCCGTTGTTGGCAGCGCCCGCAGTGTGCATTGCAGAGCGCGTTACAGAATGTACTATAAGTGCTGCTATTGATTTTGTTATACAATCTTTTACCCGGATTTATGCAGCAGCTTACTTAATTAATTTTTTAATTGTTGTTTTTAATCTGGTTTAAAAAATGAAGCCCGAAGTAGCTACAGAGCTTATTAATATACTTTACGAGTTGGATTGGGAGCGGGAGGGTGATAAAGATCAGTTAGAGAGCAGGTTTGAAGAATTAATTACTGATCTTTTTGAGCGCATAAATATGCGAGAAAGCGTAAAGCAGGCCGTTAGTAAAATACCAGATTTTTGGCCCCAACCGGTTATAAAGTTGTTTGCCATTTTAGTTGATAATATGGCTCCTGAAGATGTTAATCTGACTGTTTCTACTGATCCTGAAGGGGCGACTATACGCTTTAATGAAGATAAGTTTTTTCGATTAGAAAAGACCATGAATAATAAATAACAGCTGAATTTACAATTATTTTTTTTATTATTTTTAAAAAGATTTAAAAATGGATTGCGACGAGCTATTAAAGTGTGAGGAGGCAGCAGACCTCTGTCATAAAGAAAGATTATACTCTCTGGCTGCATGTGGGAAAACCAGGCAGTATTTAGGCGTTGAACTAAGTATCGAACAGATGCAGCAATTGTCTACATCAGACGTTGAGAAGTATTACGCTAGGTACGAAGCACAGCTGGGGTCAAAAATGGTTAGATCGGTGGGACAGACAATGATTAGTTTATATGCTAAGTTAGTAGGCAAGATAGCGCCGATTGATTCAGAAGAAGATTTAAAATATGACTTAACACAAGATCCGGTTTTAACCAAGTCCTTAGAATCTCTTGCATGTGACATGTATTATAGATTTGGGACGTTGTTATGCCCGTTCATCATGGGATTAATTACTTTTAATCATATTAATTTTAATCATATTAATTTTAATCTGACTAAAAAAAATGAGCGAGCAGGAGAAGACTCCACAGGCGAGTGCCCCACAAGTGAATTCTCCACAAGTGAATTTACAGGCGAGTGCCCCACAAGTGAATCCACAACTGAGTGTCCCGCAGGTGAGTAGTGTTACTAAAGCTAAAAGTGCTGGGCGCGTTGAGGCCGGTCGTAGACTAGCTGAATGGAACAGACTGCAAAAAGCAAACCAAGCAGCAAAACAAAAATTATTAGATAGTAATACAACAACAGCACCAGCACCGCCGCCGCCAACAACAACTCAATCAAACTATAAGATGTATTATTATGTGCTGGGGGTATTGTTGTTGGTGGAGGGCTTTTAGCATACAAGCGCCTAAAGCCGTACTTAGCAACAAAGTCACAAACCCCCACAAAAACAGTAAAAGAACCAGCTTCTGCAAAAAAAGTACAGCCTCCTGCTGTAGACCCATTTTTAATAAATTAGTTTTTTTAAATGTGTTGTTAAGTACTGGCTAAGTACAAGCTAAGTACTGGTTAAGTCAGATATAACAAGTTAAGTGCAAGTTAAGTGCAAGTTAAGTGCAAGTCATGTTAAGTACTAGTTAAGATCTTAAGTTAAGTACTAGTTAAGATCTTAAGTTAAGTACTAGTTAAGATCTTAAGTTAAGTACTAGTTAAGATCTTAAGTTAAGTCGGACAAGTCAGTTCTCCAATGGCCTATAGCGTATGAAAACTCAGGATTAACGGAAGTTCGCTTGTTATTGTTAGAGACTAGTGATTTCTTATTAACTGCAGTTGTGTTTACTTGATGAAGAGTAGAGCGCAGGTTAACATTTGTGTGATAAAATACTTTGTTTTCAAAGAGAGCTTGCTTGTAGTTGTCGTGAGTTATATTTTTTTTTGACAACTTCTTTACCTATGCCCTTAGCCTTCTTCATTACAGAAGTCTGGGTAGCAACGCTATACATCTTCGACCGCAGGCCAACATATTCTTGTATAACCATCCCATTAAATTCATCCTTCATCTTTCCAATCACTTTCTTGTTCACAGTTGAATGTAACGGCGAATCTTTTGGGTAGTCGCATGTGTCGTACCACCCATCAGCTCCTTTAGCCACCTCCGCCTCTAAATCCTTATAGAAGTCTTCAGTTGGGATGTCTAGAATAAAACTATCAGTGTCTGTGTAAAGTACTCTTGCTTCTGGGTACAGCGGCTTAAAGTAGTCGTATAGAAATTCTAGCATTAATAACTTTGACAGCTCTAGCACGGCGAATCCGATAAACACCGGCTTATCCAACTTCACACTCAGTTTCTTCATCATAATGCCAACCAGGCTGTCGCTAAATATTCTAAAGTCTTGGTAGTTAGGTTTAGAGGTCAGCTTAATTGCTTGTTTTTCGTTTGTAACTAATCTTACATCTTTACGATTGTGTACGTTCTCCATCGTCTTACCAAAACAGCTGTTGTTCATCAACTTAAAAAAGTCTTTTTCTGAAGCGTCAGTGGCCGCAGTCCTAAGATCAGTGTTCTTCATGATGTATGGTCTCATGAAAGGCTCTTGGTCGAAAGTAATTATTCTGTGAACGGCGGTAAGTTTCAACCCGTGCCTTAAGTAAAATTGTAACAGCCGGTAATGACAAACATATTTAGTTTTGTTAAAGAGGTTAGGCACGAGTTTAGGCGGTTCTGTGGGATTCATCTTTAATCTTTCTGCGGCTAAGGGGAAATCGTTATGAAGGTCATGTAATTCTTTAGGATAATCTAAGTCCACCTCTAAGATTAGTCCTATTGGATTATCGGGTGTAAGCTGTGATAGCATACTCAACACGGCAGTAACCTCATGAGGCCCGTTTATCATTTCAAAGTTTCTTAATGGCAGTGCCTGGCTCATGGCCCACCCATACAGATTGTTGGCGTCTAAGTACATCAGATAGTTGGATGGTTTGGTGGGGTCATAATCGTCTAAATACTTGTTGTTGGCTCTGCGGTAAGGATGACAGGCCATGCTAATGCCTCCTCTTAGCCCGTCTTCAATCATCTGAAGTGTATCCAGATCAGATATTAAGTCAATCACGATGTTTGTAGACTTCAAGAATGCGTCCCAAGACAACCCCGGGGAAGAGATGTACTGTGACGAATCCAGACCGTAGTGTTTCATGCAAGTGGATCTGTAATTCTGAAAGACGTCAGCTAATAAACACACGTCGGCCATCAAGTATTGGTCGTGATAATCGCCCATCGTTTGGCAGTGTAATTCTGTCCAGGCTTTCTGTGCGTATTCATAGTCGGCGTCAGATATGTCCTTTCTTCTAAGACGGCTGTAAAAGTCGTCTTTATGTGGCAGCGCCGGCTCATCAAACCTGTCCCACGAGTCCATGTATTCATAAGGATAGACGCCTTTGCGGACTAAAGATGGGTCGAAATATTTTTTAGTGATTGGATAGTCTTGCAGAGATCCTGCCAATTTATCTAAACTCCCCATCAGATGCTGGGCAGAGTCATAAAAGGATAAACAGTCAAGAGTAAAAGTCATGTACTTTTCTGATGATTGTGCAATGCAGCTAACCCTCTTATATTTAGAAGTCACTGCTTGCATGATAAAGTGAGAATCGTAGCCCCGCAAGTTATGAAAGAAGATTGGCAGTTTCCATGTCTTGGGATCAACCTTAAGTTGAAGATTACAGCTATTATGCGCTGCCCCTCTGAATTTGCCAGTAATGTGATCATGGTCCCTTACAGTGTCACCTGATAATTCTCTGTTGCATATCCAGCAGTGGGTAGCTGATTTATAACGTTCTTCATCTTCGGGGGTCATCTTAATGTCTGAAAGGTTCAGCTGATTGGAGAATTGATTGCGAAGGTGTTTCATCTGCTCCAAAAATCGACCAGCTGCGTTGGGGCCCCTGTAAATCTCCGGCTGTGTGTGTCCGCCATCTGACCTAACAGCAACAAATGCATAAGAACAGATCTGATGACGAGATAATAAGGTTGTTTTTTGTTGTGTCCGTTCTTGTGGACCATCGTACTGTGGCAAGATCGCTTCAAAGTCAGCATAGACTACGTATGGGCTCATTTGCATTTTTCGTACATTCTTAAAACTAACTTTAGACCCGGGCGGGGGCGCAATAATTTCGGTTTTACAGTCTTCAAAACTTTTACAATGTTTCTTATGTTTGTCAGCCGCCTGTATAGATGGAATTCTGACCAAACATCTTCTACAAAGCTCTTGTTTAGCAGGATCCTTTGTGGTATACGCCAGAAGTCTACTCATTGCTCTAATTAATACATAGTGGCTCTTGGAACCGTCTGCAAACAGAATCAAGTCTACATGATTCTCAAGTGATTCGCCTAAAGGGGGAGCTTCGGGAGAGATCCTTAGTGGGACTAGATTGTCTACTGGATCCCAGGTGTATACATTTACGGTTATTGGTTTGTTTTGCTCTTCAAACTGAGATATACTTTCTATACTCACTGGAAAGGTTATGTTATCAAAGTTCAGACTATCTTTATACTGCCTATAATTAGATACTCTGTCTGGGTGCTTTTTAACAGGATGTAAGTGTGCCAAAACACACCACATAAAACACAAGTTGTCTGAATTATGTATGTTTAGGACTGCTCGTTTAAGAACTAACTCTCTCGGGAGAGGGATGTAAGAATTGCCAACTATATCATAGAACTTTGTTTGTCTTAATTTGATTTCGAGGACTGTTCCTTTAG
The DNA here is from genome assembly GCA_033310375.1 of Conus canariensis. Taxonomy (NCBI): domain Eukaryota; kingdom Metazoa; phylum Mollusca; class Gastropoda; order Neogastropoda; family Conidae; genus Conus; species Conus canariensis. The sequence goes on from CM065743.1 coordinate 25,100,453, forward strand.
ACCAACCGGAGCCGCGCATTTTTGCTTCTTCAATCGCATGGTTAAACTGTGTAAGCATGTAATCAGCCCAGCCAGGTGTAAAGTTGCGATAGCTGATTACTTTTTTCTGTATAGTTGAAACCCAGACTTGCATACTACTATCATCAGGGGTTATATATTTAATCAGAATAACTAACAACACTTTTACTGGCGGGTCAATTTGGAGAGAGTCTGGGATTTTAGAGATAGCATGTGTCACGCTTTCATGAACATTTATAGGGTTAATAATGTCCATGTCTAATTCAATGAACGTATTGCTTAATTGTTCATTGCCGTCAAATATCTCCTCCCACGTATATAGTTTTCCAACCTCGGATTTACTTGTGGGGTTCATTTTTAACTCACAATATTTACGTAAATAAAAAAAAATAAATGTAAGTAAAAGTAAGTAAACGCGCTTTTATTCTTCACCCAAGCGTTGCAATACTTCAAGACACCCTAATCTTACAAGAACGCCTGCCAATACTTTAGCTTTTTCTGAATCACTACAGTCAATGTTTAACTCTTTGATTGCTTTGTCAAATAGTTCACTATGATTTTTGATTAAATTGTTTACATCATTCTCAAACCCAGATTTACTAAAATCAATGTTTAACACTTTCATCGTTTTGTCAAATAGTTCATTACAATTTTCTACTAAAATCATTAGATCAGATTCGCTGTGTTTGGCCGTCATTTTTAAATCTAAAAATTAAATAAATAAAAAAATAAAACCATGAGTATAACGCTGGTTAATTATGCAGTGCCTATTGTTGGTGTTATAGTTTATTCAACCCTAGCAAAATGTTTGTTAAGAATAAAACCGCCCAACATAGGAAAGATAGAAGATTCGCCGAAACTAGTTACAACCTTATTTTTAGCTCTGGCAACAAAAGATTATCTGATTAAAAAGCACATAGACAGTCTTTCATATTATGATTATTTTAATTATTTTTTTAGTTAATAAAAAACATGAGCGAAAAAAAGATTATTAATACGATTTACCACTCTGCTGTAATCAGCAGTCTTAGTATAGGATATAGCATGTTAGCAAAAAACATGTTTAAGATGAGGCCGGCCGATCTAGGAAGGTTAGACATTGAGGATGTTGTTAAGGTTATAGCTGTAATAACGGCGGGGATTGCCTCAAAAGACTTTCTTGTTACACAGGGGATTATCCCAGAAAACATCAATGCATAGAAAGATTAATGCATTTAGGCAGATTGATTTATAAAAAAAGATTCATTCTAGAAAATATTGATTTATAAAAAAGATTCATTCATTTATAAAAAAGATGTCTGGAATAGTTCTGATGGTGGGCGGGGCTATTGTTAATGCATTGGCTTTCTCCGGCAGCAATTATATGTTTAGTAAATTGCGGTCTGATGAAGACAGAGAACGCCATAACAAGGCAATGGAAGATTTAGCTAAGGCAAGAGACGCTTACGAGAAAAGGAGAATTGCTCACTTAGACTTTATTAATAAAAAGTTAAGAGAACAGGGACATGCAGAGCACACATTTACAGACGTTGATGATGCAATGAATGAATATTACTTAGTGACAGGAAAGAAGTTTCTAACATCGCCGCCGCCAGAACTGTCCGACTTTTATGAACCATCTGAGGATCAGAAAATGGTGGAAATAGGCTTTATTATAGGTGCTATGGGAGCAATCTTTCTTCTTGCATATTCAATCTAAAAACATAGTTAAAAATGTAATAAAAAACAGTCCCTTCTTATGGACGATACGAAGTACAAAATATATTATTCTCCTGGAGGGTATTGGAAAGGAAAGGCTGCTATTGATAAACTGAGTAAAGCTGCTAGGGTGTCTGAATCAGAAGCGAAAGACTGGCTTTCAAAACAAGCGATCTGGCAAATATATCTGCCTGCCCCAAAAAGAATAATAAGGCCTCGATTTGTTAACTCAGTTCCTAATGACACCCACCAGATGGACTTGTTGTATCTTCCACATGACAAAGTTAGAAGAAAAAAGTTTAAGTATGCTCTGACTGTTGTTGACATGGCTTCAAGGTATAAAGATGCTGAGCCTTTAACGGATAAAAGCTCAACTGCTGTGGCTGTGGCTTTACAACAAATATGCATGCGAGGTCCATTAAAGTATCCTAGGTTGATTCAGGTTGATGATGGAAAAGAGTTTAAAGGAGCTGTAAACCAACTGCTTTTAAGACATCGGGTTACAGTTAAGAGAGGGATTCCAGGCAACCATCGCTCCCAGGCTCTAGTAGAAAACTTTAATAAAAATCTGGCTGAGCGTCTGTTTACCTATCAATATCACAGAGACCTTATGGACAAAACACGCAACACAGAATGGGTTAGGAGATTGCCGGCAGTCTTACGCGCCATGAACAATGAAGAATTTAAAGCAACGGGCCTTAAGCCAGTGAACGCGATTAAATTTAAAAAAATTAGCATTACTGAAGATGTGCAGGGGACTCAAAAACTCTTGCCGTTCGGATTAAAAGTAAGATACTTGTATGCTCCTGGAGAAGCAGAGGGAGATGTTAGAATTAGAGCCACAGACCCTATATGGAGCGTAGATGTATATGAAGTTGAAAGAATTATGAAAACAGCCCCTCCCGTGTATTATTTAAGAGAGACTTTATCTTCCAAAAAGCCTGCCCCTAAAAGATCGTTTGTTCGCGAAGAGTTACAAGTTGTCCCGCCGAACACAGTGCCGATTAGTTAAAAAAAATAGTATTTATTTTTTGTTAAACTTATGATTTATTTTTTTTGTTAAACTTATAATTTTATTTAGTTCACATCCTATTTTTTTAGTCTATTTTGGGTTTAACTGATTGTTTGCTTGCTTTTCAATGTTTTTTCTGATTGCCTCAGCGTCTACCTGTTGTGAAGTAAAAGTCTTTCTCCATTTCTTTTGGAGGTCGATTTTTTGTCGTCTGTAATCATCACCGTCAGCCATGGCTCGTTTAAATTCTTCGTCTGTTACTTTTCCATCCAGTAATGTATTGCTTATAATCAGCCTTAATGAATGAAGTTTTGCTGCTGCTAGAGCTACAATGGCGGTGTGCTTTTGTAATTTGGGTGTTAGCTTCTTTAAAACCGCACTTACAATCGTGGACGCGGCAACTAAACCCAAACCAACACTCCCAAAAGCTATGGATATTGGTGCCCCAACTCCAGTAGCTAAAAGAACGACACTAGACCCGGTGCTTAAGCCGGCTACAACTGATGAGCCGGTGATTATATAAGAAAGGACATTTAAAGCTTTAGCATATTTCTTTCTAGTAACCCTATACTTATTTAAGTCAGTTTCTATTTCCTCTTCAAGCTTAGTCATGTGCTTTAATCTAAACTGCTGGCCGTCTTCCATTTTAAACAAGATTATTTTTTTAATCCTGTACATATCTTCTTATTAACCCTTCTGGCAGCACTTCATCAACAGAGTAAAACGCAATAAAATCAACATACTTAATGAAAATAAAATCGAGTACTGTTAGTTTGTCTTTGTCAACCATCACAGTGACTTTGTCAGATGATACAGAAGTGTTTATTTCATCCCCGTTTTTAGTAATAGCAATAACAAGCCTAAGAGGCCCGCCCAAGTTTTCAGACTTTATTTGTACACCTCTGATTAACGTATGCTCTGGCAAACTAGGATCAGACTCCCTTGGAGTGATAAATAAGCGAAAAAGCATCGTCATTTTTCTAGGCAGTGATTCTAGTTTTGGGTTAAACTCTAAGCCAACGGTGTCGCCCCCCACTTCAGCTAAGGACTTCTTTCTCCGCAGCATATATACAGAGCCCTGCCTGGTTATTTCAGTCTGCTTTTTCTGTTGTAATCCTGGGACTAGGCTAGCAAGAAGGCGTCCTTCATTCAAAGCTTTTCTAAAATTGTATTTCTTATCAAAGTATACATGGGGGCTTCGTAGTTCAAACTTTAAATCCCAGTTAATGTCAGGAAGCAACGCCCAAGCATTCTCTCGTTTATGAAGTTTGTATTCGTGTTTGCCAAAATCGTTTGCCCTTAGATTTCTTATCTCTTCCAGGGTAGGATATTGCTGCCGTTTTTTATCTTCAATTTCTATTCGTTTGTAAACACCATCGTCGGTGTACTCAAATCCATAAACATTTCCTGTCACTCCTATTAGATCAAAGTCAGTTGTATCTGCTAGATCTTTTAGCTCTACTGCAGCGCATTTAGGAGCTAACTCTGCTTTTGATTCAGGTCCTCGAGACATTCTTTTTAATATAAACAATTTATTATAAACAAATTGTTATAAACAATCTATAATGAGCAATCTGTAATGTGCAATCTGTAATGTGCAATCTGTAATAAACAATCTATAATAAACAATCTATAATAAGCAAACGTATTGAACTGGCGGGTCAGTCCGTAAGCATAGTTTAGCGTGCTTAGATTTTTCTAGCTGCTCTTTTATTTTTTTTAGTTCATCCTTGTCCCTGATTATATAGTTTTCACTTAAACATTCTTCAAAACTGTCCTTGTCCTTAGTATAGAATAAGATGACTGATTTTAACTGCGATCTAAAGTCTTTTAAGACAGCATTGTATTTTTGAGTTAAGAGCCACACAGAAACTAGTGCGTGTCTTCCGCTAAAGGCCAGCTTAGACAGAGTCCTTCTTTTTTTAACAATGTCTTGTTCGGCTGAACAGTCATCAATAATAAACAGCGTTTCGGTTCCCTCAAATAGCCTATAGTAATGTTCTAAACAGTCGCTTAGCTTGTCAGTAGGATCAACTAAAAATATATTCTCATCTGTCCAAACAAACTGCCTTTCTTTGTAAGACTTGTTGTGCTTAATGGTTGTGCAGAATATAACAATGTACTCGTAATGAAATCTGTAAACAGTTTGTAACAAATCAAGCACGAAGACAGTTTTCCCACACCCAGTAATCCCACAAATAAGCGAACAGTGCGGGTCTTTGGGTAAAAAGTTCAAACTATCCATCTGTTTTAATAGGCTATTTCTTTCAGTCTATTTTCTTCAATGTTCAGCTGGGCATCATAAACCACAAAAACGTGCATTTGTATCTGGCCATTCTCCTCCTCTTCCTTATTAATCTGTATGAGTATGCCATCTGACCCTACTCTTCTTCCACTCCCGTGCAGTCTGTTGTCATACGTGGATCTAAAATCCAGCCATAGCCCATACTTGTCTGTTAGATAATCTTCGAGTCTTACATCGTGAAGGTGAAGTTTTTTACACACATGATCGGCTGTGGGGCTTGTCTGTCTGCCCCCGGCGAATAACTTTCTTATTTCATCAAAGTGTTGGTCGGGCAAAAGTCCAGCTGAATACAACTGAAAAGGCTTGCCATCTACTGTGCAAGATAACTGCTCAATTTTTGGGTTGTAAAACGCCTCAGATTCTCTCTGAAAAGGAGCTGAGGGTTTAGTAAATAGCAAGAGAACCCCCTTTAGGGACCTTAAAGAATTGCTTATAGCTATTTCCCAGACGGTGTCTTGCTTGTTTTTAATTGCTAGACTGTGGTGTAAAACTCTTTCAAAGTAAACAACCGCCCTACTTTTATACTGGTTTAAGATTGTTCTAGCCAGTTCGGGGTTAGTAACAACGTCAAAATTAAGAGAAATGTTACTGACAGTGTATCTAGCCGTTGGGTCATCTGATAAAATAACAGATCCGCTGTCATTGAATGTCAGTTCGTAAGTAAGTTTGTCTCTTAGTGCGCCTTGGTAATATGGCTGATGGGTTTTTAACAGTTCAAAATCTAGAGGGATGCAAAATCTGTTCTTAAATGCTCGCGCTATTGCCTGGTCTCCCCCGTCTTCCTTTGCATCTGCAGCATTAAGCCTGTGCTTAAGACCGTTTGGGCTCTGGATACCCTGAAAGATTTTGTCTTTTCTTTCTGTTCTGGGTAGCCACAGATCAGAATAGAGATTAAAAATGTCTGCGCTACTCAGTGAGAAGACTTCTCTACCTTCCAGTTTAATTACCATATTTTTAATGATGGCCCTACCCAGGTTAGCAACGACAGTAGCATTAGGATCCGTCGACTCAATATCTATTTTGAATGACAGCTTGGCAGTGCCTGGCATTATAACATCGTCAGGCCCGAGGTCACTAAATCTTACTGTTAACATTTCATTAGGCTCAATTGTTGATGGATTATTTACAACGCGCACAGTCTGTCTTATGCCTTTTATGCCGTGGGGCTCCTTCGCTTTTCTGAATGGATCAAGGTCGCAGCCGTATGGGTTCATTTTTTATAAAACAAAAAATAATAAATATATAAATATGGCTGATGAAGATTTTGGCGCGATTGAATCTATTGAGGAAGAAGAAGACGATTTTGGCATGATTGATTCTATTGAAGAACCAGGTCCTTCATTGCAAGAAGAACTTGAAGCAGCAGCAGCAGGTCAAGGAGTAGGATTAAGTCAAATACGAATGTTAGATAGAATTAAATCATTATATAGCCATATGGGGCGAGAGCAGCCGGAAGCACTTAAGGTTTCCAATTTTTCAACAGATAAAAATAATCATTTGTATGTAAGAACTAGTAAAGGAAACCTTGTACGGCTTACTACAAAACCAGACCCAACCCAGTTTTTAAGCAGGAGTACAATTCTTAGAGAGCTCCCTGTTTTTGACCAAAGGCAGTTAAACTTTATTGGCGATCTAAGGTCTGAGGCTGTTAGTCTTTTACAAAGCATAGTGCGAGAGTTGCCAACACGATCTGAAGTGCAAAACATCCCTCTTCACGAATTAAGTCAAAGAGCAGATGAACTAATAGCAGAACTTGAGACGAGTCTTAATGAGGAGACCCAGTTAAAAACAATTGTCGGTTCGCCTAGTCAAAGAGAACGTGAGCTGAGTCCTGAAGAAGAAACGGCTTTAAAAACAATTGATGATCGCCCATTGCCTGAGCGCGAACGCGAGGTTCTTAAAGCTAGAATCAAGGATCTTGAAGATGAACTGCGCGATCTCAGGTCTGTTGAGTCTACCTTAACAACTATAAACGAAGAACTAAAAAACAATTTGGCAAAATTTAATATACTAGAGAGAGAGATAGACGAAGAAAAAAATAAGCTGGCTGATGCAGATGATAACAATTTAGGAGTAGAAGAAAAGGGTAGAATACAGGCGAAAATACAGAATTTAATGATAGAAAAGGCAAACAGGTTATCAGCGTTGTATATTAACAGAGAAAAAATAGATGCCCAAATAAGCAGAATCAGAGAAACTATAGACAAAATGATTTATGAAAATACTACGCTAGCAGAAAGAATAAGGACTCTGTTCAGAGAGCAGGGGATTACAATAGTTAGTATATTAACGGCCGTTGGGTTTGCTATCTCTACACTGGTTTATGCATTAACTGGCAGTGCGCCAGCGGGGCCAGTAGCGCCTCCAACGCCTCAGCCCGGTAAAAGTTGGATTAGAAAACAATTGCACCATCTAGCAAACTTATTAAAGAAGTTAGCTGTCAAAGCGCTTGATGCTCTGCCTAGCATAATAGGCAGTGTTGTTAGTTGGGTTTTGTCTACCATAGGCAAAGTGGCTGGTTATATGGCTGACCATCTGTGGACGTTAGGAGTGCTGGCTGCCGGTTTAATTTTTAGTGAAATAAAGTATGGCTAATCCAGTAAAAGTTAAAAACACAACAAGGGCTGTCTTTTCGCTAGTGTGTCTGTCGGGGTGAGGTACATCAACAGGCGGTGGACTGCTTTCTGGGCTGCTTATAACTGGGGGGGGTCGCTTTCTGCAGGTTCTGGGCTAGATACTTTTTTTAAAATGGCTGGCGCGGGCCTTGTGTTTAAGCCTTGGTTGTGTCCTAAGTTTTGATCGTCTCCGGCTATGAGGATTTCATTATTGTAATTCTGTATCATGCCAATCTGTAGTCTAAGGTCAGAAGGCAGCATGTATAATCCGTGGCCCACAACAAAGTCAACCTTTGACCTAGCATGTGCAAGAACGTTTTGGTACCTTTGTATGCTGGAAGGCAAATCAACAGCAGAGTTAATAGCATCTTCTAAATTGGCTAGAAATTGTTTTCTGGCGTCAAAGCCTGTAGATTGATCCACTATGCTAGACTTGGTCTGTGCTTGCGCTCCTAAAAGGCACCAAACGTACGTGCGTATGGAGTCATTAAGTCTTTGCACTCCTGGCATTGTTAGGCCTTTACTTTCATCTAAGATAAATGTTGCCCAAGCATTGGGGTGTTTTTGTTCTATGGCCCCCAATCTAACTTGGGAGTTTGGCTTAAAGGAGGTGTGGCCGGGCCAGTAGTCAAAATTATACTCTCTACGCTGACCCCACAAATACAATGTGCCCAACCCGTGATTGCGGTCTAACTTTTGTCTAAAGTTATTTAAAGGGTTAATGTTAAATTCGTTGCAGATTCTTTCATATGCATTATTGTCCATTGGGCTGAGAAATGGATTAAACGCGTTGTCGTTGGGGAGGCGCACTTGTAGTTCAGTTAGTATGCGTCTATACTGATAATAAACATGAAAGTTATATACTGACCTTACTAAGAGGTTGGGGTGGTTTAAATGGTTTGTATATGAAACACCGCAGCCAGTGGTTGAGCAGTAAACTGCAAAATTTAACTGATTCTGGTAAAAGGCCATGGGATGAGTTGACCATGCTGATGGCACTCTATCACTCTTTATTGGAGGATTTAAATATCTAGTTAGTGGGTTTACAAGTCTGACTAGAAAGCCATATGATTCATCCACTGCGATGGTTAGGCTACTAAAGTCCAAAGATTTGGGCTCATAAACCCTCCTACTTCGTAAGCGGCACTTTCATTATATTTAAAAGGTTCCATTTTTAAATAGATTTTTTTAAAAAGGATTTAAAAAGGATGTTCCTTTATATAACCAAGCAAAACCAGCGCGTGTTTTTAAAGTATTCAGTTGACAATAAAGGCGGGAAGTGTAGGGCTGCTCTTAGAGAACTTAGGTTTAAAATAAGGTGGTTTAACATATCTGAAAAGACCCAAAATAATTGGATAGATATTTATGACGAGGGGGGCAATCGCTTAAAACGTTTAAAAATACCTGATGGTTACTACAGCTTTTGTTCTTTAAAAGAAGCATTTAACAAATTTGACATACGGTTAGAAATTAATGAGGCAAGTCTTATAATTACTATATTTTTACCAAAACATAAAGACAGTAGAAAGAAACTCGTGGAGAGCGTGGCAGCAGAGAGTCCTCAGAAGAGAAGCCCCCTTCAAGCAAGTGTTTCGGCCCTTATCTCCTGACACTCTAGGGGGGTTGGGCCACACCCGGTTCATGACTCCGGATGTCCCTCTGCTGCCCCCTTTTTTTTTCCCATCTTGGGACGAGCCATGGCTGGGATTCGAACCCATGACCCTCTGGACATGCTCATTTTCCACTTAATGACTCGAGCTTTAACCACTGAGCCACAGGGACACCTGATATTTGTAGGGAAATTAAGCCTTATGAAGTTCACTTTTGTTCCTCCTTGACCAGATCCAGCTTGAACACCTCTCTGCCGCTTCTGCCATTGCTTTCAGGGCTCTGGTTTTTTCCTTCCCTGCAACTGAGAGCTGTTTCATGAGGCTGTATGCAGACGTTCCTACAGACCCCCTAGCTCCAATTTCTGCAGTGAGGACTTTGACCTGATAGCCTTCTCTTCTCAGGCTGTTTGCCAGATCAGCATACTTTTCAGTCTTGTAGATTTGAGCTGCCTCCATTCTGTTCTCATATGGCACCGTGAGCTCGATCATGATCAGCTGCTTGGTTGACTTAGAGTGGACTACTATGTCTGGTCTCATGCCACTCTTGCTGATGATCTCTGGGTGACTCTTCCATTCTGGGAGGTCTGCAGTGCACTCCCAGTCATCTGCCCCGTTCAGCAGACTCTGCCTGCATGTTTCGAGTGGCACTGTTGTTCTTGGCCATGATTTGCTGCCTCCTGCCGTGAAGAATGTTGCAGGTGCTTTTGGAGTCCTGATTTTCCCTTTTGTGGTGTTGGTACTAGCCCAGACTACTTGTACAATCTCTTTGAGCACTTGGTTGTGCCTCCATGTGTACCTTCCTTGAGCCAGGGCTACTTTACATGAGCTTAGGACATGCTCCACTGTTTGTTTTTCATGGCAGAGAGGGCATGCAGGATCGTCTGTTTTCCCCCACTTCACCAAGTTTGCATTTGAGGGCAGAAGGTCATATGCAGATCTGAGAATGAAGCTGATCCTGAGAGGGGCCATGCGCCAAATGTCATTCCAAGTGAGACTTCTTTGGAGTGCATTCTCCCACGTTGTCCATTGCCCTTGCTGGCTCTGCTGGACTGCTTTTCTTTTTTGGTCTTCTTCTTTTCTCATCTCCTGAATCATCATGTCTCTTTTGGCTTTTCCTTTGGCCTTTGACCACCATTCAGTTTTGGTCACCCCCAGTCCTTGTCTGTTGGTCTGTGTGTGTCCTGTTATTTCTCTGATCTTGAGACTTTCTTTTGCAGAATCCATCGCCTCTTGAACTTTCCATTTTCTGCCTGTCTTCAGCTGGGGCTTGATTGCTTCTACCACCTTGTCTCCTGAGTCCTCCAGCATGCTTTGAAGTCTGATCTTCCCTGCTTTGTATTCCTCCAGGATGGATTTCAGTGGTAGTTTCAGCTTTGCTTGGCGACAGTACAGCGCTATGTCAGTCAGACAGGGTGGGACACCAAGCCATTTCCTTGTGAACTTGTTGATTTTGGCTTCCATTGCCTCCACTATGCTGGTGCAGATGTCGTATATCATCAGAGGCCATAGGAGCTTTGGTATCAGCATGAACTGCAGACACCAGACCTTGTATTTGCCAGGGAGCCCACACTGGTCAATGGTCTCCAAGCCTTCCTCCGCCATCTGCTTGGTTTCTTTTGCTCTTTGTGTGTCTTTCAGCGTATCATCATACCATCTTCCAAGGCTCTTGACTGGTTCTTCTGTGACTGTTGGAATGGCCTGGTTGGCAACACTGAAGACCACAGATCCGGCCACTTTTCCTTTCCTCAGTGAGAGACTCCGTGATTTCTTTGGCTTGAACTTCATTCTGGATGAGGCAACTATGTCGTCCAGCCTCTCCAGCACATGACGTGTCTCGTCTTCTCTGGATGAAATCACTGTAGTGTCATCCATGAAGGCCTTGAGAGGAGGCATCTTGTATCCATCGCCAAGGTCTGTTTGTCTCGCATTGTTTGTTGCTGCTTTCAAGATGAGTTCCATTGCCAGCACGAACAGTATTGGAGAAATTGCACAGCCCATTGCAATACCCACTTCCAAGTTGATCCAGTCTGTTGTGTACTCCTTGGTAGAGAACCGCATTGAGAAGCCTTTGAAGTACTTCTTGAGCATGTCGCGGATGTTCTTTGGCACATGGTACACCTCAAGAGCCAACTGTATCATCTCATGGGGCACAGATCCATATGCGTTTGCCAGATCAAGCCACACTACGTCCAGGTCTCTCTTTTTTGTTTTTGCTTTTTGGATTGCGTCCCAGATCATTGTGGCGTGTTCTACACAGCCAGCCACGCCTGGGATGCCACCTTTCTGGACTGACACATCCAAGTACTTGTTTTCCATCAGGTACTTGGTCAGCCTTGCTGCCATGACAGAGAAGAAGATTTTCCCTTCGACGTTCAGTAGTGATATTGGCCTGAACTGGCTGATGTCACTTGAGTTTTGCTCTTTGGGGATGTACACACCATCTGCCGTCATCCACTGGCCGCTGATCTTCTGGTTTCTCCAAGCCGATCGCAGCAGCCTGTGGAGCCACTCCAGCACCTTGGGACATTTCTTGTAAAGCTGGTAAGGTATTCCGTTTGGCCCTGGTGATGATTTGGCTCTGGCTTTGTCGACCACCTTCTTGATTTCCGCCAACGTTGGAGACTTGCCATTGAACTGTTCCTCAGGGTTGGTTGGCCACACCAGACCTTGAATGTCGAGTGGTGCTTTGCTCTGTGGGTCAGAGTATGTTTTCCTCAGATGCTGCTCAAGAACTCCTTTGTCCACACTTAGGGTCCCAGATTTTGGCTGCTCAAACAGTGTTCTGGCAAACTGGGAGGGGTCTGTGAAGAAGCGCTCTTGTGTCTTCTTCTTTTTGCTCTTCCTCTTCCTCGCAGATTCCGCTTTGCTGAGGGCGCTGTGTTTTTCTTTCAGGTCTTTCCACAGTTTTTCCAAGCCTTGTTTTTCAGCTGGCAGTGCGGTCTTCATTTGCATCTTGAGGTTTTTCTTTTGGACCCTGATCTTGTCCATCTTTTCTTGGCGTCTGGATTTCTTTGGAGGTGTTTTCTCTTTGGGTAGTTTTGCTCCATAGGCGTCTCTACATGTGGCATACACAATGTCCCCATATGTGGCTAGTTTGTGTTCCAGGGTGCTTTTCCCTATCAGTGCATCGAGTCTTTGGACGATTTTTGCATCCAGTTTCTCCCAATCTTCAGTTTCGTTTGCTCGTGGCAGGTTGAGTTTCAGGCGCCTGGCATCGAGGGCCTGTGCAAATTCCTCATCCGAACCAACAGCGTGGATGTCCTTGGCACTGTGGTTTAAATCCTGGCCTTGGTCTTCCGACGTCTTATCTGCTGATGCAGTGCGCTGCTGCTCATTCAGATGAGTCTTCACACATCCC
>CM065743.1:25118068-25138068 GCA_033310375.1 Conus canariensis
TTATGCTCGGGTTGAAAGTTATTGAACCGTCCTCGTCACCATACAGCTCACCAGTTGTATTGGTGGACAAACCTGATGGCTCGGTGCGGTTTTCCATCGATCACAGGAAGTTAAACAAAATCACTGTGTTTGATGCAGAACCTATCCCAGACATTGAGGAACTCCTTTGTCAACTGTCAGAAGGAAAATATTTTGTCAAAATAGATTTAACTAAAGGGTATTGTGAACAGTAAACAAGTTGGGTATTTTTTGTTCCCATAAGAAAACCTAACACAGAGTAGCTTCTATTCAAGACTGGCACAGCCTTTTAAACTTGAATAAAGTCAGACAAATACATAGACGAACAATCTAATAGTGGGGGAAAAAACAAGCGCAGGCCAACAACTGAACTATCTTCATAGTAATGACTTGGCAAAGATTTGGACTTAAGGAGGGGCGGAATTTGAAGATGGAGAAACTGGGAACATGAAATTAAGAAAATATGTTACAGATATGAAAACTCTTCACTAGCTGCATAAGGGAACCATCGCAATCCCTTTTGAAGGCAGATATATTTGTATTGCCTGCTCCGAGGCCTTTCGTCCGCTGGGTCGGACTCATCAGGGAGACACGGAATGGAATATTCAGCGACAAAAAAGGAACTGATAAATACTTTAGATGGGAAAATAGCCGATCAAATGGAAGACCTGGGAGAAGAAAGGTCCGTCTGTTTCTATGGGAGAGGTCAACTGCCCTGAATGCATTTGTTTTACATATGGTTCGGCAAACTGTCAAAACATTTCACTAAGTTAATTAAATCAATTTTGCTTCAGCATCAGTCTCAAGATTTCCTCTCTGCTTCTTTTACTGACGATAGTGTTCTTCAAAGAAAAACAAAGGAATACTGTATGTCAAGCAAAAACAAAAAACAACAAAAAAAAAACCAATAATGCCACAGAAAGACTTTAAACAACGTCAATGTGACTGTCCGTGAGGAAGCACCCATAAAACATCTAAAAACGTTAAACATCTGGCCCTGATCCGACATTCAGATTGAATAATGCACATTCGGGAAATCAAGTACAAAAGAGTTGTTTCGTATGGCTCAAGACGGAATTATCAAATGAAACATTTCAATTCGCGGAAACTACACCCGCAAAATGTAGAAATGGGTGCATTCTGGGTGGACTGGAAGAAATCAGATGATGTTAATGTGCACATCCTTTTCGGTCGGATCCTCCGCAGCTTAAAGCAATATCAAACTCAGGGTGTTCAGCCCTCTGAATTGCCCTCGGTGATGTGATACTCACAGATGAGGCATCACCTCGTACAGAAGCCATTCACGGTCTACAGGGAAAGAGGCCATTGCAGCGGACACACTCGAGGCCATCCAATACGTCATCGTCTGCGGCCGCTGGCAGAGCTTCTGTTTGGGAAGCCATGGAAACACAGGCGTTAATCACAGCACAGATGTGGAGAGACTCACCCAATTGGAAGTATTGATCATATTTCAGAGCACATAAACAGTGTTTCACTGCATGGAATTGTCCTTCCCTTCAACGAACTGTAGACTGGATGTTAGTATCCCTCACTGAAGTGTTAAAACAAAAATTAGGTTCAGTCAGTCAGTCATTCCCCAGACCACTGGGGTCGTTGGGGGGACGTGATGAGGCAGCCGCCATTTCTCTCCAGGCTCTTCTGTTGGTGGCTGTCGTGAGGAGATCTGGCATGGTCATTTTGGTCCAGTCCAGTGCTAGGTTACAGTACCATAAACATGGCTCGTCAAAATGGCTGTGTCAGCAGTGTTATGGCTTGATTAAAGAAAAACGATTTGGCTCACATTCACGACTTTCCAGACAGGTAAATGAAGTTTATGAATTAAGAGTTCACTTGAAAGATAATGTCAAAGGTGAATTGCAAATATCCTGTCTGATTCTATAACAAAGAAAAAGAGCCAGAAAAATAACAAACTTCTATTTTTTCATATTGTTAACCAACACACACACACACACGCGTGCGCGACTGCGCGCGGCCGCACACACACACCACACACACCACACACACACACACACACACACACACACACACACACGCACGCACGCACCACGCACGCGCGCGCGACTTTGCTCAGCAAGTACAGACCATTCATATTTCAGAGCGAGTTGCATTCAGTTTCAGCGAAACAAAGGGTTATAAATGGTGACATTTTAGATAAGTTAACTATTCTAGGCAAGCGCATCATGTGTGATAGAGGTACCCACCTCCGTGCAGTATTCAGAGCAGTGTGTGGGTGACTGCCTTCTTGAACAAGCAGCCAGGACTAAGAAGATCGGAGACAAGATGTGCAGCTTTTACGTCAAGCCATGTTGTGTTACGTCGCATCAAGCCATGTTGTGTTACGTCGCATCAAGCCATGTTGTGTTACGTCGCATCAAGCCATGTTGTGTTACGTCAATCCTTGGAATTTATTAGTTTATTGTAATTCAGTCCCTTGCGGATTCATTCCAAGAATCGGCCCTCAGCACTTGTGTCTTAAGAGGTTCTCTTTTTATATTTTCTAGTTTTCACAAGAAAATGTAGTTTGTTTTGCTGTTTCATGATTTTCCTTTGCTTCTTAGGTGTCACCTTCGGTTGGTTTTTTGAAAACTCAACAAACATATCATGATCTTGTACACCAGCCTGTCTCTGGGATAGCATTCTGCTTAAAACCGAAAAGGCAGAGGAGTCGAGTTAGCACTTTCCGCGGTCACTGAGGAGAAACAATCAGGTTTCGAAATACCGGTATGTGACGAGGAGAAACAACCAGGTTTCGAAATACCGGTATGTGACCAGGAGTTATGATATGTTAGTGAGTTTCCTCCCCTTCGGAGATTGTCTCCCCCTTGGAGACTATAAGCTTGCTGAAGGCTCATTTTGAGAAGCATTTATTATTCCCCATTCATCCACTCAAGCACATACTGTTAGTTAGGCAGAATTATCTACCACTGCAGATATGAATGCTTATCTCCCACTATTTCTTCAATCTAAGACATAAGAGCAAGCTTTGTTTACAACTGAATATTTCTTGCAATCATTGTAACACCAAGCTGCTCTATAAGTTGCTGGAATGGTGCTGGGTTACTTACCCTTGGAATTTATGAGTTTATTATATGTATGTATATATATATATATATATATATATATATTATACACATTTATAACATAACATATATGAGTATGACATACACACCCAAAACACCATTTCCACCATCCAGGTATGCATACACATAGACATATGCACATGTGGATAATCCATACGGACCTGTTTTAATAGGAGTTTGTCCCACCCACCCCAGCCTCTCAATCTCTCTCTCTCTCTCATCTCTCTCTCACACACACACACACACACACCTCCCTCCCGCGTTTTGTTTTTCTCGTAACACACCCTAAAGCGCCCCCTTCCAAGCGTAAGACTCCTCCTCTACCACTCTCTCCTCTCTCTTTTTTCACTCTTTCTCTATTTCTGTTTGCCTTTTCCCTCTGTATGCTTCTCTTTTTCCCTCTCCCCATCACACACACACACACACACACGCATGCATTCGTCCTTTCATGTACATGGTTTAATACGTCATAATCTATAACTATATATTTGTATTTCATTTGATGTCATCAGTCCCGATGACAGTCTACGAACGAAACGTTGACGATTTTTGTTCGTTTTTTATTTTATTTTTTTTTTTATTTGTGTGTGTGTGTGCGCGCGCGCGCGCGCCTGCGCTTGTGTGTGTGTGTGTGTGTGTGTGTGTGTGTGTTTCTATTGCAAACCATCAGAACATCCTCAAAGACACTTTTATTTATTCCAACATATTCGTTACTTTTCATTTCATTTTAATTACTTTTTCTATTAATGCACTCATTAAGTTTGTCGTTCCATGTTATAATATTCAATTCATTTCTTCCCCCTTTCTTTTTAAATAAATCCACAATTTTAATGGACCCAAGATTGACTTATATTATTTTCCTCACCAAGGTACATAGTAACCAGCTTTGCCTTTTTCTTTTTCCAAATGACATTTGACCAGAAAAGCGTAAAGTAAGTGGAATCAGCAAATAACTATCAAACATTGCAACTGAACAAATGCGACGTTGACTGTTTCGTAACAATACAAAAATGCATTATCCTGCATATTGTTTCCTCTCTTCTTATCTAAAATTATTGTCTCCAAAGTTTCAGACAGTTTCTGTGACTCGTATACACTTTCAAAAGTCAGAAGCGTTTACCCCACTTTCGCAAGCATCACTAGTAACTTTGTTTCTGTTTTCTTCTTTTCTTTTTTCTTCTTTTCTGTTTTCTTCTTTTCTGTTTTCTTCTTTTCTGTTTTCTTCTTTTCTGTTTTCTTCTCTTCTCTGTTTCTCTTCTTTTCTGTTTTCTTCTTTTCTGTTTTCTCTTTTCTTTTTCAAAGTAATGAAGACAAGAAATAAGCTCTTGCCGCGAAGAAATTCTCTCTCTCTCTCTCTCTCTCTCTCTCTCTCTCTCTGTCTCTCTCTCTCTTCTTCTCTCTCTTTCTCTTCTCTCTCTCTCTCTCTCTCTCTCTCTCTCTCTGTGAGTGTCAGCTGTCTGTCTGTCTGAGTGTTGTGTGTCTGTGTGTGTATGTATGTATATGTGGCGTGTTGTGTGTGTGTGTGTGTGTGTGTGGCGCGCGTGCGCGCGCGCGTGCGTGAGTGCGTGCATGCGTGCGTGCGTGTATGAGTGTGTGTGTGTGTGTGTGTGGTGTGAGTGGTGCGTGCGTGCGTGCGTGCGTGCGTGCGTGTGTGTGTGTGTGTGTGTGTGTGTGTGTGTGTGTCGTGTGTGTGTGTGTGTGTGAGTGTTCTTTTCCTTGAATCTATATTATTCGTAAATATTACCTAATTTTCTTTGTATTAAATATCACCTAATTTTCTTTGCTAAGTACTGTTTATTTTTTTCACGTTTCGTCGTTGTCAGCGTGTTTGTTGTTTCCTTTAAATGCATCATACATATGCTGATTTCATACTGCTTGTTGCTTTTGTTGTTCTTTAGGGCATGGTGTAGACAAAAGCTATTAGCTCACCCATTTTGTCCTCAATAAAAAGTAATTATATTCGTATTCGTATTCGCATTTGTATTCTCTCTCTCTCTCTCTCTCTCTCTCTCTCTCTCTCTCTCTCTCTCTCTCTCTCTTCTGAAAGCATTCATTCGTAAATTGTTTCGAGTGCAAAACTGATGTTTTGGTACTCGTTATTGATGCGATATATTTGGGTAGTTTGTGTGGTATGTAAATGTAATGTAAAAGGATATTTATAGAGCGCTTTACCTCGCAAGAGCCCAAAGCGCATATTACAGAAACATTCTAACTCAAAGCGCGCACACACACACACACACACACACACACACACACACACACACACACACACACCACACACACACACAACCACACACATGCAGAAAGACACACGAGCGCATCAAAGTAAGCAGACTCACGCACAGAGGTAAGTGGACATCGTTAATCAATCCGGGGGAAAATATGTGTCTTTAGGGAGGTTTTAAAAGCCTTTAAAGAGTCCGTGTTACGCAGAGAAGCTGTTCTTACACTTTCCTCTTATTCATGTGATATATTTGGGTAGTTTGTGTGGTATATACACAGCTTATTCATGTGATGTATTGGGGTAGTTTGTGTGGTATATACACAGCTTATTCATGTGATATATTGGGGTAGTTTGTGTGGTATGTACACAGCTGTTCACACACTGTCCTCTCATTCATGTGATATATTGGGGTAGTTTGTGTAGTATGTACACAGCTTATTCATGTGATATATTGGGGTAGTTTGTGTGGTATATACGCAGCTTATTCATGTAATATATTGGGGTAGTTTGTGTGGTATATACACAGCTTATTCATGTGATATATTGGGGTAGTTTGTGTGGTATACACGCAGCTTATTCATGTGATATATTGGGGTAGTTCGTGTGGTATATACACAGCTTATTCATGTGATATATTGGGGTAGTTTGTGTGGTATATACACAGCTGTTCTCACACTTTCCTCTCATTCATGTGATATATTGGGGTAGGTTGTGTGGTATATACACAGCTCAGTCATGTGATATATTGGGCTAGTTTGTGTGGTATATACACAGCTCATTCATGTGATATATTGGGTAGTTTGTGTGGTATATACACAGCTGTTCTCACACTTTCATCTTATTCATGTGATATATTGGGGTAGTTTGTGTGGTATGTACACAGCTGTTCACACACTTTCCTCTCATTCATGTGATATATCGGGGTAGTTTGTGTTGTATATACACAGCTCAGTCATGTGATATATTGGGGTAGTTTGTGTGGTATATACACAGCTGTTCTCACACTTTCCTCCTGTTGTGTGATGGCTTGAAGGAAAACGACTAGTGTGGTGCTCACTTCGTTTTTTTCTCTGACTGAAAGTTTTGTTCCTCTCTCTCTCTCTCTCTCTCTCTCTCTCTCTCTCTCTTCTTCTTCTTCTTCTTCTTCTTCTCTTCTCTTTCTCCTCCCTCCCTCCCCCTTCTCTGTCTCACCTTCATTTCTTCTCTCTCTTTGTCATTCAACCCCCCCTCTCCCTCTCTCTCTCTCTCTCTCCTCTCTCTCTCTCTCCTTCCATTTCCCACTTTAAAAGTATCTTTCACACACACACACACACACACACACACACACACACACACACACACACACATCACACACACACACACACACACACACACACACACACACACGCCTGCAGACAGCAACCGATAGTTCAGTGCTGTGGATGCTACAATGTTTCGATCAAAGCAAGCAATGGGAAACCACACCAGGATCCGGAAAAGCTGCATACCTGTACTGTGTGCAAAGGGATGCACTAAGGATGTGCTGGCGGAGCACGGAAGCGAGGACGGAACAGATTGTAGATCTGAGTGGAGGAGACCGTTCCGTTTGTCCTTTGTTAAGGAGGGGCTGGAGCCTAGGTCCAGAGACAACAATGCTCCTACAGACTGCATCAAGTCCGTGAGTACCTCACAGATCTTTGCTCTGATCGAAGGCACAGTCACATCTCTGCGAGATCAAGTAGCCGGTCTGGAAGAACAGATGAGATCGCTACATGAAAAAATTGATAGAAAGGACATAGCTAGATCTAGCATAGCAACACAGACGGAGCCTTTCCCCTACCTCTCCTATGCAGAGGTAGCTGGAGTTCCATCAAAGCTGAAAACAGCTTCTCGGGATGCTCTGCTGGTCGAGGCAAATAAAACAGAAAAGACGCACAGCAGAATTGTACAGGAAAGTGGACAAAACAAAAAAATAGAAGAAAATGATAACGCGAACAAAAATGACGTCAAGGCTTCTTTGCGTCATAAGCCGAAGTCGAAGAAGCAGTGCAAGAAAAATGACGACAATAGCCTTAAGGTCGAGTCCAGAGACAAACAAAACGCCAATGACTTAAAGGTCAAGTCCAGAGACAAACAAAATGTTAACGACTTAAAGGCCAAGTCCAGAGACAAACCAAATCCAACTTTAAAGGGCCTTCCCAACATATTATATGTGAATGACCCTGTCATAAAGAAAGTCAACACAAACAGACTAGGGAAGTCCTACGGATGTAAGGTGCATCAGAGTAATGCAAGAACAATAAATGACATCAAACCAGCGGTGGCCAAAGCAAGTGCATCTGTCAAGACACCTCCTGATGCTTTACTCTTGCATGTTGGATCGAAGGACCTAGAAACAGAATCAGCAGCAACATGTTCCGGAAGACTGGCAAAGTGCGTGAGGAGTATCAAAGAAGAAAACCCTGATCTGGCCATCATAGTCAGTAAGATGGCTCCTACATCACACCCCGAACTCAATATCAAAGGGGACTTGTACAACGCACTTTTGGTGTCAGAGCTGAATGATGACAAAAACATCACCTTCATCACTCACTCAAACCTACAAGCTGCCCGCTTCAACCTCCGTGATGGGCTACATCCCACTGCAAGAGGAGCTAGCATCCTAGCGGGGAATATTGGCCGGCATCTGAGGAACCTCTTCTGGGAACGGCCCCGGAAGACAGCGCGACGTCCCCGGTACCTGCGCCCCACACCCTTCCCTGAGGATTCCTTCTACGGGTCTGCCTGGTCCAATAGGTTCAATGTCTTATACAACTGGTGACATTTTATGTTGCTTTTGGTCGGAACGAATGTAGCATACCAGCCTACGTCTCTGTGTAGCTAAGCTCCAATTGTGTTAAAGCAACATATTTTTATTTAATTGGTTATTTTTTTATTTTTATTTTTTTTTCTCAAACATGAAATTTAACAATAATATAAAAATACTGCAATGGAACTGCCGCTCTCTCTATTCTAATATTGACTGCTTACGTCAATTTTTAGTGTCATCTGACTGCCACGTTCTTTTATTCCAGTCTGTTAATATCAGCCAGAACAAACTACCAAGACTGGAACAGTACTACTATCCACCAGTAGTAGATACAGATAAAAATGGTAATAGAGTAAATTGTGCTATCTATATTCATACTGGACTACAGTATTGTGACAAACAATCACCTGTGCCTAGTGGATTACATGGGATTTTTTCATGTGCTGTAACTGTCAAGTTTTCGGACTCCTTAAAAGTGAACTGTGCTTCTGTATATTTACCTAAGGGTCCAGATGAAGCTAATACTGAATGGATGAAAAATATCAAGAATGATAATGACAAATGGTTAGTAGGAGGGGATTTTAATGCTCATTCTCCTTTCTGGGAAAAAGAGTGCACACAGGTCAGTAGTAATAGGTTTGTGGAAAATGTTGAAGACTCAACTTTATGTTTACTCAATGATGGTTCTTATACCAGAGTTCCTGATATATCTACACATAGACCTACTGCTATTGATTTAACCTTGGTTTCACCTAAAATGGCTTTGTCGTGTGCATGGGAAACTTATAGTGAAACTCTTGGGAGTGACCACATACCAATCATCATCACAATTAATCAGTCCCCTAATTTTGAAGACACAAAACCTGATGATACAATCCCAAGATTTGATTATAAAAATGCCAAATGGTCTCAATTTTACAATACACTTAAAGATCTAGACATAAGATTGTCCCCAGATGATGATATTGATACTATGTATGACACGTTTTGTACTTCTGTTCTAAAAGTGTCTGGTTTATGTATTCCTAAATTGAAAAATCAGGGATCTAAAGGGGGTAAACATCTCAGTAATGTCTGGTGGACTGAAGATTGCGATAAGGCAGTCAATGAGAAAAAAAGGTTATTCAAAGAATACGTGCACACTAAGAAAAGTCAAGATAAGAAAATGGTTGATAAAAATTTTAAGGAAATGAAACATTCAAATATACATAGTAATAGAGTTATGGAACAAGCCAAAAAGGATTATTTGGATATTTTTTGCAAAAGAAACACATTCGATCATAAAGATAGTAGAATGGTATGGAAAGAGATAAAGACGATAAAAAATGGAATCAAACTCCCAGAATATCCTATCATTCTTGATAATAACAAGTTACCATCATCTACAGACAAAGCAGAAGCGTTTGTAGACCAGTTTGCTAAAGTGAGCAGGTTAGATGGGTTGTCTGAAAATCAAAGAAAATTCAGAGAGGATAAAGAATCTACCCATGTCTTTAATGATGTATCTGATAACGACACAAGCGACATCAACGCCCCAATTACATTACAAGAGGTGAAAGATGCTATAGATTCTCTCCCAAACAAAAAAACAGCTGTTGGAGTTGACTCCATTTCTAATGAAATGATTAAACATTTTCCAGACAATTGGATAAGCATTTTACTCAGCATATTTAAAAAATGCTGGAACTCAGGTCATTTGCCTCAAATATGGAAAGAATCAGTAATAGTACCGGATTCACAAGGAAGGTAAACTGAAAGAAAGTATAGATAGTTACAGACCTATTTCATTAACTTCTCATGTCTGTAAACTTTATGAAACCATTGTTTTAAATAGACTAAACTACTTTTGTGATAAGAACAAAGTCATCCCAACAAACCAAGCAGGTTTTCGAAAGGGCAGAAGTGCTGTTGAACATTTGGTCAAACTTACCACACAGATTAAGCATCAATTTTCCAGGAGACAATCTTTACTAGCAACCTTTTTTGATATCACTAAAGCTTACGATCAAGTGTGGCACTCTCGTTTGCTTTATAAACTTAAAGAGATTGGATTATCAGGAAACATTTATGATTTTCTTAAAGACTTCTTAGAAAATCGATATATTAGAACGAAGGTAGGGAACTCCTACTCTACAAGAAGAAAATTATACATGGGCATTCCTCAGGGGTCTGTTATTGCCCCTTTACTTTTTAGTATTCTGATGTACGATTTACCCACAAAAATTTCTAAAAATATAGAATTAGCCCAATATGCAGATGATATATGCATATGGATGAGGGTGACATTAAAAAAATGTACATCTGTCAGATCACAAAATTATATTAAAAAGTTATATCAAAAAGAATTAAATACCTTTTCTGCTTACATGAATGAAAATGGTTTGCAAATATCAACAGAAAAAACACACATGATGTTATTTAATACTGGATTTGATCCAGTTAATATGCCTTCATTTCAAGTCAACGGCATACCCATCAGATAGACAAAAATAGTGAAATTCCTTGGAGTAAATTTAACATCAAAGTTGTCATGGAATTTTCATATTGAGCATATTCTAACAAAAGCTCGAAAAACTTTAAATTTATTAAAGATTATTAGCAAGCATGCTTGGGCTCAGGACACAGTTACTCTTTTGCACCTTTCTACTGCACTGGTTAGATCAAAATTAACGTATGCACAAGAGGTATTCTTCAGTGCACCCAAATACTTACTGAAAAAACTTCTAAGTATTGATTCCAAAGCATATAAGATAGCATTGGGACTACCAGTCCATGCCTCTTGTACAAAAGCATACAGTGCTGCTGGGATATTACCACTGGAGGAATATAGGAATCTCGCATGCACCAAGTTTGTTATAAGAAGTTCTGCTATAGACAACAATATAGGCCCTGAAATAAATATTAAATCGGACACTGATTTTCCCAAAAGGGCTAAAAATATTTCATCTCAAACGACTCAAAGAACATATACTTCCTCGATTTTAGAATCCTCAGATATCAAACTAACATCCATTGCAAAAAGATCTATCGTGTCTCCTATCCCTCCCTGGAAACTAATACGAGCACATTTTGATATTGAGCATACAGACCTAACAAAGGCTGAAAATACTAATTTATTGTTATCGAATATCAAAATGCATTTGCATGATCACTATTCCAACCATTTTAAGATATACACTGATGGATCTTTAATTAATGAACA
Organism: Conus canariensis; assembly: GCA_033310375.1. Taxonomy (NCBI): domain Eukaryota; kingdom Metazoa; phylum Mollusca; class Gastropoda; order Neogastropoda; family Conidae; genus Conus; species Conus canariensis. Next base: position 25,129,402 of record CM065743.1, read on the forward strand.
TGCAGGTGCAGCATACATTATCCCAGGTCTTAACAAAGAAAAGTCTTATTATCTTGGAAAAAACAAATCTATATTCACTGCTGAGTTAACTGCTATAATTATGGCTTTAAAGTTTGTTGTTGATTACCCTCAAAATTTATTTAAAGTTGTTTTATGTGTAGATTCCAAGTCAGTTCTTACTGCAATGAAGAATTTTAATTTAAAAATTCGACCTGAGATGATCACTGAAATAAATAATTTAGTACATTTCCTCTCAGTCAGAGACACTGAAATAACATTTCTTTGGGTGCCCTCCCACTGTGGGTTATATTATAATGAAAAGGTTGATGTTCTAGCAAAGAGAGGAGCAAAACGATCATCAGATTCACATTTTCTAAACTTCTCTATGTCTGTACAAGAGTGCTATGCTATGGCAGAAAAAGTACAATTTTCCAATTTTCATTTGATAGAAAGAGAAACTGGGTGCTTTGGGTTACACGATGAAATGAAAAATATTCATGAAAAGTTAAGTAAGTACGATCAAAACATTTATCGTAGACGACAGATAATTTCCTTGATCTGTAGATGGAAATTGGATTGCTTTAAAACAAAGTATGTCAAAAATGTACATTGTATATGTGGTCATAGCATATCAAATGATCACATTCTGTTATGTAACTTAATGAAAAAATTCATTCCAAATACGTCTGTACAGCCTATTCAAAATGTTTTCCTGTCAGCAAGTGAAACATATCTTTTCTTTTTGCGCTTAGCTAAAAGTCCAATTGGCAGATACTTATAATAGATAATAGTCAGTGGTGAGATGAGACAGAAGAGTTATATGTTTTTGTATTTTGGGTTTTTTTTTTTTTTTTTATCTTTGATTAAGTGGTTTTTCTATTTTTGTGTTATGGATGTAGATAAGTTAATTCTTTTGACTCGTTGTGTTAACCTTTTCCCCGGCCCCGATTTTTTTTTTTTTTTTTCCCCGTCTAATATCACGTTATGTGGAAAGACGTAAAACAAAACAACAACAACAACACACACACACACACACACACACACACACACCTTCTTTTACATGCCTTCACTTACGGCTACCAAAAGGGCTCTCCTAAAGGGGCGAGCAGTCAAATTATCATTAGTGAAGAGTTCTAGCCATTCGGGTAGTCAGACTCTTACAACTTGAAAACTGTCTCCGTCCACCCAGCAGTAAATGATCCCCCAGTTCAGAGGGTCCGTATCAAATGGTCAGAGCGTGCAGCCGTGGGGCAGACGATGGAGAATTCCAAACACCCATAGGTTTGGATTGTTACCTCTTTAAAACTCTGACTGTCCACCCAGCAAGCAGACTGCTGCCTGTTTCAGTTCTCGCGAAGTTAACACCGCGGAATGAAAGCGTTAACATCTTCCTTTACACAATGCCACCCTCTTTGTACGCTAAGCCTTTAACAGGGCAATGGCTTTACCATTGTTTGGGTTTCGGATATATATGCATACCTCATTAATCCACCGAGAACGTACAAACGGAAACAAAGGAGAAATATCCATAGAGGCAGATAACAAAGATGGACTGCCCAAGGGTCCAGACAGTTTAAGACAACCAAAGACAGCAGTGCCACACAAGAAGAACAGGGAGAAGATAAAAGACAAGAAAAGGGACAATGCAAGTGGGATACGGTGACGTCGAGGAAGAAGGAAGCATGCGGATATTCTCCGGAGGAAGAAGGAAGCATGCGGATATTCTTCAGAGGAAGAAGGAAGCATGCGGATATTCTTCAGAGGAAGAAGCAAGCATGCGGATATTCTCCAGAGGAAGAAAAAAGCATGCGGATATTCTCCAGAGGAAGAAGAAGCATGCGGATATTCTCCAGAGGAAGAAGGAAGGAAGCATGCGGATATTCTCCAGAGGAAGAAGGAAGCATGCGGATATTCTCCAGAGGAAAAAGGAAGCATGTGGATATTCTCCAGAGGAAGAAGGAAGCATGCGGATATTCCCCAGAGGAAGAAGGAAGCATGCGGATATTCTCCAGAGGAAGAAGGAAGCATGCGGATATTCTCCAGAGGAAGAAGGAAGCATGCGGATATTCTTCAGAGGAAGAAGGAGGCATGCGGATATTCTCCAGAGGAAGAAGGAAGCATGCGGATATTCTCCGGAGGAAGAAGGAAGCATGCGGATATTCTCCAGAGGAAGAAGGAAGCATATGGATATTCCCCAGAAGAAGAAGGAAGCATACGGATATTCCCCAGAAGAAGAAGGAAGCATACGGATATTCCCCAGAAGAAGAAGGAAGCATACGGATATTCCCCAGAGGAAGAAGCAAGCATGCGGATATTCTCCAGAGGAAGAAGCAAGCATGCTGATATTCTCCAGAGGAAGAAGGAAGCATGCGGATATTCTCCAGAGGAAGAAGGAAGGAAGCATGCGGATATTCTCCAGAGGAAGAAGGAAGCATGCGGATATTCTCCAGAGGAAGAAGGAAGCATGCGGATATTCTCCAGAGGAAGAAGGAAGCATGCGGATATTCCCCAGAGGAAGAAGGAAGCATGCGGATATTCTCCAGAGGAAGAAGGAAGCATGCGGATATTCTCCAGAGGAAGAAGGAAGCATGCGGATATTCTCCAGAGGAAGAAGGAGGCATGCGGATATTCTCCAGAGGAAGAAGGAAGCATGCGGATATTCTCCGGAGGAAGAAGGAAGCATGCGGATATTCTCCAGAGGAAGAAGGAAGCATATGGATATTCCCCAGAAGAAGAAGGAAGCATACGGATATTCCCCAGAAGAAGAAGGAAGCATACGGATATTCCCCAGAGGAAGAAGGAAGCATACGGATATTCCCCAGAGGAAGAAGCAAGCATGTGGATATTCTCCAGAGGAAGAAAGGAAAGCATGCGGATATTCTCCAGAGGAAGAAGGAAGGAAGCATGCGGATATTCTGCAGTCTCTCAAAGAGCTAATGTCTTTCAAGTTCTTCGATGGTTACCTTTCTAGTGCATCATTCTGACGGGGAAATGAGAAAGGCTATGGAGAAAAAAGTAAGCGAGACAAGTGGGGACATTGTGGAGAGAGAGAGAGAGAGAGAGAGAGAGAGAGAGAGAGAGAGAGAGAGAGAGAGAGAAATAACTTTAGATGGGTATCAAACATCAGAGCACCTTTTCAACAGGACAGTTCAAGTCAGGTCGATTCCATTCATGTTGTTGTACAGCACTGCCTACCACGAGGGCTACGTCATATCAAAAATGTGACAGCAGGGAAGATCGCTGGATGAAAACAGTTTAACACGTGAAGATACAGTTCAGGTGATGAGGGGGGGGGGGGGGGGGGGGAGAGGGGGCTTAAAATCACATTCGTTTTGGCTAAAGTTCCTTGACTAAAACCTCCAGATGGAAAGTGGAATAGACCAGACTGTGTTCAATAACAAAGGGAGCTACAGCGACAACAGGGAGGAAGAACATTAGGACGAGAGCAGTGAACTGGAAATACATTTAAATAAAGCGAAAACAAACACACAGATAGATAAAGGGTTACTATGTATCAACAAGTATACCTTCTCTTTTTTTCATCCAGTGACATTATTTTGAAAAGTGGAAACGTAATCAGCTCGAGATCAACAACAATAGAATGAGACAACATAAGAAAGGTAATGTTGACTATTTAGTAACAATTCAACAATGCACGATGGCACAAATTGTTTTTCATCTCTAAAATCATTGCCTTCAAAGTGTCAGCCTTTTTGCGGGACTCTTACTTCACTTACACAAGGATCATGACTACTTGCTGTGTTCTGTTTGGAGTGGTGATGTTAGAAATGAACATATGTGTTCTTTCATTTATTTAGAACATAAATCACTGGAATGTTAATGACAAAATGGCAAGCAAAACCATGAGGGCAGTAAACGATGTGGTGTGTATATGTGTTTGAAGCAGTCTCACGGCCTCGAAGCCTAATTAAATGTATTACTAACGAAGGGTTCAATGACTGTGTTATTCGATTAAGACTAGGAGTGAATTACTTAAATGTGAACGAGAGGTATTCTAAAAATATCTTATTTTCTTTTCGTAATCGTCCCTTATGTCCTGACAAAACAGAAAATATCTGGACGTTGTCTTTCACGGTCCAGTTGATTCCAGTTTGACAGAGAGAAAAAAATACATTACATACATACACGTGCATGTCGAATTGTTACATTTAAAGACTTGCTTAAATACAAACTATTTTCAAATTAACCGCTTACCTGGATTTTCGTTTTTAAACTACGCTTTGAAATTCGAGACCAAACGTTTGTTATAATGTTTTAATGCGTTTGCATTATCTCTTTTGTTTGTTTCTGCTGTAGGTTGGACGCCTGCACATTAAACTTCTCTCTCTCTCTCTCTCTCTCTCTCTCTCTCTCTCTCTCTCTCTCTCTCTCTCTCTCTCTCTTTCTTACCCCCCCCCCCCCCCCTCAAAAAGGTCTTTCTCCACGCCTTCATACCAAAAGATACACCCTGAGGACCTGAAGTTAAATGGTAAGAGACTTCAGCTTCGCATCTGACGGGTCTGACTTTGAACCTACACACTGGGTGGGATGTTTGCAGCCCTCTCTGTCCGCCCTGTGGTCAATCTGTACCTGATTCAGCTCAGGGTACATACGGCGGGCGATCTGTGTGAAGGAAGAAGACAGGTGCCCTCTGTCTTCCAGTATGCCGTGATGTAGGCACGCTGTGTCTCTGAGAGTTCACTGGCCCCTTGGATCATCAGGCTGCAGGACGTAACCTTGACTTCTTAATTCAGTTCAGGAAAGGTTCAGGCGGCAGAAGGAGAGGATTGTGCTTTATCTTCCACAACTCTTCCTCTAGACACGGTGAGCCTCTAAAAGTTCACTGCCACCATTACACTAGGCTGCTTTATACCTTTTTTTAATCTACCTATAGGGGAGAAAGTGAGACAAAGGGAAAAAAACCATGCGGATAGGAAAATAATTGTTACACAGACAGTCAGCCATGGAATCAAGGCATAAAAATTAGGACCCTCCCACAAGAAGAAAAAAGAGAAGATGAAAAACTGGAAAATGGACTACTCGACTGGGCTGCAAAGTCGACAAGGAAGTAGGAAAGTAGGCACATTCTCCTTTCCAAAAACAAAAAGAAGAGGGCTACCGTCATAGTGTATTATATATTGATTCTGGTGACGAAAAGAGAGAGAGGAGACTACGGAGAGAAGAAAAGTGAGCGAGACTAGTATGAACACTGTGTTGAGATAAAAAGAAATAGGTATCAACCATCAAAGGACTTTTCGGTTGCAAAGAACAGGAAAGGGCAAGTCATTCAGTGCCTAACAAGTGAAGATAGTGGAAAGCATTAAATGACATTCTGTTCAGCTAATATATCTTCATTCATCCTCAAACTCTAACGTGGAAAAGACAAGACTCATGTCCAGACCAACAGCAACAACGAGAAGGAAGAGTATAGCAACGGGAGCAGAGAATTTGAAAGAAATTGCACTGAAATGAAAAAAAAAACCGTAGATAAAGGGGAAAGTGATTCAACAATTGTACTACCCTTTTCTTTTTCGTCAGGTGATATTTGAACAATACAAAGCAATCAAAGTAGTTCGCCAGGCGACAATAACAATACAACAAAATAAAGGCAAGTGACCATGTCATAACAACGCATCATTGTACGTTTGCTGTTTTGTTTCAGACTTCTTCTGCGAGTCTTTGTTTCACTTTCATTGGGATCATTACTTCTTAAAGTTTTCCTTCCGAAGACAATTAGAATAAGAAACTCTCTCTCTCTCTCTCTCTCTCTCTCTCTCTCTCTCTCTCTCTCTCTCTCTCTCTCTCACACACACACACACACACACACACACACACACACACACACACACACACACACACACGTCTTTCTCCACCCCCTCCCACCAATAGAGCGTTTGGCTCCAGATCTGGCGGTCATGAGCTCGAGCCACTCACGGGGTCGTGTTGTTTGTTCAGCTTGAAAGCCTCTCCGTACACCCAGCAGTAACCCAAGTACCTGATTCAGTTCAGGGGAAGGTAACTGTCTGATAGCTCACTGTGCGCTGGCACGGTAACTGTCTGATAGCCTTCCCACTGTGCACGCCTGGGCAGCTGTGTGCCACGGTAACTGTCTGATAGTTCACTGTGCGCTGGCACGGTAACTGTCTGATAGTTCACTGTGCGCTGGCACGGTAACTGTCTGATAGTTCACTGTGCGCTGGGCCATTCGGTAACGTGTCTGATAGTTCACTGTGCGCTGGGCACGGTAACTTCTGATAGTTCACTGGCCCCGTCTGTCGATAGTAGGCTGGCACGGGAATATAACTCTTAACCATAGTTTCTTAATTCAGTTCAGGAAACGTGAACGCGGTGGAAGGAGAAGTGTGTGCTTTACCTTGCTCAGTGAGTCGTTCTAGATACTGCAAACCATTAATAGTTCACCAGCTCTATGGCCATTGGGATTTCTTGCTTTAACTTTTTGTTCATCTACTAAAAAGACAGACAGCGAAAGAAGGAAGACTAATACAGATATAGAAATAGAAATAGCCATTGAACAGCCAGGCAGCAATCGGATTGGATAATTAAAAAAAAATTAAAACAAGTTGAAAAGCATCGCCACGCAGGTAAGGAGAGAAGTTACAAGAATCGACAAGCGACAACAAAACTGGGTTACAACTGCGATGAGGAAGGACGGAAATTCTCCTGTCTGTTTCAAAACAAACAGACGAGCGAACAAAAACGTTTCTTGCTTCAAAAGATCTTGCAGGATTGCCTGTCTCGTGTATCACAAAAAGGATTCTGGCGAGGAAACAGAGAGGCTGAGGCCACAAGGAAGCTAGATGAGTAGGGGCATTGAAGCAGATTTTTTTTTTTTTAATGTCTAGCCATTAGACATCAGAGCAGCTCTTCAGAAGGAAAGAACAGGAAAGGTGGAGTCAAGTCGAGTCAAATCATGTTGTTTTATAGCCCGGCCGACTACGGAGTCCAGAACTGCAAGTGTGGAAAAAGCCGATAGTTGAAAAATATTTAATACTTCATAACAGGAGAAGATAGGTAAGGGAGTTAAGGGGAACATGTTTTTACATTGTTTTAGCCAACATTCCTCCACAATATACTAAAATCTTTTTTTTTTTTTTTTAAAGCAAAAGAAAGAAAACCAGGTTTCACTCTGTAATTTGATGAAACCAACTACAACGACGGCAAGAAGGGCGAAAATAACAATGGGAGCAGTAAATTCAGAAGAAAATTTCAATAAATTAAAGAAAAACAGATAAACGAATTAAACAAGCAAACAAATGAGAGTTTCTTGTGATTCCGGTAATGCAAATTAGCCTCTTTTTTCTGAAGCGACATTTGAACAGTCAAACGTAAGCAAAACGAATTCAGAACACAAAAATATCATCATAAAAGAAAAAAAGGCAACACCAGCAATTTTGTAACTGTACAACAAAGCGTTATTGTATTTTTCATAAATGATTGTTTTCATTAAAGTTCCAGTAACTCTCATTTCATTTTCCTCTCTCTCTCTCTCTCTCTCTCTCTCTCTCTCTCTCTCTCTCTCTCTGTGGTGTGTGTGTGTGTGTGTGTGTGTGTGTGTGTGTGTGTGAAAAACCCTTGAATTTGATATGGAGTATGACTATCAGATAATGCAAACCAACGACTGTACAGCTTGCTGCGCGTTTTTGTGTTTTCTGTCAGTGTTAGTTTACGTGTGATTGCACAGATATTTTCCTGTTCTTCTGTCTTCTGTCAGTTATAGTTTTCTAATGACTGTACAGATGGTTTCGCGCTGTTGTGTGTATCCTCTTTCACACATCAACTATGTTCTAGGGTAAAACAAGGCGACTGAACTTGTCCTATCTTGTTTTCATGGTTCACAAATGAGTCAGTTATAGTTAGTAATCAGAATTAGATGTGCGGATGTTTGGGCTCATGGCTCTTTTTAGTTGTTGAGCTTACTTCTGATAGATATTGCAGCTATAGTAGTGGAATCTATGGTTGGTTTACAGAACATTATGTATCAGGCTGCATGTAAAATGTGAGGTCTTTAGCAGATCTATTTACTAGGTTATTTTCGTCTCGGATTTTTCTTTTCTTTTGACACATTTATCTTGATGTTGTATCCACTCTTGTTTCCGTCCTCTTCAAATCACAACACGTGATGGAAAAAAAAATTCAAATTCATCATTTACCCGGAATAACTCGGTTGGTAGAGCGCCGGACTCGTTATCTTGGTGATCCTGGGGTTGCAGGTTCGAATCTCCGCCGCGCTGTTTCGGTACAGGGGGAATTTTTTCCCTCGGAGTTAACATTGGTTCTGATTCCATTTCCCAAATTGTCCTTTGAATGAGCCTATAAACTGAGGTTCCATATGTTGCACACACGTAAAATCCTATCACCAACTTCAGGAAGAGAAGGCCAGTTTGGCCGTTGGTATGGATGACACGTTACACATTGCATGCACTCTGCATGAAAAATCGAAAGAATGAAAGAGTTTTTAAACTGAATGAACGACATTGACTGAGTGACACGGGAAACGACTGGATGGAGTGCCAGCAGGCAGCTCTTCAGTCGGCTCTACCCAGGTAGGCAGCCCGTTGTGTAAACGAGAATGCGGATTGTAAAGCGCTTAGAGCTTGGTCTCTGGCCGGAGACAGGCGCTAGGCCTATATAAATACTTTTTATTCT
>CM065743.1:25143068-25145568 GCA_033310375.1 Conus canariensis
AATGGTGTTATGGAGTCCCACTGTGATCAGACATTACATGGCGAGCCCATGCTCTTTTCTTTCATCATCTGTCCCAGAACCAGGTCTCAGACAGACAGATCCTGTGGAGCTGTTCAGGAAACTACACTCTCAGAGAATCATCTGCTAAGTGGATGACACTCAACTGTGTGGTCCTAGTCTTTCAATGTGAACCCATACAACACACAACTCTGGATAGGAGCTGGCCTGAAAAAATCACTTTAGCTCGCGTCAAGTCACAGAGAATGTATTATACTCAATTCAATTCCATATAAGGACATAAACGAGAGTAACAGCACGGCCAACAGAAATTTCGCTTTGTTACATATCTAACCCCAGACTGGATAAAACGGAACAGCGGTTAACTTGACAGTACAGTTCCTTATGGTTCCGGTCTATTAACAGGTGAACACCGCCGACTGTTTCTACCAATCGTAAGGATATTTACAAACGCCGGCCAATCGGCACGACAGTACGTCAGTCGGCGGCACGTCATGATAGTTACTAACAAAAAGGTCACAGGTAGAAAACAAAAATGATTTGGAGTGATCTAGTTTCAGACTTAGCTTCTTTAAGATAAATAACCTACCTAAATTTCAATACAAACAGGATGAATGTTGTCTGTAAAGGTTACAGGTCAAACACAGAAATTTGTTCTTGTTATGTCCAGCCGTCGTTTTTTTTCCCCCGCCGCACTGAAAATAGTAACTTCATCTGATTGCTAGGAAGACGTGTCGGAATTCTCACTCTCCTAGCAGATCAGTCCTCAGTGACTAGAACGTCAGTCTGGTCAAACAACCGCTGCTACCAATGAGAAACACAGTCTTCTGCCAATGGGTTTTTGACAAGTCACAATACATCAAACTGCAAATATAAAACATAGAGATTACGAGCGAAATTTTAGCACCTACTGCTCATTTAGTTTCGACTTTTCTCTGTCCGCGTAATATAAATTCTTCAAACACTTTGCTGACACAAACCATCACACTACCATCACCTTTTTGTTTTCCTGGCGCGCTATTGAGGCGTTCCAAGTAAACCCACTGTGCTGGCATTGACAGCTTGTCCTTAGTTCTCATGAAATGTTCAGTTTCTTGTTTCTTTGTTTTAGCGTGTGTGTGTGTGTATGTTGTGTGTGTGCGTGCGTGCGTACGTGCGTACGTGCGCGCGCGCGCGCGCGCGTGTGTGTGTGTGTGTGTGTGTGTGTGTGTTCCTCCCTCCCTCCTCTCTCTCTCTCTCTCTCTCTCTCTCTCTCTCTCTCTCTCTCTCTCTCTGTATGTTCGTGTGCTCACACGCGCGCGCGTGCGTGCATTCGTGCGTGCGTGCGTGCGTGTTTGTGTGTGTGGGTGTATGTGTGTTTGTGTGTGTGCGATCATGCGTGTGTGCGTGCGTGCGTGCGTGTGTGCATGCGTGCGTGCGTGCGTGTGTGGGGGGGGGAGGGAGAAGAGAGAGAGAGAGAGATTTACAAATTGTCTATTCTCCTTGTATCATTGATAGTGGTGGGGTAAAGAAAGGAAAATACAAGAGAACAGCACAAACAGAACCTTCGGTGGCGTTTCAAACGATCATGGCTGTTTTTGCCTCATGTCTTCTCTGATGCTACTACGATGCGATGTCCACAAACACATTTCAAATTTATCACACTGCCAACAGACAGTTTTAAATCTATAATACTGCCAACAGACTCATTTCAAATTCAACCTCCTGCCGATAAACGAATCCCAAATTTATTAATATGCCGAAATTTGAAGTTTAGCATACCGATGATAGACATATCTCAAATTTGTCATACTATTGATAGAGATATGTCAAATTTATCATACTATTGATAGATCCATGTCAAATTTGTCATACTATCGATAGATCCATGTCAAATTTGTCATACTATTGATAGACCCATGTCAAATTATCATACTATTGATAGACCCTGTCAAATTTGTCATACTATTGATAGACCTATGTCAAACTTATCATACTATTGATAGACATATGTCAAATTTGCCATACTATTGATAGACCCATGTCAAATTTGTCATACTGTTGATAGTCCTGTAGAGCGCCGTTTTGGTATTGAAACGCCGTTTTGGTATTGGCATACGCAAACGGCGTTTCAATACCAAAACGGCGTCTTAGGTCCCGCCGTTTTCGTATTGAACACCAAAACGGCAGGACGTAAGACGCCGTTTTAGTATTGGGCGCCGTTTTCGTATTGGCATCCGAAAACGGCGCCCAATACGAAATGGCGCTTCTCGTACCCGCCGTTTTGGTATCCTGACCGGCCTTAAAGGACCTGTTTTCGTGCACCTGGTTCAAATCTCAATATCTGCTTTCTCGCATGATTGATGTTAAAAGAGCGCTGCTGATCAGTTTGACCTTTGCTTGACCACTGGTCTGTGGCATACCGGGCCTGTGGTATACATATAGGGCCTGTGGCATATAGGGCTCTACCCCAGTAATCACCTTCCCTCATTTGTCAATACGA
>CM065743.1:25148068-25158068 GCA_033310375.1 Conus canariensis
GTTTGTACATGAGGATAGACACATAGACAAAACAGATGAATGATAAGTAAATGAACAGTTCTGTTGTATGTTTATCAACTTTCTGATATGTTCAAGATGATGATGATGATGATAAATCCCGACAATAACAATAACGATATTAGTGATATTGATGATGATGATGATGATGATGATGATGATGATGATGAGATGATGATGATGATGATGACAACCTCGGACGACGACGACGACGACGACAACTACAACACCAACAACGACGACGACGGACGGCGATGATGATGATGATGATGATGATATATATGATCATCATCATCATCATCATCATCACATCATCATCATTGTCATCATCATCTTCTTCATCATCATCATCATCGTAATCATCATCATCATCATCATGGTGATGATTTTGATCATGATCATGATGATGACACACAACCACACACACACACAACAACACACACACACCACACACACAACATCACACAATTTTAAGATTTAGTAAACATGAATATGAGTTTGTGGTACTCGGGGTGATAAAGACTGTGTTCTCCTTAGGTTTACATTGGCATAAGAGGAGAAAAAGACATAGCTCCCTACCCAAGTTCGTGTTAATTCCATTCTGCCTGCCTATGAAAATACGTTAACATCTTGTGCAATAATCTAAGGAAGAGACCATGCAAATTCTCCAAAATGATTACAATGTGGGTTTTTTTCTTTGCAGTACAGTGTGTTTTGAACTTTCAACTGAAATTTCCCCCTTCGCAATGAAGGCTTCAATGTGTATTGAATACATGTGGCTTCTGTAGGATTACAATTCATTCAGTTCCTCACAGCACTCACTTCAACATCAGTGTAACCAGTTCAGTTTGAAAACGACATTCCGTGCAAAATAACATGAAGTTCAAGGATGTTTTGTATTTTCAAAACAAACTAACAGAGAGATCGAAGAAGATTCTTTTTTAATGAATTTCTGACAAAATTGTTAACAATTAAGAAAGCGTTGTTTTTATCATTGTTGTTGTTTTCATAATTTCTCCTTCCAATTTTTCAATGAGATTGTTATTAGCGAAAACTTCAGCATGTTGTATTGATATCTGATAGCAAATGCATGTTTTCAGTGGTCAGGCTTGGCGATTCAGTAGAGAATAAGCCACGTAAGTAATAACTTTAAGTTGTTTAACTCATATCCTTCTGAAAGTTTGGATAGTCATAACGCAAGACATGATGACTGTTTTGTAACGATATCAAGACATTTTGAATTTCGACTTAGTCAAGCCACAGTTTAAAACAAATTTAATCAATCTTTTAGTCTCCGTGTTTTCTTAATATTGTGATGTGACGCGAGGCCGGCTAACAACAACAAAAAAAATAAATAAACAAATAACTGAGATGGAACCGCCTATTAGCGTCTTAACAAGTGAAATATTTCATAAAGTAAAAAAAAAAGTATTAAAAACCAAGTGGGGCATGCTATATGTTTTGAACAATATCACGAATATTTGAAGCCTTGTTGCACGAAAAAAGTCGACTGGTATATTGCAAAGGCGTGGACTGTCAACTACTACCTGCTGGGCGTACGTTTTGTTCTAGTTATACCAGCAGAAGAAGTTGAATGGAAATGTTTTCAAAAACAACATTGTTCTACATATTATACGTCCTTTCCCTGTGATATTTCTTACTTTCGTAGGCAGTGAAGGACCATAATGCGACAAAAGCAAAAAAGCAGGTTTGGGGCGTGTTGTAGCAGTTGTCCTTATCCTTTCTTCTTTGTTCCTTCTCCTTCCTTCATGTATCTGCTTCCTTCTTACTGTCCTTATCATTCCTTCTTCTTTCTGTTGACTGTCCCTTTCTTGGTTCTTTCTTTCCTATTTTTCTTTCTTTCTCACTGTGCAGTCTGACTCCTTTAGATCCTGCTCTTTAGCCGAGCCTTTCATACTCAATGTTCTTTTTTACGGGTAAGAAACTTTGGGCGATATTTATCCAAAATTCATTATTGTTTTACACACGCGCGCGCGCACGCACACACACACATACACACACACACACACACACACACACACACACACACACACACACACACTCACACACACACACACACACACACACACACACACACACACACACACTTCAAAAAGAAATGAATACATGAAATTAATCAATTAAAAAAGGGAGTGTGAGGGCGTAGGGCATAATTTCAGCATACGTCCAGTCTGCACAATATACAACAAGAAGCAAAGCATATAAAAGTACTCCTAGTTTATCTTGACTACGCGTGAGATATTCCATAAAGAAGGAAAACCGTTATAGGCCGTTATAGCCGTTAGTAACGGCTGTTCTGGTAAACATCGGCCATCATCCGTGACCCATAATGAAAATACCTACACATTTTCAGAAAGATGGGCCAAGTCCTTTCTGAGATATTCCATAAAGAAGAAAAACCGTTATGGGCTGTTATAGCCGTTAGTAACGGAAATAACGGTAATATAAAACATCGGATATCATCCGTGACCCATAATGAAAATACCTACAAATTTTAAGAAAGATCGGCCCAATACTTTCTGAGATACTCCATAAAGAAGAAAAACCGTTATGGGCCGTTATAGCCGTTAGTAACGGATATAACGGTAAAATAAAACATCGGACGTCATTCGTGGCCCATAATGAACATACCTACAAATTTTCAGAAAGATCAGCCAAGTACTTTCTGAGATACTCCATAAAGAAGAAAAACCGTTATGGGCCGTAACTGCCGTTAGTAACGGATATAACGGTAAAATAAAACATAGGGGCATTATCTGTGACCCATAATCAACATACATACAAATTTTCAGAAAGATCGGCCCTGTAGTTTTGTCTGGAGCGAGTGGAACACATTTTGACCACGGACGGACACACACACACACACACACACACACATCCGCCATCAACAGTCAAGACGTGTTACAGCGTTGCTCTGTGTTTGAGCTGAATTAGGGAAGTTGGATCGGGGTGATTGCGTTGAATTTTTTGTGACTGTTGTGTGTTGCATCTGTGCGCTGGGGTGTGCACTCCGATTGTTGTGTCAATAATTGGAAGGTCAGCAATTAATGAATTTATCGTAACTATACATAATGAAGAAATCGGAATGATGAAATCGGATTTGCTGAATTGTTGAACTGTAAACAGTGATCACGCAGCGCAGTGTCATCCACGTTGGATCAAAGGTGACCCAGCGTTGCTTTTTGTGTGCACGTGCGACAGGTTCGTGAGCCTCCAACACAGTGTTCTCTTTCCCTCTCTTTAAATAAAAAAAGAAAAGAAAAGAAAAGAAATCGGCCTACCACAGGCGCCAGAAGAAATAACCAAACTTTCCTCGTCAGCTTGGTTTTACAGATCATATAACGAGCGTCATGTCTTACAAAATGTAAAGGAAATAAGCTGGCCCATGGTCCGATGTCTGTGTGTAACACTTTGAATGGAAAGAACTGAAATGAACTTCAAGAACATGATAAATTCCAAAACATGGAACAATCATCGATGATTAAAGAAAGTAAACTTCAGCCGACGTTAGATTCCCGACAAAAAACGTTTACTTGCACAGAAAAAGAATTGACAGTATGGAGAAACTCTTTATTTTATCGATATTCTGCAATTGTAGAAAGTGAAGTAAGAATTGAAAGAACAGACTTTGATAATGAAGACAAAATACTTTCTCTTCCAACATGGATTTGTTACCCCATTCCCACATGTCTCAGTAAATCAGTGGTTCGATTATTCGTCCATGATTCCAAGAGGATAACACTGACTTTGTACTTTACCAGAAATGGTTCAGGCACTTTTCTCTGCCAGGGAACTGATTGTTGGCAGTGGAGTCAAGAAGAATGCGAGGTACTCAAAGACTTGGTGTCAGATTATTGTCAGTCTGAAGACTTAGCATCTTTACAGTGTGGACTGATTCGACATCCTGTTTCCTTCTTACAAGAGGTGTTTGACATTATTCATCTCTCTTCGCCCGTTTCAGCACCCGCAGATATACTTATTCAACTCACCCCCGGGTCATGTCCGGAAATTGAGAGCAGAAATGAAACGAAAACAGACCTTAATTCTACTGATGTTTATATAAAAGGAAGTGAAAACTCAGAGACAGAACAAACAGAAGTCAAAACAAGTAGTCCCTTGGATCACTCGGAAACCGAGCAGTCAACTCCAACAATTCCTCACAGTGACTTTTTCCACAAAGGAAGTGAATCAAGTACACAACATGTTACTTCAAGTTCAAAAAAAAGTGCCAGACGCTGGAAGTCAAGCAAATATGACAGAAGGCGAGCACTTTTCCCTAAACGATTGTATGACAAAACCACCCACCAAAAACTCCAAAGACTAGAAGACAATCAGGACCTTATGGCAGCAGAGTTAAGTCATTTTCAAAATACATTGATCTCCCATCTAGAAGACGTCAAAGCATCTATAAAAAATGAAATCAAGCATCATATCACCCAAAAAACTGAAAATCTTCATCAAACAATAGAGGTTGTAAAGGAACATATTTCCAAGTTAGAAAACCAGATAATAACTCTAGGCAAAGAAAACCATTCCTTGAAAACACAAATAGGAACTCTTCAGTCAAAACTTAAGCTTATGATGGATAAAGGTCCTACCTCAACAACTTCAACTCAATATGAAGTGCAGCATCCCCACCCAGCGGAAACGAGAGAATTTACTCCTGTTATTGAAGATTCTCCAAATCAAACCGGTGACAAAAACACACTCGAAAGTGAAACACCAGGTAACGCTGTAATTTATTCAAAGAAGATAGCAGAAGATAATGTATCTCTAAAACAAAACAGTCTAGAAACACACATATCACTAACAACTCCTGTGTCAACTCAAAATCGTTTTGAAATTTTAGAGGAAGAAAACTGTAACACAGAAAAACAGGAAAGTGTTGAATGCAGTGAAAGCAGTGCTGATCCTGGAGATAACAATACTTCCCAACACAGTTTGCGAAATCAAACACCCACACGACAGAGATCACCTTTGCAGGTGTTTAACGAAATCAAGATTCCTGACAACATTTCTTCAGTCCTCATTGGAGATTCTGTTTTAAGATTTATTGATCCAAGACGGTTAGGAACTGAAGAAGATCGTGTGTTTAAACTGTGCATTCCGGGAATGACAATACAGAACATGATCCAGTGGCTTCATTCATTGCCCGATAAGCTCACCCATATCCAACACATGATTGTTCATGTTGGGGTCAACGATTGTCCGGCTAGCCCAGTGTCTGCTAAACAGTGGACAGAACTGATTACTCTGTGCAAAAATCTTTTCCCGTCAGCTTGTATCACATTCAGTTCTATCATTCCAGCTCGAGGACGCCATGTTCTAAATAATGCGATCTCCCCCTCCAACAGAACCTTGCATTCAGCCTGTAATACATCTAAAATTAATTTGATTGATAATCATGACACTTTTATTACAAAAAATGGTGCTCCAAGACTCGCTTTATACAAAGACCCTGTCCATCTTAGTCTAAAGGGAACGGCAAAGCTCGCTGTTAACTTTATGAAGTACTTGCCACGTTTCTTCCGTTACAACTCTGGCCAACACTCTGAAGGGGATTTTCCACCTCGAAGACAACCCAGAAGTAATCAGCAAGTAGAAGAGCTTTCAGATGCCTTCCACAACAGACTACATAGTGGCAGGACGGACTCTCGTGCCGAACCAAGTCGACCCTCTGGTCATAGTAGCAACGTTCCTGGCGTCCCATCCATCACTTCCATGGCCCACTATCCCCTGCTGCCATCCCGGAGAGGTGGTGGGCCATTCAACGACAGGCTGTATCCAGTTCATCCTGAGGGTCCTGTTCCTGTACGTCCTGCTCCTGCACTGCAGCAGTTGGACGCCATGGACCAGACCGTTCAGCCTTCCTTCCACAGACTCCCCCAGGACAGAGGCAATCCGTCTGTCCAGGAAACCCATGGAGTCCCTTTTCCTTTGTGCTCCAACCCACCCCATTACCCATTCCAAGGACCTTGGTACCCCTCTACGCTACACCCATACCCCTCGTCCCTGTATCCACCTTCAGTCATGGGTGACCAAACTCATACAGCTATCCCAAACCATCAGCAATTACTCCATGACCCGCGTGTAGTTGTGCCACTCCCCAATACCTGGTATCCTGAAGGTTTACCGACACAACCCGGACAATACGCCCTTCAGCTGATGAACATGGCATCACAGCTTTTTCACCAACAGAGACCTCAGTAATAGAGTGGTTGCATTCACATGGTGCGCTCTCGCGCGCGCGTTTATGTGTGTGTGTGGAGGGGGGGGGGATTGAGAGGGGGGAGTGCGTGTGTACGTACGTGTGTGCGTACACGGATGCGCGCACCTATAACACCTTTTTTATTTGAGTGTAAATCGTTTTTTCCCATGACAATCAACATCGATATATCAAGTCTGAACGTTAGTAGGGTGAATGTGTGTTTTTTGATATCGGACCTGGGAACTTGTGCCTGGTGACTAATTTTGGACCCTTGAATTTCGAATTTGGCGGACTGCGATTATTTCTGTTGTACTTTATCTGATTTTCTTAATGCATTTTTTTCTGGTTTGAAGATTGTTGCATTTGTCTGTTATTCTGTTGGTACATTAATATATATATATTTGTGTGTGTGTGTGTGTGTGTGTGTGTGTGTGTGTGTGTGTGTGTGTGTGTGTGTGTGTGTGTGTGTCCTATCTGAGTGAATGTGTGTATGAATGTTAGAGATTATTTTGTAAAGAATCTTTTTTTTTTTCCATTTTTGTCATTGAACTCAATTGCTGTTGCAGTATAGAAGATACAGTGTGTGCAGTGTGTATCTAGTAACGCTGAAGGCGGTGTTCACTTACCCGAACTACTTGTCCTTTCTTTTTTACTCTTTGAGCTTTATAACTCAGATATACATTGCATTACTTGTTGTATATACACATTCTAAAACTGAAAAAAAAAACTTTTCTAGACTTATTGAAATTATTCCCAAACGATCTGCAACATGTTTTTAACATTAGATACGTGGCCAATAAAACAAGGACTTCGAATAGGCTACTTGAACATTAACAATGCAACAAATAAGAAAGACGATATTGCAACTATTCTTCACAACAATGGTAACAATTTTCATGTATTTTGTTTCGCAGAATCCCGTTTGTCCTCACAAATAACTGATGCTGATATGAATATGCCAGGATACCAGATAATTCGACTAGATCCACATAAACCCAAAACCACAGGCATACTATTGTATGTTGCATCTTCGTTAAACTACAAAAAACTGAATAATCTAGAAAATTATGACATTGAATCTGTATGGATTGAAATAAGCATGAAAAACAGTAAACCACTAATCATAGGATTTATATACAGAAATCCATCAGAAACTACAGACTGGTAAGACAAATTTAGTGTCCTTATGGATGAAGTAACGATGCTAAGTTTTGAAACTATCATTTTGGGAGATTTTAATATAGATTTAACGAAACCCAAACCCAAGTGGCATCAAAACTACACTTTACACGGCATAGAACAACTTATTGACAAACCAACCCGTGTAACTGAACATTCAAGCACCTTAATTGATCACATTTACACAAACACAAGACAACCTATTATTGAAGTATGTGCTCCACCATGTGGATGTAGTGACCATAATCCCGTTTGTCTTACTTGGTACAAAACCCGTGTTAAAGTTCCAAAGGTAGGGCATAAGATCATATATTATAGAAGCTTTAGAAACTTTAAAGAAGAAGATTTCCTTTCAGACCTTGCCACGGCACAGATGGACTACATATATCAAATAAGAGATCCTGATGAAGCAGCTGAATATTGGATCAGTACATTTACTTCCGTATATAACAAGCATGCTCCATTCATAAAGAAAAGAGTCAAACAAGAAACAAAACCACCGTGGATAACAAAAGAAATTGATATAGAAATTAATAAAAGAAATCATTTAAGCAATTTCGGAACAAGTAAAGAATTTCGAAAACAAAGAAATAAGGTAAACTCAATGAAACGAAAATCTAAACGCAATTACTTCCAAAAGATGTTAATTTCTACTAAGGATTGACGTCAGATCTGGAAAGCTATCAATATGTTGAATAATAAACAAGTATCAAGAAGTCAGCAAATTCTTACAGACGTATCTGCAAATCAGTTAAACAACCACTTTGCAAACATCAAAGATAAAATCATATTACATGACAGGTCCAATGAAAATGATCTCAGCCACTTAAAACATTACCTTGATTCAAAGAATATTTACTTTCCTTTTACTCTCCAACCAATGACGGTATTGGATGTCAGTAAAAGTTTCTCATCTTTAAAACAATCTGGTGCACGCGATTTAGACGGTTTAGATGTAAAAATACTAAGTTTCATGCCCAGTTATCTCTGACACGCTAACTTATTTATACAATTTGTGTATAGATAAACAAACCTTTCCTTTAAAATTTAAGGAAGCTAAAGTTATTCCTCTCCATAAATCTGGTGATACATCAAATCCATCAAATTATCGACCTGTTTCTATTTTATCTGCTTTATCTAAGCCTATTGAAAAGCACATGCAAAAGTCCCTCTATTCTTACCTTGCTAAAAATAATTTACTCAATGAAGATCAGTCTGGTTTCCGTGAAAATCATTCCTGTCATACAGCCCTCATACAGCTCGTTGATAGCCTTCTATGCAGTATAAACGAAAATAAATTTACTGGTATTCTTTTTATAGACTTTGAGAAAGCGTGTGATGTTATAAATCATCCTCTCCAACTGCGCAAATTAGAACTGTATAAATTAAATCCAGAATTCATTAATCTCTTGTCTTCTTTTCTATGTAACAGAAAGCAAGCAGTAACAGTTAACAACAAAATGTCAAACTTTTTGCCTGTCAAATACGGAGTACCACAAGGCTCTGTATTAGGTCCTCTTCTGTTTTCTATCTATATCAATGATTTACCTTTTTATGTTAAATGTAAGTGCGAAATGTTTGCCGACGATACATCGCTCCATTCCAGTGATTCAGACACCCATAGACTAGCAAACAAACTACAAGATGATATTCATGGACTTACTGAATGGACCCAACTGAATCATATGTCCTTAAATGCAAACAAGACCAAATGTATGTATGTATGTGCTCGACAAAAACGGCAAAAAATGAAGTCAAAATTTCAACCATTGTTTATATCTGGCAAACAAATTGAAGAAGTAGATTCACATAAAATGCTAGGTGTAATAATTGATAAGGATCTATCGTGGACTGACCATACGAAGTCACTGGGAAAACGTCTTTCAAAAAAATTACTTCAGCTAGCCAAGATTAAGAATTTCCTTGATACCCATTCTGGTAAGCTTTTCTTCTGTGCTCACATTTTATCAATAATTGATTATGCATCGACATTATGGGACAGCTGCAGTGAAACCAACTTAAAAATGATTCAGCGAATGTACAAAAGAGCACTAAAATTAGTATTGTTAAGATCAAGCACTCTGACTACAGAAGATTATAAAAAACTTAATATATTAACTTTCCACAACAGACTTTTGTTCAATAAGGCAGTATGTATGCATAATGTTGTATACGGCAATGTTCCTAAAAAGATAAGCGACACATTTAAAACTAACATCCATAGACACAATCATTCTTTATCTATTCCTAGACCAAGAAATAATCTTTATAAATCTAGTTTTTTATACTCTGGTGGAAATGTATGGAACAAGTTGCCAACACGCTTTAAAAGTATAAACAATAAAATCCAGTTTAAAAATAATCTGAAAAGGTATCTCATGAATGGTTCATAACTTACATTTTCCCCAACCCTTTGAAATACGGTTTTATGATTTTTCACAGTGTATGCATGTGTATATGTATATCTATGTACATGCTCGTGCATGAGTGAGTGTGCCTCAAAGGAAAGGGTATGTCAGTGTCGACAGTATTCTTGGAGTATACGTACCGTGCACATTTGTGAAGACAATGTAC
>CM065743.1:25168068-25170568 GCA_033310375.1 Conus canariensis
CTTCACCCCTAGTTCTCCATACCCCTTCACCCCTAGTTCTCCATACCCCTTCACCCCTTGTTCTCCATACCCTTCACCCCTAGTTCTCCATATCCCTTTACCCCTAGTTCTCCATATCCCTTTATCCCTAGTTCTCCATATCCCTTTATCCCTAGTTCTCCATATCCCTTTACCCCTCGTTCTCCATATCCCTTTATCCCTAGTTCTCCACGCCCCTTTACCCCTAGTTCTCCATATCCCTTTACCCCTAGTTCTCCATGTCCCTTTATCCCTAGTTCTCCACACCCCTTTACCCCTAGTTCTCCATACCCCTTTACCCCTAGTTCTCCTCATCCCTTTACCCCTAGTTCTCCTCATCCCTTTACCCCTAGTTCTCCATATCCCTTTACCCCTAGTTCTCCATATCCTTTTACCCCTAGTTCTCCATATCCCTTCACCCCTAGTTCTCCATATCCCTTCACCCCTAGTTCTCCATACCCCTTCACCCCTAGTTCTCCATATCCCTTTACCCCTAGTTCTCCATATCCTTTTACCCCTAGTTCTCCATATCCTTTTACCCCTAGTTCTCCATATCCCTTCACCCCTAGTTCTCCATATCCCTTCACCCCTAGTTCTCCATACCCTTCACCCCTAGTTTTCTATATCCCTTTACCCCTAGTTCTCCATATCCTTTTACCCCTAGTTCTCCATATCCCTTCGCCCCTAGTTCTCCTCATCCCTTTACCCCTAGTTCTCCTCACCCCTTTACCCCTAGTTCTCCTCATACCTTTACCCCTAGTTCTCCATATCCCTTTACCCCTAGTTCTCCATACCCCTTTACCCCTAGTTCTCCTCATCCCTTTACCCCTAGTTCTCCTCATCCCTTTACCCCTAGTTCTCCATACCCCTTTACCCCTAGTTCTCCTCATCCCTTTACCCCTAGTTCTCCATATCCCTTTACCCCTAGTTCTCCATATCCCTTTACCCCTAGTTCTCCTCATCCCTTTACCCCTAGTTCTCCATATCCCTTTATCCCTAGTTCTCCATATCCCTTTACCCCTAGTTCTCCATATCCCTTTACCCCTAGTTCTCCACACCCCTTTACCCCTAGTTCTCCATACCCCTTTACCCCTAGTTCTCCTCATCCCTTTACCCCTAGTTCTCCATATCCCTTTACCCCTAGTTCTCCACACCCCTTTACCCCTAGTTCTCCATACCCCTTTACCCGTAGTTCTCCATATCCTTTTCCCCCTAGTTCTCCATATCCCTTTACCCCTAGTTCTCCTCATCCCTTTACCCTTAGTTCTCCTCATCCCTTTACCCCTAGTTCTCCTCATCCCTTTACCCCTAGTTCTCTTCATCCCTTTATCCCCTAGTTCTCCATATCCCTTTACTCCTAGTTCTCCATATCCTTTTACCCCTAGTTCTCCTCATCCCTTTACCCCTAGTTCTCCTCATCCCTTTATCCCCTAGTTCTCCTCATCCCTTTATCCCTAGTTCTCCTCATCCCTTTACCCCTAGTTCTCCTCATCCCTTTACCCCTAGTTCTCCTCATCCCTTTATCCCCTAGTTCTCCATATCCCTTTACTCCTAGTTCTCCTCATCCCTTTATCCCTAGTTCTCCTCATCCCTTTACTCCTAGTTCTCCTCATCCCTTTATCCCTAGTTCTCCTCATCCCTTTACCCCTAGTTCTCCATATCCCTTTACCCCTAGTTCTCCTCATCCCTTTATCCCTAGTTCTCGTCATCCCTTTACTCCTAGTTCTCCTCATCACTTTATCCCTAGTTCTCCTCATCCCTTTACCCCTAGTTCTCCTCATCCCTTTATCCCCTAGTTCTCCATATCCCTTTACTCCTAGTTCTCCTCATCCCTTTATCCCTAGTTCTCCTCATCACTTTATCCCTAGTTCTCCTCATCACTTTATCCCTAGTTCTCCTCATCCCTTCACCCCCTAGTTCTCAATATCCCTTTACCCCTAGTTCTCCATATCCCTTTATCCCTAGTTCTCCACACCCCTTTACCCCTAGTTCTCCATACCCCTTTACCCCTAGTTCTCCATATCCTTTTACCCCTCGTTCTCCATATCCCTTTACCCCTAGTTCTCCATACCCCTTTACCCTAGTTCTCCATACCCCTTTACCCTAGTTCTCCATATCCTTTTACCCCTAGTTCTCCATATCCCTTCGCCCCTAGTTCTCCATATCCTTTTACCCCTAGTACTCCTCATCCCTTTACCCCTAGTTCTCCTCATCCCTTTACCCCTAGTTCTCCATATCCTTTTACCCTAGTTCTCCATATCCCTTCGCCCCTAGTTCTCCATATCCTTTTACCCCTAGTTCTCCTCATCCCTTTACCCCTAGTTCTCCTCATCCCTTTACCCCTAGTTCTCCATATCCCTTTATCCCTAGTTCTCCATATCCCTTTACCCCTAGTTCTCCTCATCCCTTTACCCCTAGTTCTCCATATCCCTTTATCCCTAGTTCTCCATCTCCCTTTACCCCTAGTTGTCCTCATCCCTTT
>CM065743.1:25185568-25193068 GCA_033310375.1 Conus canariensis
TTCCTCTCCACACTTTTGTGTTGTTCCATTTTACTACCTTTCGCAGGCTGCTTTGAGGGTGCTGTTGGATTCCTTTTTGAACCCTTGGTGGTGAGAACACCACAGAATTATGGACTGTGGTGTGTCTCTATTTGACACCAAGAGCACAGACACAACCAGCCGTGTCTCCCTGACGAGTCCGATCCAGCGGACGAAAGGCCTAGGAACAGGCAATACAAATAAATGTACCTTCGAGAGAGATGACGATGGTTCCCTCAGGCAGCTAGGGAAGGGCTTCTCACATTTACAATATATTCACCCCATTTTCTTCATCTCCTTTTTTTTAACGTTCAAATCTTTGCCAAGTCATCACTACAACGACTGAAGAATTGTTAACCTGCACTTGTTTTCCCCCACTACTTAATTGTTCAGCATTATATATATGTTTTTCGGTTTCGACCCGAAAACTCCTTTCATTCTGCTGGGCAATTTTCCACTGACCAATAACCTCTGACCTTTTCATGTCTACTGAGTGACTGAAGCTGGATGACAACATACAGGTCCGAAGCAGATAATTCATTGGGGGGAGGGGGGGGGGGGGGGTAGCCTGACTCAGCACCGCCAAATTTCGTTGCCAGTTGTCTTTTCGTTCCCACTGGTGAACAGAAAGGCGATTGGCAAGAGAAAACGTTGCCCAGACCTGTGGTATATCTGTCTATAATAGTTAATGTGTTTTTGATTGGCCAGCATGTGAAAATTGCGTGAAATTTGCATACGTTTCGAATCGTTGAGAACTATTGCCCGTGTCAACACGCATGGCTTACGTACAACTGTGACATGAAGGTTGAAGCCGATAGACAGACAGGCAGCTATCAGTTGTGACATGAAGGTTGAAGGCGATAGACAGACAGGCAGCTATCAGTTGTGACAGACAGGCAGCTATCAGTTGTGACATGAAGGCTGAAGGCGATAGACAGACAGGCAGCTATCAGTTGTGACATGAAGGTTGAAGGCGATAGACAGACAGGCAGCTATCAGCTGTGACATGAAGGTTGAAGCCGATAGACAGATAGGCAGCTATCAGTTGTGACATGAAGGTTGAAGCCGATAGACAGACAGGCAGCTATCAGCTGTGACATGAAGGCTGAAGGCGATAGACAGACAGGCAGCTATCAGTTGTGACATGAAGGTTGAAGGCGATAGACAGACAGGCAGCTATCAGTTGTGACATGAAGGTTGAAGCCGATAGACAGACAGGCAGCTATCAGTTGTGACATGAAGGTTGAAGGCGATAGACAGACAGGCCGCTATCAGTTGTGACATGAAGGTTGAAGGCGATAGACAGACAGGCAGCTATCAGTTGTGACATGAAGGTTGAAGGCGATAGACAGACAGGCAGCTATCAGTTGTGACATGAAGGTTGAAGGCGATAGACAGGCAGCTATCAGTTGTGACATGAAGGTTGAAGCCGATAGACAGACAGGCAGCTATCAGTTGTGACATGAAGGTTGAAGCCGATAGACAGACAGGCCGCTATCAGTTGTGACATGAAGGTTGAAGGCGATAGACAGACAGGCAGCTATCAGTTGTGACATGAAGGTTGAAGGCGATAGACAGACAGGCCGGTATTGTGGATCAAGAGACGCAGTTGTCCCGTGAGTGATCAGACTGTCATGAGTATGGTGCTCACGCAAAGATTCTGTTTTTCATTTTAGTCGTGTGGGTTTTATTTTCTTCCGTTTAGTTGTTGTTGTTGTCGTTGTTGTTGTTGTTGTCGTTGTTGTTGTTCTTGTTCTTGTTCTTGTTGCTGTTTTATCAATGTTTCCGGAGTTTTTGATTAATTTTGCCAACTTGGACTTTTGCACTTTTCATATTTGCTTTACAGTGGCTTCTGTGTGTGATTGTGCGATGTTGTTTGTATATTCTGTATTTACAATCGTTCTTGTTGTGCTTTAAGGATATGTTTTGCTACATTCCTTACAGACTTGGCTTCTTGTGTAATAAACCTTTTCCTAGTTTTGTTGTTGTTGTTGTTGTGTGTCTTTTGCTATTGACTTGAAATACCATATTTCAAAATAGTATTTAAATGACCCCACCGAACAACGTGGACAAGCGAATCACAAGACAAAACGCGACGTGTCCCGCCACCCAGGTCCCCGCCCCGCCCCCAGCAAGACACACAACACTCAGGACACACGAAACTGAAACGAGCAGCAGACACACAACACTCAGGACAACGAAACTGAACGAGCAAGACACACAACACTCAGGACAACGAAACTGAAACGAGCAAGACAAAAACACCAGACAACGAATACAACGAGCAAGGACACAAACATACAAACACGACAACAATCAGACAACGAAACTGAACGAGCAAGACACACAACACTCAGGACAACGAAACTGAACGAGACATAGACACACAACACATAACAAGGACAAAACGAATACTGATATCGATCAGTCATAGAACATCATCATACATCATCATCAATATTAATAATTGAGTGCACTAAATCCTAAAAGAGGACTGTAGACGCTTTACAATACGTAAATGTGGATAAACAAATTGTGACACTGAAAAACTACTTTGCGCTCGTGTTTTACAATCTCATCCTTTACCGCCCCCCCCCCCCCCCCCCCCCCCGTACCCCCTCCGCCCCCTACACACACTCACACACACACACACACACACACACACACACACACACACACACACACACACACACACACACACACTCACACACCCCACACACTATCTCCACCCACCGCGACAATTACCACGAATTCGATCGAATGGGATAGCTTGCCCTTGCTACATTTCGAAATCAGCGTGTCTTGAGTTATCGTCCTTCAATTCACCCCACTGAATCTCAGCTAAAGGGTCAGTTTAATATCAGGTCATGTTGTTTGTAGCCCATCCGACGTCACCTCGTCAAAGTTATTCTTTACAGGTGAAGGGACTTTGACCCCAAGCATCGACAAACTTTGTTCTGGGGTTTTCACGTCTATATTCATAGTGTTTAAGGCCCTGACCCTTTTGTTTACACAATTTGAAAGATCTGCTGTCAACGGTCACCGTTGCGCTTTAAAGATCACGAGCCAGAAGACAAACACACACACACACACACACCACGCACGCACGCACGCACGCACGCACGCACGCACGCACGCACGCACGCACGCACACAACACCACACACACACACACACACACACACACACACACACGCACGCACACACACACACACAACAGAGGTCAAAGTAACAGATTTTGTACACAATCCAAAACCGACATGTGAATACGTCAGAAATACGTAAGAAATACATCAGAAATATGTATGTAATAGATGCCAACCAGTGGCCATGTTAACACTCAGGAACTGGTATGTCTGGGCACGCTATAAGTTATCAGACTGTTGTCGCTCTCGTGATAACTATGGACTCATAATAGTTTTGACCATGGTTCTATTTGGGTATCCCCCCAAAATCTTATATCTCATAGCCTTGTTGCTTTTGAGTATTGTCTGGCACGGCACGTTGGAAGGTGGATTCCATCCTCCTCTTTACACCGCCTTCCCTGAACTGAATTCCGTCCCCCTGTACTGTCAACCCCCCCCCCCCCCCCCCCCCCCCAAAAAAAAAAAAAAAAAAAAGAAAAAATCCTACCACACAAGCTCCGCAGACACACGCGCTAACTATTTGATTTGATTACAGACCGCTCCATAATTCTATGAACCCCGAGATACTGATGACGTCCACCCTTCTTTGTAAATGATTACAGACCGCTCCATAATTCTATGAACCCCGAGATACTGATGACGTCCACCCTTCTTTGTGGATGATTACAGACCGCTCCATAATTCTATGAACACCGTGATACTGATGACGTCCACCCTTCTTTGTGGATACAAGACATGGACACGGACATGGAAATGGAGCCAGCGTGGTTGTATTCTTGAGTGTGGGTGGATTCAGTAGAGGAATGGAATGGAGGGTGGACGCCTCAGTCAGATGTTCCACCTGTCATACATACAGACAGCACTGCCAAGAGGCACAAAGTCAATTCCTGTTCCACCATACAGACAGCACTGCCAAGAGGCACGAAGTCAATTCCTCCGCTGACAGAAAACAGCCTTTCCTGGCAGTCTTCGGACACCATCACATCACCCTTCCCTAGCGGGCCAGTGCACCGCCACGAATCCTTAGATACCGTACACTTACCCCTGCCTGCCATGGGAGTGCCCTTAGATACCATACACTTACCTCTGCCTGCCATGGGAGTGCCCTTAGATACCATACACTTACCTCTGCCTGCCATGGGAGTGCCCTTAGATACCATACACTTACCTCTGCCTGCCATGGGAGTGCCCTTAGATACCATACACTTACCTCTGCCTGCCATGGGTGTGCCCTTAGATACCATACACTTACCTCTGCCTGCCATGGGTGTGCCCTTAGATACCATACACTTACCTCTGCCTGCCATGGGAGTGCCCTTAGATACCATACACTTACCTCTGCCTGCCATGGGTGTGCCCTTAGATACCATACACTTACCTCTGCCTGCCATGGGAGTGCCCTTAGATACCATACACTTACCTCTGCCTGCCATGGGAGTGCCCTTAGATACCATACACTTGCCCCTGCCTGCCATGGGTGTGCCCTTAGATACCATACACTTGCCTCTGCCTGCCATGGGAGTGCCCTTAGATACCATACACTTACCTCTGCCTGCCATGGGAGTGCCCTTAGATACCATACACTTGCCCCTGCCTGCCATGGGTGTGCCTTAGATACCATACACTTGCCCTGCCTGCCATGGGAGTGCCCTTAGATACCATACACTTGCCCCTGCCTGCCATGGGTGTGCCCTTAGATACCATACACTTGCCCCTGCCTGCCATGGGTGTGCCCTTAGATACCATACACTTGCCCTGCCTGCCATGGGTGTGCCCTTAGATACCATACACTTACCTCTGCCTGCCATGGGTGTGCCCTTAGATACCATACACTTACCTCTGCCTGCCATCGGTGTGCCCTTAGATACCATACACTTGCCCCTGCCTGCCATGGGTGTGCCCTTAGATACCATACACTTACCTCTGCCTGCCATGGCTGTGTCCTTAGATACCATACACTTACCCCTGCCTGCCATGGGTGTGCCCTTAGATACCATACACTTACCTCTGCCTGCCATGGGTGTGCCCTTAGATACCATACACTTACCTCTGCCTGCCATGGGTGTGCCCTTAGATACCATACACTTACCTCTGCCTGCCATGGGAGTGCCCTTAGATACCATACACTTACCTCTGCCTGCCATGGGTGTGCCCTTAGATACCATACACTTGCCCCTGCCTGCCATGGGAGTGCCCTTAGATACCATACACTTACCTCTGCCTGCCATGGGTGTGCCCTTAGATACCATACATGTACCTCTGCCTGCCATGTGTGTGCCCTTAGATACCATACACTTACCTCTGCCTGCCATGGGAGTGCCCTTAGATACCATACACTTACCTCTGCCTGTCATGGGTGTGCCCTTAGATACCATACACTTACCTCCGCCTGCCATGGGTGTGCCCTTAGATACCATACACTTACCTCTGCCTGCCATGGGAGTGCCCTTAGATACCATACACTTGCCCCTGCCTGCCATGGGTGTGCCCTTAGATACCATACACTTGCCCCTGCCTGCCATGGGAGTGCCCTTAGATACCATACACTTGCCCCTGCCTGCCATGGGTGTGCCCTTAGATACCATACACTTGCCCCTGCCTGCCATGGGTGTGCCCTTAGATACCATACACTTGCCCCTGCCTGCCATGGGTGTGCCCTTAGATACCATACACTTACCTCTGCCTGCCATGGGTGTGCCCTTAGATACCATACACTTACCTCTGCCTGCCATCGGTGTGCCCTTAGATACCATACACTTGCCCCTGCCTGCCATGGGTGTGCCCTTAGATACCATACACTTACCTCTGCCTGCCATGGCTGTGTCCTTAGATACCATACACTTACCCCTGCCTGCCATGGGTGTGCCCTTAGATACCATACACTTACCTCTGCCTGCCATGGGTGTGCCCTTAGATACCATACACTTACCTCTGCCTGCCATGGGAGTGCCCTTAGATACCATACACTTACCTCTGCCTGCCATGGGTGTGCCCTTAGATACCATACACTTACCTCTGCCTGCCATGGGTGTGCCCTTAGATACCATACACTTACCTCTGCCTGCCATGGGAGTGCCCTTAGATACCATACACTTGCCCTGCCTGCCATGGGTGTGCCCTTAGATACCATACACTTGCCTCTGCCTGCCATGGGAGTGCCCTTAGATACCATACACTTACCTCTGCCTGCCATGGGAGTGCCCTTAGATACCATACACTTGCCCCTGCCTGCCATGGGTGTGCCCTTAGATACCATACACTTGCCCCTGCCTGCCATGGGAGTGCCCTTAGATACCATACACTTGCCCCTGCCTGCCATGGGTGTGCCCTTAGATACCATACACTTGCCCCTGCCTGCCATGGGTGTGCCCTTAGATACCATACACTTGCCCCTGCCTGCCATGGGTGTGCCCTTAGATACCATACACTTACCTCTGCCTGCCATGGGTGTGCCCTTAGATACCATACACTTACCTCTGCCTGCCATCGGTGTGCCCTTAGATACCATACACTTGCCCCTGCCTGCCATGGGTGTGCCCTTAGATACCATACACTTACCTCTGCCTGCCATGGCTGTGTCCTTAGATACCATACACTTACCCTGCCTGCCATGGGTGTGCCCTTAGATACCATACACTTACCTCTGCCTGCCATGGGTGTGCCCTTAGATACCATACACTTACCTCTGCCTGCCATGGGTGTGCCCTTAGATACCATACACTTACCTCTGCCTGCCATGGGAGTGCCCTTAGATACCATACACTTACCTCTGCCTGCCATGGGTGTGCCCTTAGATACCATACACTTGCCCTGCCTGCCATGGGAGTGCCCTTAGATACCATACACTTACCTCTGCCTGCCATGGGTGTGCCCTTAGATACCATACATGTACCTCTGCCTGCCATGTGTGTGCCCTTAGATACCATACACTTACCTCTGCCTGCCATGGGAGTGCCCTTAGATACCATACACTTACCTCTGCCTGTCATGGGTGTGCCCTTAGATACCATACACTTACCTCCGCCTGCCATGGGTGTGCCCTTAGATACCATACACTTACCTCTGCCTGCCATGGGAGTGCCCTTAGATACCATACACTTGCCCCTGCCTGCCATGGGTGTGCCCTTAGATACCATACACTTGCCCCTGCCTGCCATGGGAGTGCCCTTAGATACCATACACTTGCCCCTGCCTGCCATGGGTGTGCCCTTAGATACCATACACTTGCCCCTGCCTGCCATGGGTGTGCCCTTAGATACCATACATGTACCTCTGCCTGCCATGTGTGTGCCCTTAGATACCATACACTTACCTCTGCCTGCCATGGGAGTGCCCTT
>CM065743.1:25198068-25208068 GCA_033310375.1 Conus canariensis
GCCTGAGCAGTCGTCCCCTCCCGGGGAGTGTGGTGTCGGCAACTCCGTGCAGCGACCGCCCCTGTCAACTTGCCGACATGTCCTTTCTTGTTCTTCGAAATCACAGAGATCTGTTGGTTTTTTTTGTTTTGTTTTTTTTGCTGCCCCAACCTCTGCGCCACCTCAGAGGCAGTGCACCCACGCCGCTCATTCCGACACCCCGTCCACGGCCACAGCCCGGTCGGCCCCGCCGCAGCCCCGGCACCGGCAATCCACAGGGGGCAGTCGTCAAGAGGCAACCCACCGGAGGAGACACTGCACTGCCGCCGAGTCACTTCAGTGGTGTTCAGTGGCGCCTGTTCTGATCTAACATACGCAGGACACCACCTACTAAGCCCCCTACTGACGACAATAATTTCTTAGTCGTGGAGCCGGCGTGAGTGAGCTCTCCCCCCGGAGGGCGCCACCACGTCTGTCCAACGACAGCTCCCATGGACTCGTCGATACCGGTGACCCCAACAGAACCAAACCAAGACCACAGGCGTGGAGAGATCATCGAAACTGAGGTCACCATGAGAGCAGGGCATGAAGGGGCACAGAATTTGAGACATTTTTTAATGCTGATCGATGGAGAATGAGGATGATTAAGATGATGCTACGGATTTCCATTTCGGTCTGAGCTACATGACAGGGCTGTACTCTACGCTTCCTTTCATAATATATCCCGGCGTCAACCAGGCCCGAGGAATACAGGCACCTGCAGTGTTGGTCAGGAAATTTGAGCAACACTCTCAGAAACGCATCCATTAAGTGGATGAAACTCGACTGTGTGGTCCCAGTCTTCCCAACTGAGTCCGCAGCAAACTCAACTCTGGGTAGGAGCCGGTCGGGGCAGAAAAACCCACATGACTCTGATGGGATTCGAACCCACGACCTCCCAGTCGGGAGTCCGCGACGCTAACCACTTCGCCACGGCGGCTGGTTGTTTCATTTCTTGCTCAAACTGTGCCTGCAATGCACCGGAATCCAGTGTCTGTTAGGGTCTGTGCACACCAGTCTCTGTGTCTATCAGGGTCTGTGCACACCAATCTCTCGAACAAGCGAATGTCCGAGTCTTTGTTTTTGGTCTAGTTCTTCGGTTCACCCACTATTTGGTGGTCACACCAAGCGAGTTCGCTCGAAAGCAAGAACACAAAGATCGATCTGTGACGTCAGAGAGAGAGAGAGAGAGAGAGAGAGAGAGGAGAGAGAGAGAGAGAGAGAGAGAGAGAGTACGAATACGAATACGAAAGATTTAATGTGTTAGGCTTTGTGCCCATTCACATGGGGACAATGGGGGGGGGGGGGGGGGGGGGGAGGGAGGACGATGGATAACTGAACAATACTAACAGATACAATCAAATTCAAACATGTCAGGCCATCATGACATGGAAGCCACCGTTAATTTTATGATCAATCTGCTAAAGCACAATAACAACAGTTTTGCAGTCACTAACCTACATGAGCTTTTTATAACAAGTTCAGATAATGATAACAAACTTAGCAGTTTACATCACATGAAGATTTCCTTTATAACAAGAACATTGATCACAAGTCTGAATGGTAACTGTATAGTGATTAGGCCATATTTTAAGCAAGATTTCCTTTTCAACCTCACTCATGTCAGAACAGTTTAACAAGGAACTTCGTCATAGTTAGGATGCTTCTAAACCAAGATTTTCTTTGTAACCAGCACTGGTGTCACATGTCTTTTTTCTCTAGTCTGAGGGTATTGACAAGGCTGCCCATTGTCTTTGAGGTGTTTTCAAAACACTTCGTAATTGCGTGGTAAAGATCTCATGCATTCAGTTGTGTAGTGTCAGCTGATTCAGGGACATCCGGTGTGCTGTTGCACGTGTCCTTTTTCTTTGCGTCAGTCTCCAGTGGATGAAAGGTCAGGCTGTCGTCGCGCTCCCCTGTATAACTGACTGTGGATCGTTTTCTAACGTCACCGTATCAGTGGTGTCGTAGAGAGAGAGAGAGAGAGAGAGAGAGAGAGAGAGAGAGAGAGAGAATACGGGCCGGTATATTCGCCTCCCATATCTTTGAAGAGCAAAAATGTCCAACGCTGTAATGTCCCAGACCAGATTGCCTGCCATTGGTGTTTGACCAGTGTGTGTGAACCAGGTGTGAAGGTTAGGATCAAACCCCGGACTTACCATTGAGTCTGAGTTTCTTGCCCCTTACCTAATTCCATGAAAACACTTCTTGTCTGAGATGATCACATCCGTGGCCATCTTTCTTCTTCACCGCAAAGCATTAAAGAGTGAAAGGTCAAAACGGAAATTGTTCTAATCATGATTAACCGTTGCCTTTCTTCCCCATGCACCAATTATAGTAACTTTCACTGATTGGTAGGAAAGGCCATGGCAATTTTTATTCCCGTTCGACTGACTAGGCTGGAAAGTTGAACATGTTTACTCCCCCCATCCGGTTAACACTTGGCTGTTGTGCTGGATGGCTCAGGTGGTCGTGTTACAAGTAATGAGTGTCGGAAGACGAGCGCCAGAGCAAGTTGTCGACGGGAAGAGTCGACTAGTGTGGACAGGCCTTTAGCTGTAGCGGCGCTGCGAGTGAAGCGAGTTGAAATGGAACCAATCAATCCAAGGCAGGCCATCCGATTAGCCAGACAGAGGAAAAAAACAAGGTTCCAGACCGTAGTTTCATGATTGGTTCCAGACTCCAGATCCAAGATTGCACAGAAGAAGAACAGAAAGAAGAAGGAAGAGAAACGAACATTGTGTTTCCTTTTCAATCTTTTTCCCCTAAAAGGAAAGTAACACACACACAAAAAAAAAAACAACCTCGAGTCAAGCTCGGAATGCCAAGTCTGGACGTAATCAGAAAATGCGACGCTCGCCTGTTTACTGGCAAAACAAACCTCTTGACCTTGGTCTGAAGCTCTGTGAGTGTGTTTGGGTTCATATCTATAGATCCAGTAGGTAGTGTGTTTGGGTTCATATCTATAGATCCAGTAGGTAGTGTGTTTGGGTTCATATCTATAGATCCAGTAGGCAGTGTGTTTGGGTTCATATCTATAGATCCAGTAGGTAGTGTGTTTGGGTTCATATCTATAGATCCAGTAGGCAGTGTGTTTGGGTTCATATCTATAGATCCAGTAGGCAGTGTGTTTGGGTTCATATCTATAGATCCAGTAGGCAGTGTGTTTGGGTTCATATCTATAGATCCAGTAGGCAGTGTGTTTGGGTTCATATCTATAGATCCAGTAGGTAGTGTGTTTGGGTTCATATCTATAGATCCAGTAGGTAGTGTGTTTGGGTTCATATCTATAGATCCAGTAGGTAGTGTGTTTGGGTTCATATCTATAGATCCAGTAGGCAGTGTGTTTGGGTTCATATCTATAGATCCAGTAGGCAGTGTGTTTGGGTTCATATCTATAGATCCAGTAGGCAGTGTGTTTGGGTTCATATCTATAGATCCAGTAGGTAGTGTGTTTGGGTTCATATCTATAGATCCAGTAGGCAGTGTGTTTGGGTTCATATCTATAGATCCAGTAGGTAGTGTGTTTGGGTTCATATCTATAGATCCAGTAGGCAGTGTGTTTGGGTTCATATCTATAGATCCAGTAGGCATGTGTGTTTGGGTTCATATCTATAGATCCAGTAGGCAGTGTGTTTGGGTTCATATCTATAGATCCAGTAGGAGTATGCATGAGGAGGATCGTCCTCAGGCGGGGTACCCTCCACACATTACAGTCTGCATTGTGCTGGAAGGGACGCTCAGTGCCCTGCCCCTGGACACTGTCAACCTGTCCGGTCAGACGTTTTAAAAACACGTACTCACAAAGACGCCATAAAATACATTCCTTGACCGTTTTGGTCCGTGAAGATGGCATACCACCTTTCCTTCACCACTGTACCTAAGAATACAAGTGACCAAAAATATATGAATAAATAGATAAATAAATAAACAGATAGATAGATAAATAAATAAATAAAACAATACCAAAAAAAAAAGAAGAAATAAACGACTTACAAATGAATAAAAATAAACAACCAAAACCAAACAACAATCCAGCAAACAAAGACAATATAAAGAAGCAAACAACAGTACAGTAAGCAAACGACAGCACAACAAACCAACAACAAAAACTGATAAAAACAAACAACGATGCGACAAGTCAACGAACAAACAAACATTGAACAAACAGCCACGCAAGAAATAAATGATAAAACAAATCTTTTTTTTTTTAAATGAACACAATACAGGAAAACAGACAAGACGTATGCGCGGAATGACGATTATATCATCAAAGCGAAACAAGCTGCTGAGTTTGTTCGACAAATGTCTTCATCCTACGCTGTAGATAATAAACAGAAAAAAGTGCACACAGCAGTACTCTCCTCATAACGTTCAGCAGCAGAAAAGAGAGCAAACGAGCAAGAAACAAACAACACTAATTCAAAACAAACACACAAACCACTAACACACAAACAATACTAATTCAAAACAAACACACAAACCACTAACACACAAACAATACTAAATCAACCAAAAACAAGCAAACAACCAACAAATAAGCAATAGCACAACAAACACAAAATCCAAAAACAGTCGTACAAAAAAAAAAACACACATCAACAACCAACAACACAAAAAAAAACTAACGAGGAATAACAAAAAAACAAGTAAGAATACACCAAACAAATAAACAAATGACCAACAAACCAGAAGAACAACAATAAAGCAAACAAACAAACGGTTATACCGCACAATAGTCGGGGAAAGTCAGTGAGTAACCTACGCGATTGACATTCTTGTCACTTTAATGTGTGTTCAGTACAAAGCGCACGCGCACGCACGCACGAATACAAAGGAAACACACGCACACATACACACACGCACGCACGCACGCACGCATGCACACACACGCACACACACACACACACACACACACACACACACACACACACACACACACGCACGCACGCACGCACGCACCACACACACACACATACACACACACACACACACACACACACACACACAGCCGCGCGCGCGCGCGCGCGCGCGCACGCACGCACACACACACACACACACACACACATTTAGAGAGAGAGAGAGAGAACACAAACATATGTAAAAGAGGGAGTATATGTAATTGAGAGAAAACCAGAGTAACAAAAGCGAGTGGACATATGTGTGAATAAAGCATAGACTGATGAAACCAATAGAGCTAGTGACGGGAGTAGGGAGAACGGAAGACAGGGGTAACGTATACAAGAGCTAAATTAATGAATAGTATGGTAATGTGTCTGTGGACAGTACTGCCGAGTGGTGTTGTGAAGGTGAAGAGAAACACCAATGCCATGTGACAAGACTGATAGTCGGACCTGAGTGCAGCGGCCGAGTGGTCTCACCACTAATGCTCAGTCTGAGAGCTGCAGGTTCGACCTCTGGCTGCGCCAGGTGGGTGAAGGGTGGAGCCAGGACTGCTCCCATCTCAACATGTTGACAGATCTTCCCGTGCCTCAACCTGTATATACTAGCTGCCCCCCCCCCCCCCCCCCCCCCCAACTTTCCCCGTCCCTTCCCACTCCTCCTCCTTCCCCTAAGCCCCTTCCCCGTCCTCTCCCCTCTCTTTCCCGCACCCGTCCTCACCCGTCTTCCCCTCCTCCCTTTCTTCTCCTTTCTCTCCCTCCACATCCGCTCTCTATCCCCCCCCCCCCCCCCCGCTCATTCCCTTAACATGCCTCCCCCCTCCCCCCTCTCATTCCCTGCCCCTTCTCCCTCCCTACCACCCCCTGCATCCCCTGCGTATCCACACACACACACACACACACACACACACATCACACACACCACACACACAACACACACACACAACCTCTCTCTCTCTCTCTCTCTCTCTCTCTCTCTCTCTCTCTCTCTCTCTCACGCACGCGCATACCCACACGCATACGCGCGCACGCAGACACAGAGAGAGAGAGTAAAAGGGTGAGAGAGGAGAGAGAGAGAGAGAGAGAGAGAGAGAGACAGACAGACAGACAGACAGAGATGGAAAGAGACAGACAAACAGATAGACACACAGAGACAGAGTGTGAGTAAAAGCAGACCAGTCGGAAAAACAGCAATACCCCTGACCCTCAAGTCGGCACAGATCAATGGCCGTGGTCATTGTCATAGCATCGTATGTCTGCACTTCTCCCTGGAGAAAATGACAAAAAAAACAACAGGTTATCAGTCTCTCCCTCTCCCATACTGCACCGAATTCTGCTTCAACTCACCCGCCGGCCCCTCAGGCTGCAGCAATGGTGAACAGACCCATTGGTAGCTGACCCACCTCCCCGGCCACCCAATCCGTACTTACAATGCATCGATGTCAGCGATGTCTTCACCTTTGGCCTGTGTACATCGATTCAATCTTTGCCAGAGGCAGGTCAAGCGAAAGAAGTCTTTACTGAGGGCTGGAGTAGAAGTAGAACGAGTTTTTCTTATCGTCTGGTACTCACACAGGAGGGAGAAAAAAGAAAAGAATACAGCTTGCAGAGGAAAAAGATTCAATGGTGTACAAGTTTACAAACTTTTCACAACCATCCTAAACTTTGCTATGTGATATGTACGTAACTCCATAAAACGTAAATCAATTTCAAATACATTTGGAACAAATACACGCACACGCACACGCCACACACACAACACACAGAGGAGAGAGAGAGAGAGAGAGAGAGAGAGAGAGAGAGAGAGAGAGAGAGAAAGGACACGCAGACAGAGGAAGGGCAAGAGACAGACAGTGAGAAAACATGAGGACAAAGCACACACACACACACACACACACACACACACACACACACAACACACACACCACGCACGCACGCACGCACGCACGCACGCACGCACGCACGCACGCACGCACACACACACACACACACACACAGACAAGGACTGTGTGTTGTGCCAGAGATCCCAGCTATTGATGATGATGATGATAGCACCGAGTCGTCATGTTATTGTTATTGTCTGCCGTGGGCTGTTCTCCTGACTGGACTGTAGACTGTGTGTAGGCCAAAGCGTAGTCATATATATGGAACTGGACAGAGAATGATAAAAAGAACAACACTTACTGTCTGGCACCTTTATTTGGAAGATGTTTTTCCTGCATAAGAAGGCTCTATGTGTTCAATGACCGTATTCAAATTGTGAAGATAATTATACTGCGATTACTTTTTACAAAGAAACAGATGACTGACTGTCTTCAGTCTGTTTACACGACGCTGCTGGCCCCCTATCTCTTTGGTCCTGATATCCATTCATCCACTGGTACTACCAAGTTGTGAGAGAAGAGTGATTGAACACACGCGTATGTCACAAAGATATGCAAACAGACAGGCAGACAGATGAAGAGGCAGAAAAAGAGAGAGTGGAATACAAAAAGAGGGAAGAAAAAAAACAGAGAGAGAGAGAGAGAGAGATTGGGAGGCGGGAGAGAGAGAGCAAGAGACAGACAGACAGACAGAGATAGACATAGAGAGACAGAGAGAGAGAGAGATAAAGTGAGATGTAGAAAGAGTGAGAGAAGAAAGGGACAGACGGCATGAGAAAGACAGGGAGAGGCACAGAAACAAATACAGAGATGGATAGAAACACTAGATAGCGATACAAACATGGAAATGACAAAGAGACAAAGCACATTAGGCGAACGGCCAATGGACAAAACACAGGCAGTGAAGCGGCCACCGTCACAAGGGGACGTCATTTATGCTACAAGCAAGTCGTCATTCAAATTACGGAGAAAGGTTACCGCCCCTGATTGGGCAGAGGGCCCAGGAGATGTCACTGCAGCCTTCACCAAGCCTGCCTCTCTCCTGCACCCCCTGTGTGACCTCTGAGACTGCGTCCGGCATTGTGAGTGTAACGCCCATCTATCATAATGACCCATAAAAAAAATATACCACAAAGAGAGAGAGAGAAGCGAGAGAGAGAGAGAGGGGGGGTGGGGAGAGAGGCAGACAGATACACAGATAAAAAGGGACACAGAAAGACGTACAGAGAGAGAGAGAGAGAGAGAGAGAGAGAGAGGAGAGAGAGGAGAGAGAGAGAGAGAGAGAGAGAGATTGTTAGTAAATTGTGTTAGCCGCCATGCCTTTAGATGCCCTCACGTCAACACCGGTGGGTGGAGTATTCGCTGCTGTATACGCATCCTTCATGTTGAAGCGAGCGAAATTCAAAGCCGCCATGAGAGTGTCCATGTTCAAGTTGAGGACACGGACAGACGGTGTCACCCTTGGACTGTTACTCTCTCTACTTGTCCACGGAAATTTGTTACGGTGTTGTGGCGACGTGGAGCTGAACCCTGGCCCGAAGGACAACTTGCGTCAGTCCCGTCTTGGTAGTGGAGGATCTACTCGACGAGACAGTGTCTGTGGTCAGGGATCTGCCCCCGCTTCGTCAGCACTTCCAGCAGACCCCTCCATGAAGGATGTAATGGCTTCCCTGAACGAGGTGATGGGCTCATTGAACGGACTGAACTGCAAGTTCGATCATATGTGTGGTGAAATGAACGACCTGCAAGACATGCGTGGCTCCTTACAGGGAGATGTTTCTGGTTGGATGAAAGAAATTTCTGATCTCCAGCAAGAAAATTTAAGATTAAAGTGTGAAAATGTTATACTCAGTGCGAAAGTAGAACCTTTGGATTAGAAAAACGTTTATTTAGAGGGTAGGTCAAAAAGAAATAACTTGATTATTCACGGTCTTCCCCGGAAGAAGAATAAGAGCTGACAAGACTGTGAGGATGTGGTGAAGGACATGATAACTGATGAACTGGAGTTAACTGATGATATTGTGTTTGATAGGGTCCATCGCCTTCATTCAAAGCCAGACTCTCCCATTGTTGCCTGCTGCACTTTTTTTTCAAAGATAAAGACAGGATTTTGCTTGCCAAACGGAAACTGAAGGGAAGCAACATTTTCATCGGGTAAGATTTTTCTCTAAGAGTAAGCGAAATCTGGAAAAAGCTCTCCACTCATTTAAAGTCTGCAAGGCAAATTACAAAAAGGCGTCTATGATATATGACCACCTCGTGACTGATGACAAAAAATACGGGATGGATAGCAGTGTTCAGCTTGCATAAACGTGTGGCCGGCCCCAAAACATGACACTGTCCCAGTTCCAAAATGCAATTGGCGTCAAAAACAAGCTGACGCCGGTCACTAGGTGTGCTTCCGTCTGATAGGGGTCACGCTGAACAAATGTTGTGAACTTTGTTAGCTTACAAGAATCATGTGATAAATGTCCCGTGCCTGATGTCAGTGTAGGCGATTTTTTTTAGACATTTTACTCCATTTTTTTAAAAGTAAACCATAAGACAAACACATCAATGAAGAAGAAAGAGGAGAGGGGAAGAGGGAGTGGGTGGTGGGGGAAAAGGGGGGGGGGGCACATACAGAAGGGGAAAATCTAAGATTATCATAACCCTGAAAATAACAACAACATCAACAGTAATAATAACACTAACAGAATGGACTTGAAACCTGTTCACCGGCGGAGCAAGACGCACCGAGCCAGCGCTCCGACTAAATGGAGTGAA
Source organism: Conus canariensis (assembly GCA_033310375.1). Lineage (NCBI taxonomy): Eukaryota > Metazoa > Mollusca > Gastropoda > Neogastropoda > Conidae > Conus > Conus canariensis. The sequence continues at coordinate 25,207,637 of CM065743.1, forward strand.
CTTGCTTCTGCCTTGAATTCACAACTAAGAAAAATGTGCCTTACATTGTATTTCGTTTAATTTTTTGTTTCTCTCATTCTCAAAGAAAGGAGACTTTATATCGACTTTTCAGAATGGACGGATACTTTGTGTAAAAAAAAGGGGAAGAAAAAAAAAAAAAAAGAAAAAAAAGGAGAAAAAATGTGGTGTTTTCAGTGACGAGTGTTTTTGTGTGTGTGTGTGCCCTCCACCTTTCGCCAAATATTGGACGGTTTTTAAGGAACATCGATCTCCTGTGCGTTTAGTTATTTGCGTGTTTTCTCCCTCTCTGGTTCGTGGTCAATGCGAAAATGGCACCGAAGAAAACTCCGTCAAAACAAAAGAAACGCACCAACAGACCAAGCAGCAGTCCAGGCCACAGTGAAGAAGGCGCCTCCGACTCCTTTGTCAGTC
>CM065743.1:25213068-25233068 GCA_033310375.1 Conus canariensis
ATGTTTTTTGGTTGTTGTTGTTTTTTTTGGTCCGTTTTGGCACATAATATAGAACATTGTATATATTTGAATGTGAATTTTCAAGACTTGAATGGCAACGAACGGCGTTCAAGTGCAGACTTCAAGTGCTGAGTACACTTTTAACATTATAATTCTTGTTGTTATCATTGGTTTATTTAAGACTTTCTCCACGTTTTGTTTCTTATGTTATACGTATACAGCCCGTGTCGGTACATACATTAGCAATATCGACATCTCGCAAAGAATGTTGTCTGGTACAAAGATAGCAGGTATAGCTCATAGCCAAATGGACGGTATTAATTCACATCGGGGTAATTACGCAAGCCATGATTACGATGATTGTTCAAATGCATGCTGTTGTAAAGTATACTCCTTTTTGCTTGGCCCTTGTGACATTGAACTGGATTCCTGTTTGTTGCTTTTATTCCTCTTGTGGCACTTGATGGTTTTTTATTTAATGTTTTTGACTACAAGGAAAACACCATGGATTCAGTAGGTAACAAGGTAAACATGTTAACAATTTCATCATTAAACTGTCAAGGTCTAGGGAATTATCAGAAAAGAAGAGATATATTTCATTATTTAAGAAAAAAACAATACTCTATATACTGCCTACAAGATACTCATTTTGAAAAAGATACGGAAAAGTGCATTAAAGCGGAATGGGGGTATGACTGCTTTTTCTCCTCATACAGATCTAATGCTCGAGGAGTAGCAATACTATTTAACAATAATTTCGAATTCAAAATAAATAAGGTGGAAACAGATATGCAGGGTAACTTTATCATCATATCATTTACAACAAATGAAAAGGAACTGTTGCTAGTAAGTGTTTATGGACCAAACAAAGACGACCCAGCATTCTATGAGGAACTCACAAATAAGATTAAAACGTACAAAAATAACAACGTTATTGTGGTGGGGGATTTTAATATGGTACTAGAACAGGAAATTGATTGTTACAATTATAAACACATAAATAACCCAAAAGCTAAAAAAGCAGTTGAGGATATGATACAAGATTTGTCATTAGCAGATATATGGAGAGAAAACAACCCGGATTGTAGGAGATACACATGGCGTAGACCTACCCCCTTGCAACAAAGTAGGCTAGACTTCTTCCTTCTGTCAGAATATTTAATCTGGTATTTTGAAGATGCTGACATTTTACCAGGCTATAGATCTGATCATTCACTGATTACACTAAAGCTTCAATTCGGAAAGGAGATTAAACACAAAACTTTTTGGAAATTTAATACATCTCTACTAAAAGATAAAGAATATGTAGACGGAATAAATAATCTAATAGAAGAAATAACAAAGGAATACACAGATAAAGATGAGGGGAATGATATTAATGCTAACAATAGCCAAGATGAAAACCAGTCGAACAGCTCAGACCCTAAACTAACAGTGTCTGATCGGGTCTTTCTTGACTTCTTACTAATGAAGATAAGAGATAAATCCATCCAGTATGCCACAATTAAAAAAAGAGAATCACAATGTAAAGAAAACAGCCTTATGCAAACTATTAAAGATATTGAGAGTAAAGAACTTAAATCAGAGGAGGATTTGAAGACAATTGAAGAGAGTAATAGAGAACTGATATCACTAAGAGAAAAGGTTATGAATGGTGTACTACTAAGATCAAAAGCAAGATGGGTTGCAGATGGGGAAAAGGTTAGTAAATATTTCTGCAGTTTAGAAAAGCGTAACTTTATTAGCAAACAAATTGTAAAACTACTGGATGGACAAGGTAATATACTGGACAAACCAGAAGACATAAAAGTTACAGTAAAACATTTTTATGAGGATCTATACCGAAAAAGATCAACTGTGAAATGCAATATTGAAGATTTGGTGAATAAGATACCGAAACTAACAGAAGAACAGACTAAATCATTACAAGGTGAAATAACAATAGAAGAAGCAGGGATTGCGTTGAAAAATATGAAGAACGGAAAGAGCCCTGGATCGGATGGGTTTGGAGCTGAGTTTTTCAAATCTTTTTGGAAACAAATCGGCGTGTTTGTAACCCGAGCTCTAAATGAAAGTTTCAGAGAAGGCGAACTATCAAACACCCAGAAAGAAGGTATTATAATCTGTATACCCAAAGAAGGAAAACCAAAAGAATATGTAAAAAACTGGAGACCTATTTCACTTTTAAACCTTATATATAAAATTGGCTCCACTTGTATTGCTAACAGAATTAAAAAGGTCCTTCCATCACTGATTAGTGAAGACCAGACAGGATTTGTCCCAAATAGATACATAGGTAGTAACATTAGGTTAATTTATGACATAATACACCATCTCAACATAAATAATATCCCAGGGATGCTAATTAATTTAGACTTCGAAAAGGCGTTCGACTCGTTAGATTGGGATTTTATGCACAAAGTGCTGGAGGCTGTAGGTTTAGGTAAAGATATATGTAAATGGATAGAAGTATTCTACAAAAACATTAAGTCTACTGTTATCGTAAATGGCCAAACATCACCATGGTTCTCAATAGAAAGGGGTTGTAGGCAAGGAGATCCAGTTTCACCATATATCTTCGTATTATGTGCAGAAATATTATCCGTAATGATCAAAGAAGAAAATAGTATTGAAGGTATACAAATCGGGGAGAAAGAACACAAGATATCACAATTTGCCGACGACACTCAACTGATGAACACAGGGAATAAGAAATCATTTGAAAAATCTATCGAGATTCTCGATAGGTTTGGGAAAACATCAGGTTTATTCTTAAACAAAGAGAAAACACAAGTAATTTGGCTTGGAAGACAAAAGCATAGTGAAATAAGATATGTGGAACATTTAAAGATGATCTGGAATCCAAAAGAATTCAAAATATTAGGAATTTGGTTTACTCAGGACTTAACACACATGGAAAAAAGAAACTACAAAGATAGAATGATAGAAGTGAAGGCACTATTTAAAATTTGGCTAAAGAGAATCATTACCCCTTTAGGAAGAATTGCTGTCTTAAAATCATTAATTCTGTCAAAACTGACTTACCTATGGTTGATGCTTCCAAATCCACCTGACACATTTGTTAAAGAACTACAAGACTTATGTTACTGGTTTGTATGGAATAAAAAACAAGACAGAATTAGTCGAAAAACAGTTATTAAAGATGTACAGGATGGTGGGTTGAATCTACCTGACATAAATGCTCTCATCACTGCTTTAAAATTAACATGGATAAAAAGACTGAGACAAACAACACACAGATGGAGAGACATGTTGATCTTTTCATACCCAATTATTGAGAACATTGAGAAGTACTCTCCAAACCATCTGTGCATCACCACTCAAGACAATGTTTTCTGGAAACATGTATTCATGTCGTATAAGCAGTTCTATTATAAAATAAAACCAGAAAATGCTAGAGAACTACTTGCAGAACCAATCCTTTACAATGAACATTTTAAAATAGGAAATAAACTAATAAAACACAAAAACTGGAACAATAGAAATGTATTTAGAGTATCTGATTTGTTTCAAGCAAATGGAGATTCACTACCCCATGAGGAATTTAGAACAAAGTATAACATTGAAATAGATTTCCTATCTTATGGTGGATGTATATTATCCATTAAACGATACATCAGGGAACAAGGATTTGAGAATGAGATAAAAGATAACATTGAAGCAGAAGTCAGCACAGCATTAAAGAAAATATATTCTGTAGATAAAGGTTCCAAAACTTATTACAGAATTATAGTAAAAGATAACTGGGAACCAAACTGTTGTGCAAAATGGACGGAGAAGCTGAATAGACAGATACCTTGGAAGAAATGTTTTAGAAAAATTCATCAAATTAAGGATATTAAGCTAAAATGGATGCAAATGAGAATAGTGCATCGAATAATTGCAACTAATGTAGCTCTGAAAGAAATGGGAATAGTAGAAAGTTATAACTGTAGTTTCTGTGAAGAGGAAAAAGACAGCATTGAACATATGTTCTGGAGATGCATACACGTCAATGATTTCTGGAAATCATTGCAAGAAGTAATAAAAGGAAAGTGTTTAATAGCGAATAATCTGTCTCTGACTGAAAACACAATAATATTTGGAGCAGATGACAATTCCACAACTGATACTACATTCGATCTTATAATACTGATAGCCAAATACTACATTTTTAGCTGTAAAATAAACAAATGTAAGCCTTCAATAACAGTATTTCTAAAAATACTAAAGAGAAGATATAATCTTGAAAAATACATAGCAACTGTACAATTGAATCTGCAAAAATTTAACACTAATTGGATCAATTATGAAGTATTATTTGAAAATTGATAATCAAAATCATAAGATACCTGGATTTAATACGTGCATGAGAGGATATGTTCAGGATGTGTAGGTAATTTCATAAGGTATTCAAATATCATTGAGTGTGGTTGTAGCCTGTGGCCCGCTGTTTGTCTGGCATGGCGATGCCGCGGCTGGGACCCGTAGGCCGATCGGCAACTTAGCTGGTAGGTTGGTTTGTTGGTTGGTCGGCGGGGCACGGCTGTGGTGTAGCGATGTCATATTGGTAGCGGGCTGAAGAACATATAATTAACTTTCTTTTGATTGTTAAAGAAATATAAAGACACTGATGGATGGGATTTCGGTGCTGGTGTGTACACTCAGCTGGGAAATGCTTACGTCTGTTTAAATCTATATTTTGAAGGATCATTACAGTGAACACAATTATGTTATGCGTTATATACAACAGCTATCACATGGTACCACACGGAGAAAACATTACTTCATTATTATAAATTGTATAATTATGTATATTGTTTAAGTATTATTAATTCATAAGAAGAGAGAAAGTGGGGGTGTGGGTGGGTAGGGACGGGAGGGGATGTGAGTGGAGTGAGCGGGTGTGTTTGTTTGCCTTTATGTGCTTGTAGTTTGTAAGAACTCAGAGGATTGTGAATAGTGATTTTTGTTTGTTTGTGTATGTGTGTATATCCAACAAAAAGAAAACAACCTTTCCTCGGCATACATTGAACTCTCACTCAAATCCTTTCAAGCCGATAAAAAAGATAACTCGTTTCTAATACGTTTCACGGATTATTTACTACAATAATGTCAAACATGTACAAATATGATTAACAACAAAAAATATGTGATAATTTGCATCCGGAAATGTACAGCAAAGAGAAAGATCATGTTGATGAAAGAATGGAGATGAGAGAAAGAAGGAACTGTGGAATGGAAGAGAGAGAATGAGGAAGGAAATAAAAAAATATATATTAAAAAAAAAAAAACACTAACAGAATCACAATAATAACAACAATACCTACAACAATGACAATAACAATATGACTATCAAGTTGGAGAAATAAAAAGTTGCGAAAACGCATGTGCAAATGGGCATGGAGTATACAAACATTTGGAGTTACTCTTACGATAGATGATTGAACGTATGCATCCATTATACAGTGATAAGCAAAGATGTATCAAAGTTCCATTCTGTAGTAAACCTAGACACTATATCATTAATATTCGCATGATATTGTTCTGTCTTGTATCTTTTATTCAGCTGCTGCTGAAAGATAGTTAAGTTAGGTGGGCATTTTTCTTTTATATATATATATATATATATAAACAGCAGTCGGTTCATGTCTCAGACTCGTATTTTTAACAAATTTTCGCTGTTAACATCTTCGTCAGGCCAAGGTACAATGATAAAAGCCTCACACCAAGAACACTATTTTTAAAGATGAATGTGTATATAGCGTTGTTGATGTGCTGTGCGTGAAAGAAGAGAAGTATGAGATCAGTGATCACTCTGTCCACCCACTGCATGCTGATGTTCGTCCACCCTGCAGTGATGACGTTGGGGATGAAACGGGTACAGATGTTGCACGGGAAGAGCGTGCGGGGAATGTAGAGGGGACCGCATGATGACGAAAGAAACTGGCGATAAGGGTGACTGTTTAAATGTGTCTGTAATAAACAAAGGTGATGACTGTGATAATTTGAATGGCATAAGAGAGAGAGAGGGAGAGAGAGAGAGAGAGAGAGAGAGAGAGAGAGAGAGAGAGAGAGAGAGAGAGAGAAGTAAATAAAGTTAAATAAAAAAAGCGTGGAAAGGAGGGGGAGAAGAGAAAGACAGAAACAGCAGGAGGAAGCTAGAGAGAGAGAGAGAGAGAGAGAGAGAGAGAGAGAGAGAGAGAGAGAGAAGGAGTAAAAAGAGGTGGAGAAAGGAACAAAGAGAGACAGATACATGTACAGACTCCATACCTACATACTTATATCATCATTCATTTTCTTAATGTGCTCTGAGAGGCAGACAGAGAGATAGACGTTCATGCAGACAAATAAGCAGACTTCATACCTGTGTCTGCTTCGGGGCTATACAATGGTGGTATTTATATTTGCTGAATGATTCTACAAAAGAAGGTCTCTCCATCTCTCCCTCTCTTTGCTTCTCATGCAATGATTTTTGGTACTCTTGTGTTATGTCAGAGACAAGACAAGACAAATTCTTTATTATCGAGGGTAATAGATAAGCAAGTTCATGCTTTTTTACATCCAGCCCTCGCCCAAGAGGGGAACAAAAACAAAACAAAAAAAATTGCGAAATGAAAAATAAACAAACGGCAAAAAAAAAAAAAAAAAAAAAAAAACCAACCAACAAACAAAAGATTGAACACACAAAAAAGTCTGAAAATACACAAAATGGAAATAACATCAAAGAAACGTAACACACTTCCACTTTAACAATCCCCACCCAGAAAACGCCCCTCCCCAAACACCCACCCAAACACTTATACACTTTCGCAAACAAACAACACACAAACATACATAGTAAGCAGCGGGGTGAAGAGAGAAATGGGGGGGGGGGGGGGGGGAGTGTGGAGAGAAGCGGAGAGAGAAGCGGAGAGAGAGAGCGGAAGCGGGGGTATGGGGTGTGGGCGGGATAGGGAGGGGGGGGGAGAGAGAAAGAAAATACATGTAAAGTACAAATACAAACGGGGAACAAGAGTCAAATAGACTTGAATACACACAATACATCAAATAACGAAATGCAGTTAAGCGATATCATCAGTGTAAAATATGTCAAATAGCTTAACCCATTATTGCTGTGCTTCAAATGACACGTCCAAGATTTCCGTCTAACACCGGCTTGTACTCGTGCAGTATTTTATTTCTATTCACTGAGTCTTTAATAGATTTAGGAATCAACTGTTACAGTTGTTTTTTTTTATATATCTTTTAACTTACTGAGCAGATATCCTTTTAAGCGCTCTTTGAAAATATTAAAACTTGAGATTTCTTTCAGGAATGGAGGCAAATTGTTCCAGTACGTACCGCCACTGTATACGAGGCTTGATTTGTAAAGGTCAAGTCTGGGCAGAGGCATTATTAACTCGTGGACGTGCCTATTGTCATTCGTCCAGAAACTGTTTACAATGGAGGGAGGTGCATTTCCATTTACCACTTTATGCATAAATATAGCCTTATTATATTCGAGTTTTTGCTTTAGGGGAAGGATATCCAAAGATTTATAATCGTTTAGAGTTAATGAACTAGATTTTAAGAGAACTAATTTTATCGCGCGCCTATGCAATCTTGCTAAAGGTTTTAGAATGTTTGCGCTGGCTGAATCCCATAAAGTAGAAGCATAGTCTATAATTGACTGTATATGGGCATGAAAGAATTGTTTTCTAGCATGCATATTCAGAAAATGCTTTATTTTTGACAACTGGAATATTTTTGGGATATTCTTTTGCATAGGTAAGCTACGTGATCGGACCATGATAAGTTGTTATCAATGACAACACCCAAAACTTTATGTGTTTTTACTTCTTCGATTTTTTCACTAGAAACAAATATTGAAAATAAATCAGCAGGCATATTTTGACGTTTTTGTCTGCTAGTAATGACCATGCATTTAGTTTTTTTTGCATTAAGAGACATGTGATTGATTTCCGTCCATTTGACGGCACTGTTTAAACTATCTTGTAGATCGGACGTCACAACCTGCAAGCGAGGGTGGTTAGAATGCATAGAGTTGTCATCAGCAAATAATTCGCAGTCACATCGAATACGTAGCGGTAAATCATTTATATAGATCGAAAAGAGTAAAGGGCCAAGAACGGATCCTTGTGGAACACCATATTTTACTGGCTGCAAATCTGATTTTGAGGAATTAACACATACTACCTGTTTTCGATCAGAGAGAAATGAGGACATGAACTGAAGTGTATTTTCAGAGAGTCCGTATAAAACGAGTTTTTTTAGGAGAAGAGAGTGGTTTATAATATCAAAAGCTTTAGCTAGATCAATAAAGACAACTCCTGTAAGTTCATTGTTATTAATGTTCAAGAGCCATTTGTCAATCATTTGCGTAAGCGCGGTGTGGCAGGAATGGTTTTCCCTAAAACCTGACTGCTTAGGATGAATCAAATTATATTTGTTTAAATGGGTAACTAAATATTTTTGGATATGTTTTTCGAGCGGTTTTGAAAGAATTGACAGAACAGATACAGGTCTGTAGTTACAAGGGTTGGACGGATCTCCAGTTTTGTACAGCGGGACAACTTTTGCTTGTTTGAAACATTCCGGAAAACAGTTTTTCTCTATACATAGGTTATATATGTAAGTAAGAGAGTCTGTTATGACTGGTGCAGACAACTTGATTATATTGGGATCCAAGTCGTAAATATCTTTGGTTTTCTATTGTTTCTGTGACATTAAGTATGCAAATACTTCGGGTATTGTTATGTAAGGAATGGACACATAAGATTTAATATTCTTTGACTTACAATATTCAGTTACTAATTCTAGATCATTTTCTTCCCATTCATCATTATTTATTAAGTTTTCAGCAATGTTAACAAAATAGTTGTTAACTGCGTCAGGGGTAATATCTTTATTGTTAAGTTGTGTTTGTGAATACCCTTTGTTTGTCAATTTGTTGATTGCATTCCAAATAGTTCTTGAGTCTTTTTTATTAGATACCATCTCTTGAAAATATTTATACTTTGCTTTTCGCTTCATTGACGTCACAAAATTTCTCTGCTTTGCAAAACCAACGTCGTTTTTTGCTTTTAAAAGTTCTCTAATGTGTATTTCTTTATCTATTTCCTTTGATATCCACGGCGGTTTAAGATGGTATTTTACTCGTTTAGCTCTGATGGGTGCATGTTTATTGTAGATATTGGAAAATGCATTAATCCAAACATTTGTTGCTTTTTCAGGATCGGTATAATGGTATATTTGGGACAGAGGAGAATGTAGCAGGTCAGATAAAAAATCATTTTCGTTAAATCTTTTAAAACACCTATATAGGATAGATTTATGACCTGGTTTTGGAATTTGTATCCCCCTTTTCCCCCAAGTAATACAAACTGGGGAGTGATCACTGCACCCAGTCGCTGGAGAAGAGATTTCCACAATGTTATGTTTAGATGTGACATAAATGTGGTCAATGAGAGTACTGGAATTAGTTGTAATTCGTGTTGGTCGATCCACCATCTGGTGTAAATTTAATGAGGTATACATTTCAGTCCATTGTTTTTGAGGCTTTAACAAGTCAATATTGAAGTCACCGAACATAAATATTTCTTCATTGTCAAGTAGAGCGGCATCCATCATTCCACTAAAGTTATCAAACCAATTTGATCTTTCAGCCGGATTTCGATATATGAATCCAACAAGTATGGGACTGATATGCTTTATTTTTATTTCTAGCCACATTGATTCGACACGAAACTGTTCCAGATTCCCTTTCTGTTTTATAGTTATCGACTGATTATAGTAAACTAACAAACCTGTGTCCATTTTAGCTTTTGGATCTAAACGTATAACTTTATAGCCAGGCATAGCTATATCAGAATCTAATGTACAGTCTGTTAATCGTGATTCTGAAAAACAAAACAGATGAAAGGGATTCCCGGAATTTTCTAAGATCGCTGATATATCAGTTAGCTTGCTTAATACACGGTTAATATTTAGATAGCCAATCCGGAGTCCTTCTTTACAAGGCCAGGTACTCAATGTAGACATAATGAGAACTAATGAACGAGAACAAATGAATAAGAGATTAATAAGCACGACTAGAAACAACCACGCACAAACTTATCGAGGGGTACAAAATTAAAAAAAATATGGAAATAGTTTTAGTAAAGAGATAACTGATTGAATTCTAGAAAGTTCACAGTAGCTCCAAAACACTGAAATCAAGATTAAGCATACAAATTTCAATCACAAAAACATTAAATTAACTTTAACTATTATGTACAGTGAATTATCGACGAGTCCAAAAACAGCCGGCAATTGAAAGATCAGTTTCTTCGAAAGCAGTTCAGGCAAACAGCTTGCAGCACCACCTCTACACATTCTGTTGATGAATATTCATCCACCCACCCACAACCCGCCCACCCACCAGCAGCAACTATGATAAGAATACTGGGGAGTAAGGAGATGGTAGGGGTAAGGCAGAAGAGGGAATGAGGGCTGGGGGAAATGCAATGGAAAGGATTCATTTGTTTTTCACGATCAGGGCAATAAATATAACATAGTATATATTACATGCAAATCCATTACTGTTACATGAACAAAGGGCATTGAAATACATACGTTCTTGTCCCCACACAAGAAAACACGAGGTACTAGGTTTTAAAAGCTTGCTGTTGTGCTAGAATTTGAGAAGCCATATTGTTTATTAGCTGCACAGCAAAAGGATTAAGCAGATCCCCTTTGATGCTAGAGCTTTGGGCAGGGGGGTCGGCACATGGATATTGGAGTACTTCAGGACTATTGTACATTCTGCTGGCAAAATTTGTGTTCTCAACATTGGGAAAACTTTTTTCGTGACTGGGAAACAGAGGAGAAATCCTTTGCGTGTTATGGTGCATGTGGTTAATTTCCTGTTTGTTTACACCGGAATAGGAGACCATTGGAATCTGAGGATACTGCATGGCTCTCTCATTAACATTAACAGGGAGAGGAAACAGGTATGGAAAGGCCGGTTGCTGGGGAAGGACTTCTGTCTTAAGTCTCTAGGGTGAGAGAGTTGAGGGGCCGGGCCATGGTGGTGGGGAGAGGACAGCTCTCTGATGGCTTCAGGATAGAGGAATGGGTGGGACGGGGCTCCCTGGAGAGAGTCGGAATTATCCTTTGTGTCCCCAGAGCGAGGGAGATGGAGGGGACGGGCATGATGATGGGGAAAAGACTTCTGTCGGAAATCCTGGGGATAAGGGAACTGATGGGGTGGAGCATGTTGTCCAGATACAGGCCTCTGACCGACATGCTCAGAAGGGAACTGGTAGGGAGGATTTTGTTGACGGGAACTCATGCCCTGGTCAACATTGATCGGAGAGGGAAGTGTACGATTAGGGACTTGCTGATGGGGGAATGGCATTGCATGCTGCAAGCGTTGTTTGGGAAGTGACGGGAAATGATGGTAGAGGAGGAATGAGGGCATTCTCCATTATCAGTGACCTGTGAATACAGCTGTTGTGCATTTTCTCTGGTCACTGACACAGGACGACCATCTCGGACCTGGGGAAAACGACTGTCAACACTTTGAATCTGTTCTGTGAATTCCTGATCTTGATTTTGGGGATCAAAGTGGGTATTTCGGTAATTATGAACGGATCTTTTAAAATGATATTCTTCTTTCCAGTTTAGACACGCATGCTTTAAATTCACAGCAAGCTTTGCTGTGCCTTTTGCACTGGGGTGGGTCAGGTTTTCGTACAATGCTAGGCGCGGAGCCCCTGATGCTGCTGTGAAAGAATCATGGTTGTCTATGAAGAGAACATTCATCTCTTTACTGACATGACTCAGATTTTTGTTGGAGGGAAAGATTGCATTATTCAAGTTATGGCGCCCTCTAGCGGGAATAATAGAACTCATTGCAACAGAAGATCTTGGAAAAGCTGTTTTAACAGCACTGACTAATCTTGTCCAAGATTCTTTAGAGACGGGACCAGCGGGACAGCTGTTTATCCCCACATGCACCAGTACAGTCTTGATCTGATCTGATGAAGAAAGGGTCAGAAGCAAATTTATCAAATGAGTCACAGTTAAGCCAGGAATACATAGTTTGTACATAAATTCCCCACGGGGGGCAAGTTTTCTCGGGTTGATAAACTTCAGTACAGAATCCCCAACAAGAAGTATAGAGGTGTGTGAAGGGAAGGTGACAGAAGGATGGCTATTTTGGGAATCAACTGATGGATTGACACTGTCGTTTGTTTTGTCACAGAAGGGAGACAAAGGGTGATTAACCTTGGTGTCAGATAAGGAACTAACGGGTGCCTTTGTCATGTCAGTGTTGGGGGTTTTGTTGGAAATGTTGTCCGGGTGTGAGAGCGTCAGTAGTCTATCAGGATCACTGTCATTTGGTTCATCGTCGGCCAGAATTTGGAAAGGATTGTTTGTCGGTAAACTACAGACTACTTCTTCAGATTCAGTTTCACAGGTCAAACTCGAGCAGGGCTCGTTTTTGTCATTATCTATTTGGGCAGACAGAGAGATTATTGGTGAATGTCTATCATGCTCATTTGTCACGCTGGTAGCTGTCTGATCAGTTTGAATTTCAGGGGAGCGTTCAGTCGAAAGAACTTCTTTATAAGATTAGGAAATACGTTGGTCAGAGTCAGCTTGTGTACTGACATGACTAACTGATGGCACCGTGGGACATTTTAGTTTTTTGATTTCAGACTGTAAAGTCCCAAGGTGAGTTTTCAGGGAGTGATTTTCTTTTGAAAGATGATCTGTCTTTGTTTGTAAGTAGGAAAGTTTGTTATTGAGGGTATCAATGTAACAGTGAAGAGAGTCAATTTTATCTTGGATCAAGGCACGTACTTCATTTTTTAAAGCACATTTTTCATCATTCAATAAAGAAGTCATTGTCACCTGAGATTCCTTTTGCGCATCAGAGATAGTGTCAATGGCAGTTTCAATATATTTCAGTTCCTCTCTTAACACAGGAGGACGAACACACACACTGGAGGTTTTCTTTCTGTAAGATTTCGGGGTGAAACAGCGTGCGTCGACGATGTTTTTTGCGCACGAAGAGAGAGAGAGAGAGAGAGAGAGAGAGAGAGAGAGAGAGAGAGAGAGAGAGAGAGAGAGAAATATGAATACAAATTCAAATACGAATAATTTATTGAGTTAGTCTTTTGCTCCTTCACATGGGGACAATGTGGAGTGGGGGGGGGAGAGGACAATGGGTAGCCAAACAATGCCGACAGACGCAATATTTACTCATTCAGTCGCATTGTCGTGAGTTCGCTCACGGCGGTGCGGACTGAATCCAGTTCTCAACCCAGCAGTTGCGCTGAAGAAGTCGGCCGGATTGCCGACGAAAGCTACACACACAGTGAGTAGCCTTCTTTAACTGAGTGACCTGTTCAGTCTGGTAGCCATTATGTCTACCCCTCAGCCGTTAAAACTTCCTCAACGTCTTCATACGCGATTTCGACGAGAAAGTCATCAAAACTTTTAGAGAGCTGGAAGAGGAACACCGATCGCTCGCCAGGTTCAAGAACCATCTCCATTTCACGCTGCATTGCAAACATCACAATGTGTGCCCTACAAGTCTTAAGATCAAAACTTGTATGAAAGGCCAGGCAGCAAACAACATCATCCACCATGCCCAACGTGCGCTCATGAATGAACGGATCAAACAAATTAAAAGTCATTTGGTGATTATCAACAACACGATCGCTACTTTAAAGTATGAACTCAGTGCTTGTGTACCTGATACTATCATGGCGGAGACGGTCGCTTGGTTCCACTGCACTGTCAGGCGTGAGTGGGAAAAGTGCGCATGCGCCAGAGGAACAAGTTTGCGAAGTTGCAGGCTAGACCAAAACAAGACGATTGCGTACCCATTACTTCTGTCAGTGATCAAGAAACGCAAGAACTGAAAAATAAGTGGGTGGTGAATTTATCTGATCAAAGTTTGAGTGAAGCAGAATGGTCAGTGTTGAGAAAGGGGCTCAATTTCGCTGTTACTCCAGATAAACTTCCCATCACGGAGTACATTACCAGCACTGAAACTGCGAGTCGTCAAATCGGTCCACATACTGAAGAGGCCACACACCTACGATCAGAGTGTGTGAACATTCTCAAACAGAGCAAACCTCCCAAATCCAACATTTCTAGGGATGAAAGACTCGCACTACAAGGACTGAAGAAGAAGGATTCCATTATGATCCTCCCAGCCGACAAAGGCCGTGCCACAGTCATCCTACCCAAGGGACAGTACTATGAGAAGGCTCACAATTTATTAGAAGACAAGAAGACCTACCAACAGCTGAACAAAGATCCCACCAGCAAGTTTACTGCACGCCTGACCAAACTACTGCAACGCCTACAGAAGTCAGGAGAACTCTCTTTAGAACAGTACCGCAGATTGTACTCCTCAGCTACAGATGTGCCTAAGTTCTATGGACTGCCTAAAGTGCACAAGAGAGATGTACCCCTCATCCCATTGTTGCATCCAGGGGATCCCTGATGTATGAGATGGCCCGCTTCGTTGCAGACATCCTCTCGCCTTTGGTAGGAAAGACGGAACATTCCATTGCCAACAGTGCAGATGTGGTGAAGAAGTTGTCCAAGTCTGTACCACAGCCTGATGAGATTCTGGTGTCCTATGACGTAACAGCACTGTTCACCAGTGTCCCTGGTAAGGACAGCATTGACATCATCAGAGAGAGGTTACAGGATGACAGCAGCCTTCAGCAGCGCACCAACCTGTCAGTGGAACACATCTGTGATCTGCTATCCTGCTGCCTCAACACCACATACTTCACCTTTGAAGGACAGTTCTACCAACAGACTGAGGGTGCAGCCATGGGTCCCCTGTGAGTCCTATTGTAACTAACCTCTTTATGGAAGACTTCAAGGAGAAAGCCTTGGCATCGTTCCACACCCCTCCTCGCTACTGGGGTCGCTACATGGACGACACCATGACTGTGCTAAAAAGATCGGCGGTTGAAGACTTCACGACCCATCTCAACAACCAACACCCTGCCATCAAGTTCACCTACCAGGTAGAAGAGAATGGCAGCATTATGATGTTGGACACCTGCATCACCCGGACATAGACAGGCCTCGCCTTCTCTGTCTACAGAAAGCCGACCCACACGGACCAGTATTTGCAATTCAACAGTCACCAGCCACTGGATCACAAGCTGGGAGTTATTCGCACCCTCACTCACCGAGCGAAGACCATCTGCTCCACCGACACCGCTAGGGAAGAAGAGGTGCAGCACATCAAGAAAGCGTTTAAGTGTGTTAGGATACCAGAAGTGGGCCTGGGATATCCCAGGGGGGGGGGGCAAGAAAATCATACCCCACACCTCCACTGAACGTCAAACCCCTTTGCGAGGGCACGTCTCCATGCCATACGTCAGCAGCATCACTGAAGCTCTCAGCAGGAAGATCCGAAAGTTGGGAGTCAGTGTCCACGCCAAGGCCACCAACACCATCAGAAGCCAGTTAGTTCACCCCAAGGACAAAACAGACAAATTGGACAAATCAAGGGTGATGTACAAGACAGCCTGCCAGGACTGTGACCATAGTTACATTGGTGAAACTGAGCGCAACGTGCACAAGAGACTAACGGAACACAAATGTGAGTCCTCTCCAGTGGGTGAACATCTGACCCACACCCAACATCAATTTGAAAAGGACAACGTGCAGGTGCTCGACAGAGAAGCAGGATGATTCCAGAGGGGAGTAAAGATGGCAGTCCACATCGCTGCCGGGAACCCCACCCTTTACCGGGACCGGGGCCGACACAACCTGCCATCGGTGTACTCCTCACTCATTCAGTCGCATTGTCGTGAGTTCGCTCACGGCGGTGCGCACAGAATCCAGTTCTCAACCCAGCAGTTGCGCTGAAGAAGGCCGGATTGCCGACGAAAGCTACGCACACAGTGAGTAGCCTTCTTTAACTGAGTGACCTGTTTAGTCTGGTAGCCATTACATAATTATTAAGTCGTGATGATATGGAAATCATATCATGGTAATACGATTCATTTCAGGGTCAGTCTGCTAGAGCACAACATCAGCAGCTCTTTGGTCACTAGTGGACATAGGCTTTTGAACAGTGACGAGAACAAGTTTATGTAATAATAAACCTTACAGCCTATAGATCACTTCCCATACAGTCCTTCGAATGAGACTATTAACCGAGGTTCCGTGTGTGAACGCACGCATAACATCTTGCACACACGTAAAATCCCATCACCAACTTTCGGAAGAGTAGGCCAGTTTGGCCGTTGGTATGGATGATACGTTACACATAGCATGCACCCTGCGTGAGAAATGGAAAGAATGAAGGAAGTAAGGAAAATGAGTGAACGATATTGAACGATACTGACTGGATGACACGGGAAACGACTGAATGAAGCGCCAGCTGGCAGCTCTTCAGTCGGCACTACCCAGGTAGGTAGCCCGTTGTGTAAACGAGTGTTGATTGTAAAGCGCTTAGAGCTTGGTCTCTAGCCGAGAATAGGCGCTATATAAGTATTCATTATTATTATTATTATTATTACTTCGACACCAAGATACCACTTTTAACGAGAACTGTGATCACAAATTCAAATGGCAAAATTTATAGTTATTAGGCAACATCTGAAGCAAGATTTCCTCTTCAACCAGCACTGACGTTAGATAAGGAACTTCGTGGTTCCAAGACTGCTTCTAAACTAAGATTTCCATCACTAGTGTCACACTGTTTATTTACTCTAGTTTGAAAGTATTGACAACCTGTCCTTTCGGTTTACGGTATTATCAAAACATTTTGTCATAGAGTCGTACAGGGTGTGTGTGTGTGTGTGTGTGTGTGTGTGTGTGTGTGTGTGTGTGTGTGTGTGTGGTGTGTGTGTGGAAAAAAGAGAGAGAGTGAGAGTGAGAGAGAGCAAAACAAGGCAAGACTTGGCAAAATTCTTTGTTTACGCAGATAATAAATCCGCTGTAATATTCTTTTACATATCAAGTCCATGCCCCTATGAGGGGATAACAATATCAAAATAGTTTACTAAGCATGCAAGAAGAAATTAAACGAAATGGAAAGAAAAAGAAAAAGAAAATAACGGATTGGTGGACAGGAAGAGAAAGAATGTGTGTGTGTGTGTGTGTGTGTGTGTGTGTGTGTGGTGTGTGTTGTGTGTGTGGGTGTGTGTGTGTGTGTAAGAAAGAGAGAGAGGAGACAGAGACACACAGAGACAGACAGACAGACAGACAGAGACAGAAGAGACAGAGAAGGATTAGAGAGGAACAGAGAACCAGAAGATTGACAGAGAGAAACTCAGAGAGACAGAGACATTGAAAGAAAACCATTTTAAGAGAGAAGAGAATGAGAGAGAGAAGAGAGAGAGAGAGAGAGAGAGAATGAATGGATAAATGAAGGAAGGAATGGTATTTTCACTTAGACCTGATCCTACAATGAGGGAGTATGTCAACAATGTGCATTGCTTTATGACAATGAACAAAAAGGGAAGCAGTAAGCCTAACAAAGTCGAACTTTACATATCTTCACTACTAAGTTGTTTCTATGTTGATCAAAAGCCTAATGTAAATACAAAGAAAAACTGCTGGATTTGTCCATGATATTGACATTCTTAAACAAGGACGGCTGTAAGGCCAGATCTTAGGATTTTATTCCTCCACTATCTGTAAATCCTTGAGAATAGACAAGGAAATGCATTTCAATATATGGCACAGTGGATACAACCATGTCAAAATGATTGCACGGCTTGTATTAGCGATGATCTATGCTCCTCTCGGATATGCAGCGTGTAAACACTTATCGCGCCATATTTTAGTTGAGAGAGAGAGAGAGAGAGAGAGAGAGAGAGAGAGAGAGAGAGAGAGAGAGAGGACAAACAGACAGACAGGCTGACAGACAGACAGACAGGCGCAAACAAACATGACAGATAGAAACACAGACAGACAGACAGACAGACGGAAGACAGACAGACAGACACAGGGAGTAATACACTCCGAGATGCAAGCTGGCACAGAGACATTCAGACAGACAGAGAAACAGCTTCATGCCTGTCTGTGCTTAAAGGCCATGTCGTCCATAAATCACGGAGGTCATTGCCATGGCAAACACATTTGCCTGAATGATTTCACAGGGCAAGTTCTCTCCCTCTCCGCTCTGGGTTTGTGATGCAACGAGGTGGCCAGTTTGGAATCCTGCCACAGCCATCACTCATTTGTCTATCTTATTACGAACACGTAGTGTGTGTGTGTGTGTGTGGGAGGGAGAGAGAGAGAGAGAGAGAGAGGAGAGAGAGAGAGAGAGAGAGAGAGAGAGAGAGAGAGAAGTTGAGGGGAGAGAAAGGGAGAGGGAGAGAGAGGGAGAGAGAGAGAGGGAGGCGCGAGAGACAGACGGGCAAACAGACCGACAGACAAACGGACAGACAGACGAGGGGGGGGGGGGGTGGGGGGGGGGACAGGTTGACAGGAGGGAGAGAGAGGGAAGAGACAGATAGAGATACAAAGACAGAGAGACCGACGGGCAGACAGGACCGGACAGACAGACGGGCGGACAGATGACAGACAAACGGATACACAGGCAAGCAGACAGGCTGACAGACAGACAGACAGAGAAATACAGAAACAGAACAGAGATAGACATACGGTGGGATAAGTGGGAGTCAGACGAAGAGTTACAATTACAGGCATAAAGAGAAAAGCAAAGAGAGATGGGAGGTGGGGGGGGGGGTAGACTGATATAAAAAGAAGAAAGACGAAGGGAGAACGGAAAGAGAGGAAGTAGAAGTGGGAAAAAGAAAGAGAAAGGGGGGGGGGGGAGGGGGCTGAAGAGGCAACAAAAAGAGGAAGTGAGTGGAGGAGGGGGGGGGGCGAATAGAGATGGGGAGAGGGGGGTGAGAGGGGGGGACGAAGAGGGGGGCAGGATGGGAGAGAAAGAGAGACGCTCACACAGTCTTCTCCCCTCAAGCGGAATATCATCTGCTGAATTCATTGCCCAACAAACACGTTGTCATGAATGTCGCTCCAGAAACAATTTTCTCCGCCTCCTCCTCCATCTGTGCTGATGGCGCATTGAGTGTGGGGATTCTGGTCTTTATGCCACAGGCATCGCCCATGTATGTGTGTCTTACCCTGGAAAGTGTCCAGTGAAGAGAGAAGGCAAACAGGCAGATCCAATGAAAGACGGAGAGAGACAAACAAAAATGTAAGATGATGGAGATGGAGAGGAAGAGAGAGAGAGAGAGAGAGAGAGAGAGAGAGGAGAGAGAGAAGAGAGAAGAGAGAAGGGAGTGATAGACGGTAGTGACACGCACGTCTTACCTCAGTGACTGTATGATATGGAAAGCTCTCTACATCGCGGCACAAACTTCTAGTTCTCTGTGGTTACAATCATGCATCAGTAAATTCTGTGTTTTTGTGTGACATACTTCAGAGAGAGGCATAGACAGTGGGTAGTGTCCTATAGGGGCAACGGGAGATGGGAGAGGGGGAGGGGGGCAAGGAGCACATTCAGACGGATAGAATCATGCAGAACAAGAGTAGGGAGTGGAGATAGTAAATGAAGGAGAAATAGGTGAGATAGTCTTAGAAAAAAAAATGACTCCATTCTGTATGACATCGCAACTCTCTCTCTCTCTCTCTCTCTCTCTCTCTCTCTCTCTCTCTCTCTCTCTCTCTCTCTCTCTCTCTCTCTCCCAAAAATAATCAACAATCCATTCTTTTTTCAAATAAGGATCGTTTATGTTCATTCTCTGAAATCACGGGTCTCTGGCAGGAAAAACCATTCCTTCTCATTCCCTACCCATCTTTCCCTGTCCAGCCCGCAAGATCAGCTGGTTTTCTGCTGCGGTACTCCAGGGGAAATTTCCGTTGTGTGTGTGTGTGTGTGTGTGTGTGTGTGTGTGTGTGTGTGTCTCTCTCTCTCTCTCTCTCTCTCTCTCTCTCTCTCTCTCTCTGTGTGCGTGCGTGCGTGCGTGCGTGCGTGCGCGCGCGTG
>CM065743.1:25240568-25265568 GCA_033310375.1 Conus canariensis
CTATTTTGATACTACTTTTGATCCCGTTTCCTGAGAAAGGACTGTTAAGAAGACCACGTTGTACTTTATTGATTCTCAATTACTTTAGTGTTTAATTACCTAGTGATCTCAGTTAATGCCGTGAATGCATGACTGCGCATATGTACAGGTGTTTCTACTAGTTTGTAGTTTTGTACGTGGATAACATCTTTGAAATGATCTTACTTGCAATGGTGCATTTTTTTTATTTATTAATTCTTTTTTGATGTGTACTAATTACGACGGGTGTAGTATACACGCACAGAATAAACGTTTTATTTCTAGTCATTTGTGTTTGTACACTTGGAATAACATACTGCCACCACTATATTTTGTTTCTGTCTCTATGTAGACATGTTTTGATGCTTTTAGCTGTAACATTCATCATGAAGAAAGGTATTTGAAATTTGCCGATATATCGTTTGAAAATATGGATACGGCCAAAAAATATCGCGATAATATCGATACGTTTTTGCGACGATATCCCAGCCCTAACGCACACCGGCTGCAAAGCATTATTCTCTGCGCACTATACCGCCAAACTACGCACTGTTTCCTTTTCTTTTTTTTTATTTCAAATTATCTTTATTTGTTTTTATCTATCATTGTAGTTTGTGGAATTTTCTGTCTCAACTTCCTAAATGCCTGTTATGAGAGTCGAACCCACGACCTTCCACGCCTCAGGCCCGCGCTGCTGACCACTGCTCCACAGAGTGGTGTCCTGAATCGTAGAATTAATGTCACGTTCAATATTGTCCTCGCTTTAATACGTTTGCGCAGTGGTTATTGATCGTAGAATTAATGTCACGTTCAATATTGTCCTCGCTTTAATACGTTTGTGCAGTGGTTATTGATCGTAGAATTAATGTCACGTTCAATATTGTCCTCGCTTTAATACGTTTGTGCAGTGGTTATTGATCGTAGAATTAATGTCACGTTCAATATTGTTCTCGCTTTAATACGTTTGTGCAGTGGTTATTGATCGTAGAATTAATGTCACGTTCAATATTGTCCTCGCTTTAATACGTTTGTGCAGTGGATATTGATCGTAGAATTAATGTCACGTTCAATATTGTCCTCGCTTTAATACGTTTGCGCAGTGGTTATTGATCGTAGAATTAATGTCACGTTCAATATTGTCCTCGCTTTAATACGTTTGCGCAGTGGTTATTGATCGTAGAATTAATGTCACGGTTCAATATTGTCCTCGCTTTAATACGTTTGCGCAGTGGTTATTGATCGTAGAATTACTGTCACGTTCAATATTGTCCTCGCTTTAATACGTTTGTGCGGTGGTTATTGATCGTAGAATTAATGTCACGGTTCAATATTGTCCTCGCTTTAATACGTTTGCGCAGTGGTTATTGATCGTAGAATTAATGTCACGTTCAATATTGTCCTCGCTTTAATACGTTTGTGTAGTGGATATGGATGCCGCGCTCTATAGATGTGTGCATATGTGTAGGTGTCTGCATATTACAAATGACTTTGTTAATTTCAATAAAATTGAAGCTGTTGATGAGATTACATATAAGCGGCTGAGTTGGTTTGCCTGGAGAGGAGGATAGAGGATGCACATGGACGTTAAACGTGTAAACCAAGGACACGAAGCGCGGGACATTGCTTGTAATGACTAGGGGGCATGCCACCTCCCTTCAGTCCCCTGCTATTTTTTGTTTGTTTGTTTACTTGTTTGTTTGTTTGTTTTGTAATTGTAACAAATCTATGCAATCTGTTGATAATTTAATGCCATGTTAAACTGTATAGAGCCATGGCTACGCTTTGACTTTACGTTTCACGTATGTCCATTTGATATTCGCTTTTTGTTGATGACGAGAACGATATTCCTGATTTTACCACGGTTTTTTTTTTTGTTTGTTTTGTTTTTGTTTGTTTGTTTTGTTTTGTTTTTGTTTTGTTTTAAATAAATGAAAGGTGTGTTGTTTTTAATTTGACAAGACATGACGATCACAGCTAGGTCAAACAGAGCTACTAAGGCCGATGTGACACATTTAGGATTATTTTAAGGTTTCATGGAGCTAATCGATCGCCGCGGCCTAATTGGGATCACCTTGACCTTGACCTCGGCGTCACCGTTCATATCACTGGGATTTTTACTGGAGTCACTTAACCGTCTGGATTCGTACCTCCGTTGCTAGCAGGGCTATCAATAACCTGGCTTGGCTTGATTTACCTTGACCTTTGGCCTTGGCACGTCAGCCTGGTCCTGGGGTAAAGGCGACCAGCTGTAACGGGTCATAGTAGCTCCTGCCAGCAATCCATGACCTTTGGCTCTCGACATGGGTCAGTATCACCGGATTTAGCTCACCGTGACCTTGACCTTGATGTAGACCAGTAAACTGGTCGGACAGGTCAACCTTCACTGTCATCCGTTGGATCAATCAGATAAACAATGTATCAAGGATTGGGTCAATCAATTGTTGAATCTCTCTCTCTGCGAAGGATGGTGCACTCGTGTGCATATGTTCGAGAAAATGTTTGTGTGTGTGGTGTGTAGAGTTCATGCGTGCATGCATACTTGTGCGCTGGCGTGCATATATATATATATATGTATTTATATATATATATATATATATATATATAGGAGGTGGTGGTCTGTGTATGTAAGAGAGAGAGAGAGACCGTAAAGATGTAATTTGTTTTATAAGTATAATTTCTGATTTTATTATTTGACTTATAAATGTTAAATGTTTCCTTGTTAAGTTTCCTTTATGATTTTTATGTCTTCAGACGTTACTTGTATCATTTTGGCTTCTCATTAATTCACTATCTCTTTTAGATGTCAGAACAACAATATGTTAATCTGACAGGAAATGGTTTCAGTCAGTCAGTGTGTATGTATATATGCATATATATCTATGTGTATGTATATATATATATATATATATATATATATATTCAATTATAAACAAAGCCTGCTCTTATGTCTTAGATTGAAGGAATAGGGGGAGATAGACATTCATATCTGCAGTGGTAGATATTTCTGCCTTACTAACAGTATGTGCTTAAGTGGGTGAATGGGGAAAAATAAAATAAAATAAATGCTTCTCAAAATGAGCTTCAGCAAGCTTATTGTCTCCAAGGGGGAGACAATCTCCAATGGGGAGGAAACTCACTAACATGTAACTCCTGGTCAGATACCGATATTTCGAAACCTGATTGTTTCTCCTCAGTGACCGCGGAAAGTGGTAATTTGACTCCTCTGCCTTTTCGGTTTTAAGAAGAATGCTATCCCAGAAAAGGCTGGTGTGCAATACCGTAGTATGTTTGTTAAGTTTTCAAAAAACCAACCAAAGGTGCCACCTAAGAAGCAAAAGAAAATCATGAAAGAGCAAAACAAACTACATTTTCTTGACTTCCGGCCGGCCTCTGATGTCAGCAGGCCACAGGTTTCCAGCGCTCTGAGTGTTTTGAGAGAGAGGTGTGTATAGGAGAGAGTGGATGCTCCAAATATAGTACAGAGTTTTGCTGTGTTCAGTGGTAGGTATTTATTTGTCTATTTCCGTGACAACAACGTCTCGATCGAAGCCCGGAGGAAAAACAAGGCCAGTGAACCAGTGTAGGGCCCGGGGCAAAATGGCGGTGGCCGGTGCGGCCCCGTCAGTGGACCCAGTGTATGTGACCGCGCGTGCTTTGCCGCAGTACGAGTCCCTTCCAACAACCTACGACATCTGTGTAGCAGCAGAAGCGGTGTCAGGAAGGGGAACGATTCGGGGAGCACAGCGAATTAGAGGACTGTGGCAAATTTATCCCAAACAAAAGAAAGACAGAGACACACTATTGTTGGAAGGTTTTCTTTTCAGGGGGGCACGAGTGGCTCTATTAGACACGAACCCCTTCAGTGTTAGAGGACAGGGGGAGGAGAAACCTTCCACGAAACTGTGGGTGGATAATGTTCCACTGCACATCCAAAACAAAGACATTGAAGACGCGCTTAAAAAAATTGGTGTGGAGCTACGCTGTGCAGTGCGAAACGAACTGGCACGAACCCCAGGGGGACAGTTGACACAGTTCGAAACTGGCCGCAGATTTGTGTACATTACACTACCACGCACACCTCTGCTGCCAGTTTTAAAAGTAGGTGTGTTCACTGCAGGCATCTTCTATAGGGAGATGAAAACAAAAACTCAGATGTGGCAAGTGCCTGCAAGAGAACCACGTGGCAGCGAACTGTGAAAATCAGGTTGTCTGTAAAAACTGCCTACAGCCAGGGCACAAGAGAATTGACTGTCCGAAAGATATGCCAGAAGCAAATGAACCGAGCGACCAGGCCAGTGCCGAAGTACCCGCCGGACAACACACCCGCACGGAGGTAGTGGGGAATACAAACGTAGGCCTAACGGTACCACCGCAGCCGCACAAGGCGGGGCCGGCGTGTTTCGGTAGACCTAACACGGAACACAACACACGAAAAGAGGGGGAGAAAGCAGACAACACCACGTCACGCGGCACTGCGGAGAGTGGCGCATCAGGAAGAAAGGAAAAAAGAGAGAGAAGCGAATCGCCTACGGACGAGCTCGAAGCGAAACGCCCAACAAAGATGCCTGAGCGTCAACAGGGGGAAAGTGAAGAGTCAGGGCTAGCAGACGAAAGCGGAACCTGATGTGTGCACACGGCAGACGGACTGACCTCACCCTTTCGACCTACAGTTTTGAGTAACGGACTAACGATTATGGTATTCTGATTTATTAATGCCTTTTCCTATGAAGAATAACAGCATATGTTTTGGTACACTTAATGTACGTGGCTTTAGAAATAAGCTAAAAAGAAGAACAACATTTAATTTCATGAGGAAACAAAACATAGACATCTTATGTCTACAAGAAACATACGTAACAAAAGATATTATACAAGAAATCAATGCACAATGGACAGGAAACGCCTATTACAGTCCAGGCACAAACAGAAGTAATGGACTCATCATTCTCATAAATGATAAACAAATGAAAACAGAACTCATCCAAGCAACAGATCGAATACTGTTAATAAAGGTTGTATTAGAAAATAAAACTAATGTCATAGCTAACTGCTATGCCCCTAACTCAACAAGTGATAAACTAACATTTCTAAATCAGCTTAATAGAATACTACAAGGACAAGACTATGATCATCTTTGGGTCATGGGAGATTTTAATACAGCAGTACACCCCATTGACAACATTTCAGGAAAATCTCACCCACTACAAGAAAGAGAAGCTCTTTCGGATTTATTAACATCCTATGACTTAAAAGATACATGGCGAACATTCCATCCTGATGCCAGAGATTACACTTGGTCCAAATCTACCCCGTTTATTGCAAGAAGAATTGATTACATATTTTGTGATGCTTTTTCATACACATCCATACGAGGAACAAACATTGAAATATTCCCACACTCAGACCACAAACTTGTGAAAGTTGAATATAATACGAATAAATTCCAAAGAGGTCCAGGATACTGGAAATTTAACAGCTCATTGCTGTCAAAGGAAGAGTTTCTCAATGAAACGACTGACTTCATTGATGCCCACTTTATTCAGTATGACAAGGAAGACCCACAAAAGGCATGGGAAATGTTTAAAGTAAGATATAAATCATTCTGTATAAACTTTTCAAAGGGCACTAAAATTTGGCCTCGGCAGAAACAAACCAAAGTCAAACAACTGGAAGAAATTGAACAAAAACTGTCGTACAACCCCTTGGATAAAGGCCTAGCAACAAAAGCACATCAACTTAAAAAAGAAATAGAACTGCAAGAATTAAAAGACGCACGCGGCGCTCAAATTCGATCAAGAGTCAAATGGATCGAAGAGGGTGAGAAGAACACTAAATATTTTCTGCGCTTAGAAAAGACACAAGGAGCAGCAAACACTATTGCATCACTGTGTGTAAATCAGTCATTAACAGACAATCCCCAAACAATACTAGATGAAATTAAGCAATACTACACACAGCTATATAAAAAAGACACACTACTTAAACATGGAGAGACGATAAAAGACGATTTCCTAGCTGATGATGCCTTCCCCACACTCACAGATGAAGAAAAAAAATTCTGCGACAAAGAAATTACATCAGACGAGCTCACGCAAGCCCTTAATCATTTAAAAAATGAGTCTGCACCAGGGAGTGATGGTCTCACACCACTCTTCTATAAGAAATTCTGGGATAAATTAAGACAACACTTACTGAATTGTATTACCGCTTCACTTGAGCAAGGTGAACTATCCTTTTCTATGAAAAAAGGAATCATAACATTAATACACAAAGGCAACGATCTAGACAAACATAACCTCGCTAATTACAGGCCAATTACACTCACAAATACAGACTACAAAATATTCACAAAGGCACTAGCCTTGAGACTGCAGAACATAATAACATCAATCGTTAGCGAAGACCAAGTAGGATTTATAAAAGGCAGAAACATAGCCTTCCATTTGAGATTCTTTGATGATCTCACTACATACCTCAACAGAACGAACCAACCAGGGGCCCTACTTGCACTAGACTTCTCTAAAGCGTTCGACACCCTGTCTAAAGACTGTATCCTAGAAACGCTTGATTTGTTCAATTTCGGCCCACGATTTAAAAAATCTGTTTTAACCGTTATGGAAAACACACAAAGCTGTATTCACAATGGTGGCTGGTTATCTGACTGGTTCCCAACAGAAAGAGGCATTAGGCAAGGTTGCCCACTCAGTCCTCTCCTCTTTGTGATAACTGTTGAAACACTAGCTATCCGAATAAGGAACAGTAAAGATATCCAAGGAATTAAGTTAACACAAAACCCTGACGAAAGAAACGCGTCCAGCTGTACTAAAATAAAACAATTTGCGGATGATACAACACTGACCCTTAAAGATGAACAAGATATTCAGGAAGCCACAAACATAGTTGTAAAATTCGAGGATTTCTCCGGCCTAAAGCTAAATAAAAGTAAGTCAGAAGGTATATGGTTAGGATCACGTAAGTGTGAAACGGGCACTGTTAATAATATTCCTATGAAATCTGGTAAACTCAAAGTTTTAGGCATTTACTTCTCGGCAGACAAAGAAATCTCTGAGATCGAAGAAAACTGGAAAGCCAGAGTAGATAAGATTACCAAAATCATCAAGCAATGGGAAAACAGAAACCCATCCCTCTATGGTAAAGTTATTCTTACTAAAACATTTCTGCTGTCACAATTCTCACACGTATTGCAAGCAGCATCCATACCAAAACAAACCCTCCACACTATTAATTCACTGATTTATAGGTTCCTATGGAAAAAAAAGTTCAACAATAAAAAAGCATTTGAAAAGATAAAAAGAGGTGTCCTTAGCCTAGAAAAGGAAAAAGGCGGCCTAAGTATGATTAACATCGAACATCACCAACAAATGCTCCTAGTCAAATGGGCAGCAAGACTCCTCAAACAAACCAAAGCTCACTGGAGCATCCTCGCGCGAAATAATATGTCACCTTTCCAGAACAGCTACTGCGTTTTTAACTGTAATGTTGATCCTAAAGAAATTCAAGGATTAGAAAAAGTTACCTCAGTCTTTTGGAAAGACGTAATAATTGCAGTCACCACCTTTAACAAAGACCGACCAATAGAGAATGTTAAAACAGAACCTCTGTGGAACAACCGAAATATAAAATACAAAGGAAATACATTGCAGTTTACAAAATGGTATAAAGCAGGTATCCTTCTCGTTCAAGATCTTTGGCGAAATGGACGTATAATGACCTTTAGAGAAATAGAAGAAAAACTAGGCACTTCCCCAAACCTTCCATTCGAATACAATGCGCTGGCAAACGCAATCCCATCCACATGGAAGCAACAACTTGCTAACATTGATCACAAAGACGAACCCCCTACTGATGTTGCAACAGACGAAGGAAACCTCACAGCTCTATCAAATAAACAAATCAGAAAGGTTTTTGCCCTAAAGCAAAACCATGAAATATGCGCGACACACTTTGGAAGCGTAAATTAAACATCAACATTGAAGACTACTTTAACGTAGCCTATGAATGTACAAAGGAATCTAGACTGAGACTCCTTCATTTTAAATTCCTTCACAACATTTACCCCACCAACATATTGTTACAAAAAATGGGTGTAGTGGAAACAAATAAATGCCACTGGTGCAAAGAAATAGATTACATTGAGCATGCCTTCTATTCCTGCCCTAAGTTATCCACATTCTGGAACCAAGTAAAACAGTATATTCTCACACGCTACAACATACAGATCCCTATGAATGTAACAACAGCTCTGTTTGGCGTTACCAAAACAGATGTATTCACAGATAAATCAAGAAAACAAGTGAACATAGTTCTATTAATTGCAAAACTTTCTATTTCAAAGTTTAAATATGGCAAGTGTAAAAATCTGGAACTGATATTTGAGACTGAACTAATTTTACGAAATATATGAAAAACCGCAAGTTGAATATTCAAGAATAAAGAAACAAAACAAAATAAAACAAAACGAAAACAAAGAGAGAGAGAGAGAGAGAGAGAGAGAGAGAGAGAGAGAGAGAGAGTAATGCATGAACCTAATGATGTGTCATATATTGGGGACATGTGCATGCGGAAAAAAAAAAGAAAGAAAAGAAAAGAAGGGAAAAAAAAAAGGAGAGATGATGAAAAAGGGAATCAAATTATAATAGGTACATAGAATACAGACTAACAAGATGACGAATGAATGATTTAACGAAAATAAAACTTGGCCACGGAGAATCACAGCGAACGGCTACAGCTGGGAACACCAGGCGAACGAAAAGTGGAAGTGAGCGAAACGGCAACCATGAAGCCGAAGAAAACCAATGTACATGGTGCTGACGCGAGCGCAGCCACAACACAGAACATCCCTTGCCTTTGATGGAAACAAGAGAGAACTCGACCTTCCAAGACACGAACCCACACCACTATGGGTTCAACTTGTTACTGAAGAGAACGCCGTACTGAAGAATGAAGACCTCCGCCGACAGAAAGTCAGAAGTGAACAGAAAGGAAGACAGTCAAGACACACCGACGACGATGAACACTCTTAGAGAGAGAGAGAGAGAGAGAGAGAGAGAGAGCGAGCTCATATTAATGCATGCGTAACTTATGTCCATTAATAATAGAAATTAGCAATACAAAGTAAAGAAAAAAGATTCCCGTCAACTGCTCTTCCTCTTGGTAGGAAACAGTTGAAAATTCTGATCTCCCAAAATAAAGAAAAAAAAAAAAAAAAACTACATTTTCTTGTGGAAAGTAGAAAATATAAAAAGATAACCTCTTAAGACACAAGTGCTGAGGGCCAGTTCTTGGAATGAATCCGCAAGGGACTAAATTACAATAAACTAATAAATTCCAAGGATAAGTACCGAGCACCATTCCAGCAACTTACAGAGCAGCTTGGTGTTGCAATGACTGCAAGAAATATTCAATTATAAACAAAGCTTGCTCTTATGTCTTAGATTGAAGAAATAGGGGGAGATAAGCATTCATATCTGCAGTGTTAGATAATTCTGCCTAACTAACAGTATGTGCTTAAGTGGGTCAACAAACATACTACGGTATTGCACACCAGCCTTTTCTGGGATAGCATTCTTCTTAAAACCGAAAAGGCAGAGGAGTCAAATTATCACTTTCCGCAGTC
The DNA here is from genome assembly GCA_033310375.1 of Conus canariensis. NCBI lineage: Eukaryota > Metazoa > Mollusca > Gastropoda > Neogastropoda > Conidae > Conus > Conus canariensis. Next base: position 25,250,224 of record CM065743.1, read on the forward strand.
ACTGAGGAGAAACAATCAGGTTTCGAAATATCGGTATCTGACCAGGAGTTATATGTTAGTGAGTTTCCTCCCCATTGGAGATTGTCTCCCCCTTGGAGACTATAAGCTTGCTGAAGCTCATTTTGAGAAGCATTTATTTTATTTTATTTTTCCCCATTCACCCACTTACGCACATACTGTTAGTAAGGCAGACTTATCTACCACTGCAGATATGAATGCTTATCTCCCCCTATTTCTTCAATCTAAGACATAAGAGCAAGCTTTGTTTATAATTGAATATTTCTTGCAGTCATTGCAACACCAAGCTGCTCTGTAAGTTGCTGGAATGGTGCTCGGTACTTATCCTTGGAATTTATTAGTTTATTATTTTATATAAATATATATATTTCCCTGACATTGTGTTCTCATTTTGTTCTTTTCTCTCCCGTTACCACCACCCCAAAAAAAAAACCTTTATTTTTTCTTTCATTTAAATCTTTGCCAAGTCATTGATGTAAAAGACGGAAGAATTGTTAGCATGCACTTGTTTCCCCCCACTACTAAATTGTCTAGCATAATATATATATATATATATATATATATATAGAGAGAGAGAGAGAGAGAGAGAGAGAGAGAGAGAGAGAGAGATCAATGTGATTAAAATTCCTAAAACGATTTTGAGAGTGCTCAACCCCGTGCGTCGTCTGATTAAACCTTATTTTAACAAATATATAGATATAGATATAGATACATACATACACACACACACACAATATATATATATATATATATATATATATATATATATATATATATATATATATATATACCGTCAAAGTAGATAAAATTCCAAGCAAACAGGACCTAAATTTCCCAAATTTTCGGCTTTAATTCTTTCTTCAGGGAGTACAGACTGACTGTTATATATACATATATCATGTGTGTGTGCAGCGCGCGCGCCGGTGTGTGTGTGTGCGTGCAGGCATGGTCGTGCGCGCAAACGCACGCGTGCTTTTGTGTGTGTGTGTGTGTGTGTGTGTGTGTGTGTGTGTGTGTGTGTGTATGCGCGTGAGAGACAGGGGGGGGGGGGGGGGGGACAAGAACAGGAAAGAGGCCATTTCAGCTTCTTTGCCTTGTATTCATGGCCTTAATCTCGGTGTTGACTCTAAGGTAAACATCAGAACAAAATTCTAGTTTTCAAAACGTTGTTTTTATGCCATCAACCTCTTCACTTCTTCTCTTGAAGATAAAAAAAGGCTTTTTTTATCACACGAAAGGTCGGTACGTTTTGTTGCAGCAAGACCGAAAATGCTCTTAAAGGTCAGGAGAACAACAGTTGATACACAAAGAAATCTTTTAAATTTGTCTGATTATGAATTCACTGCGGTCTTCCTCAGGCCCCCCCCCCCCCCCCCCCCCTCCCCCTCCCCCAAGACCCTACTCGAGGGAGAAAAATGAATTAATCTGGCTGGTTGGATTCAACATACACTCTTACAGAGAGAGAGAGAGAGAGAGAGAGAGAGAGAGAAGAGAGAGAGAGAGAGAGACACCGGAGAACGTCCTGATTTGCTTCAGTTTCCTCCCGTTAAAATACACATCACCACATCACCTTGGAAACAAAGAGATATGGTCATTAAGGACTGGACTATTTTTGAAACGGCCTCTGATTGGTGCATGAAATAATCGGCATTTTCACTGTCAGCATGGAAGAGCCTTTGGACAAGGGAAAAAAATTAAATGAAAAGAGGAGATAATTCACTTGGAGGGAAAAGCACGTCAACCCGGCCACCAGACTGACAAGCAGGGCACACACACTGACAGGTCAACATTCAATTTCAGACACTGGCTTGTAGTGCTGCAAGAAGTGGGGGGGGGGGGGGGGGGGGGTGGATGGAGGCGAAGGGAGAAGTGTGCATATCTGGGGGGTGGGGCAGAGGTTGTGGGGGCAATCTTGCCCTGACATCTTTCACTGGATCCTCAATCAAGAAAGGAAGCGTGAGGGTGGTGGAGGAGGTGGGGAGGGGACAGGATGTGTGGAGATAAGAGGTGGGGTGGTGGGACTTTGCCTCGTCATTTATTTATTTTTCCCTGATTTCATGTGAATGAGAAACTTCCTTATCTCTTTTTACCCCTCGCATCCGTCACAATCTCTGCCGTTCATCTCTTTCAACTTTCCCCTTTTTCTCGTTTGTCATTAAATCCCAGTCGCTGGGAACCTGTAGGCTGAACTCGAACTTGTTGTATGAGTCTATTCGCTGAATTGTTTATTTCATAGCCATTTTCTCAAGATTACCACTTGTGTGTGCTCGATTCCATTCTGTCAAACCTTTTTTTTAACTACCACTGGGTTTGTGCTGTGTACGGTGACTTTTGTTAACACAGGGAACAAACATAATGGTAGCATCTTCCTTGTTCATAGTTTACATGATTAAAGATCCTGCTGTCATTAGGTCTCCCAGTCTGAAGATACAGGAGTCACCAGTAGATCCCCATATCCCATGATCGTTGGATTCCGTTGTGAAGTCCCGCCATGTAGGCTAGTTTACAGCTCAGCACTCAACGAAGGCCAAGTCTGTGCTGTTGTACTCAATGGCTCACAGGTCCAGTAGCTGATAAATCCAACAGCTGATGTTATGCAGTTTCAGACCTAAGTGAAAGCTTTGGCACTGGTGATGTTTGATGACGTTGTGTCAGTGAGTGGACGCACGTGTTCACGGATGGATCCTCAAAGGGAGCAGTGAAGAACGGAGGAGCAGGCATCTCCCTCAAACACACTGGTGGGGGACTGACCCCCAGAACCTTTCAGACCGGAATAAATTTCCTCCAGCTACAGAGCAGAGTCAGCAGCTCTGCTGTATGCTGCACAAGCAACCCGCCATCCAGGACTGCTTTCTTCACTGACTGCAGATCTCTGCTACAGACACTTCAGAGCAACAGAAGTGAACATCAGCTGAAAACATAAAAAAGCCCTCTGTGATATTTCAAGACCACACCCATTGCACTCCAGTGGATTCCATCCCATTGTAGAATTACTGGGAATGAGAAAGCTGATGTTCTGTCCAAGGCAGACAGCAGTGTTGATCAGTGCAGTTCACCCAGTGACCTACCAAGAGGCCACAATTATCAGCCACAGCCAATAATTTGGAATAGAAGGCTAGATGCTGACAGTGGTGCTGATCCAATCTCTCAGCTCAAGAGACACCAGCAAACAATCCTCTTCAGACTGAGAACTGGCCACTGCCGACTGCTGACCTACCTCAGCCGAATTAAGATTGCCCACATAAACGAATGTTCGTGTGGCACTGGATCTCAGACCCCAGAACACATCCTCCAGCACTGTTCATAATGTCCTACGGTGTCAAACCTGGCCAGAGGGCGCAGGGCTGCAGATGCAACTTTGTGGCAGCCGTCAAGACCTCGAGAAGACTGTAGGATTCATCATGGCGACAGGATTGAAGATCTGACTCAACTTAAGAAATCGACTGCAGAAGAAGACTGAAGTGGAGATTGATTCTCTTGATAATTATTATTCTCAACGGTCATTACGAAAACAATAGTTTCAGACTTGTGACTCCTCATGCCCAGTTCTCATGGTGACCTCAGTTCTGATTTGTGCAAGACGAGTGGTTACGGGATCCACACAATGTACAGATGGGCAGCTGGAGTAACAGAAGAACAAGTTTGAGAATCACGCTAAGAAACTCACACTGGTATGCTCAGAGAATGACGCTAGAAGAAGACAGAATTCCTTCCCTTCCAGCACTCCCAACTCTGCTTCTAACATAAGGGCTTTAAGTAAACTGTAGAATGAGTCAGGCGTGAAACAATTTTTTTCGTAATGACCGTGGATTTAAAGACCATTGAGTACAGCAGCAAAGACATGGCTATAAACTACCTACATGGCGGGACTTCACAACGGAATCCAACGATCATGGGATATAGGGATCCACTGGTGACTCCTGTACCTTCAGACTGGGAGACCTAATGACGGCAGGTTCTTTCATCATGTAAGCTATGAACAAGGAAGATGCTACCATGATTTTGTTCCCTGTGTTGAACAAAAAACACCATGCACAGTAAAAACGCAGTGGTAGTAAAAACGGTTTGACAGAATGGAATCAAGCACACACAGGTGGTAATCTGGAAAAAGAAAGGTCTGAAAAAATACGAGAAAGTTAATCAGCAAATACACTGTAACAGCGGAAAGTTCAAATTCAGCCTAAAGCTTCCCACTGATGGGATTTTGAAAACAAATGAAAAAAAGGATGAAAGTTGCAAGAGATTGAGGGGAGAGATTGTGACGGATGCGAGGGCTGAAAAGAGATAAGGAAGTCTCTCATTCACATGAAATCAGGGAAAAATCAATAAGTGACACTGCAAACTCCCTCCACCCCCTTCATCCCATCATCCCCATCCTCATCCCTACCAATCATCTGCTCCCCCCCCCCCCTTTCACCCACCACCTCACGCTTCCTTTCTTAATTGAGGATCCAGTGAAAGATGTCAGGGCAAGATTGCCTCCACAACCTCCGCCCCACCCCCACCACACAGCACACCTCCCCCTTCTCCATTCGTCCCCCACCTCCTCCCTCCCCCCCCCCCCCCCCCCCCCCCCCCCCCCCCCCCACCTCTTGCAACACTACAAACCAGTGTCTGAAATTGAATTTTGACCCGTCAGTTTGTGTGCCCTGTTTGTCAGTCTGGTGGCCGAAGAGGCCAGCTTTTCCCTCCAAATGAATTTTCTTTTCTTTTTTTTTTCATTTTCTTTTTCCCCACATCCAATCCTATGGTGAGTCCCTGTCCAAAGGCTCTTCCATGTTGACAGTGAAAATGCCGATTATTACATGCACCAGACAGAGGCTCTTTCTATATATGGTCCACAGAAAAAAAATTGTGGTACATAATTATAAAAAAAAAAGTCCTCTCGGACCACTAGTCCTTAATGACGATATTTTGTCTGTTTCAAAGATAAAGTGGATTTTCAACGGAAGGTAGCAGAATCAAATTAGGACGTTCAAACTTCGTCTTTGCTCTCTCTCTCTCTCTCTCTCTCTCTCTCTCTCTCTCTCTCTCTCCTCTCTCTCTCTCTCCTCTCTCTCTCACTCCTCTCACTCTCTCTCTCTCTCTCTCTCTCTCTCTCTCTCTCTCTCTCTCTCTCTCTCTCTCTCTCTCGCTGTACGTTGGAACCGATCAGCCAGGTGAATTCACTCTCTTCCTTTAGAATGTAATGGGCGAGGTGGGGGAATAGGGGGTGAGAGTGAAGGGCAGCAAAATCAAAGACAAGATCAGAAATATTTCCGTTTGTCTTCCATCTTTCTTTCCGTCAACTGTCGAGAGTCGTTATTCAAAATCAGATGGCATTGTGTGTTCTCCTGGCTTTTGAGAGCATTCTCGACCTGTCTGCAACCAAACGTTACGTCATTTTGCGTGAATGAAAAAAGGCTCTCGAACAGCAAGAGAAGAGGTGAAGAGGTTGAGGGAATAAAAACAAACTTTTGTAAAATAAAGCAGGATTCTATTTTAATCTTTCCCTCGAAGACAAGACGGAGAACAAAGAAACAAATATAAGGGAAAAAAGCAGGAGAAGAGAGAGAGAGAGAGAGAGAGAGAGAGAGAGAGAGAGAGAGATGGTGATAGTGGTGGTGGTGGGGGGGGGGGTCGCAACTACCATTGTAAATTTTCGTGCCATTAGTCCATTCTTTTCTGCAGCCCTAACACACTGTAGAGAAAAAGTCAAAAGAAATCGTGGGTGGTTGTGAGCGTGAAGAGCCGGACTAGTGGACAATACCTCTGCCCTGTCGCCCATGACCAGGTGCAGTCAGCTGTGGAGACCTCCGAATGCTCCCCCTTCCAACACAGCAGTCCTTCGCCCAGCAGTCAGGGGACTGTGACGATGATGGTGAAGAGGAGGAGGACGAGGACGACAAGGAGAAGGATGGTAAAGATGTGTGGAGGGAAATGTTCTGTCTGACATGGACAATGCTGCCCACACTTCTGGCTGGCTCTGCTTTCAAACCATCGGTGGGTCGGCTCCGTTGTCTTCTCCTTTTAGTGAGAGTACTGCGAGCTAGTAAGCAGGTTGCTTGCTTGCTAGTTTGCTTGCTTGCTTGCTTGCCTGGTTAGTTGGTTGGTTAGTTACGTAGATAGTTAGATAGCTAGCTAGTGAGTGAGTAAGTGAGTGAGGAGTGAGAGTGAGCGAGTTAGTTAGCTAGTTAGCTAGTTAGTTGGTTGGTGAGTTAGTTAGTTAGAAAGTTGGTTAGTTAGTTATTTAGTTTAGTTAGTTGGTTGGTTAATTCGTTAGTTAGCTTTTGGCTTTGCTTTGTAATCAAATGAACTGTAGAAGCACGAATATATTCCAGTTCACATGATCGGAGAGTCTTCTCTCTCTCTCTCTCTCTCTCTCTCTCTCTCTCTCTCTCTCTCTCTCTCTCTCTCTCTCTCTCTCTCTCTCTCTCTCTCTCTCTAACACTCACTCACACGCACACTCACACGTGCACACACACAGACACAGACAACACACACACACACACACACACACACACACACACAACAACACACACAACACACAACACACATACACACACTCACACAGACACGCACACACGAACACGCACACACTGACTGAAACCACTTATTGTCAAACACACAAACACATGCGCGCGCGCGCGCGCACACACACACACACACACACACACACACCACACACACACACACACTCACACAAAACAACATCACGCACGCACACACCGCTCGCACACACGCACGCACGCACGCACGCACACACAAACATGCACAAATACACGCACACACACACCACACACATGCACGCACGCACACACGCACGCACGCACTCACACACACACACACACGCGCCGCGCGCGTGCGCAAACACAAACGCGCACACACACAAGTAGGTAAATATACGGGGACAGAAACCTATGGGTTATGAGGATAGAGAAGGACAAGCAGAGAGAAAGACAGATAGACACACAAATAGAGAGGGAAACAGAAGGCAGACATAGAGTCGGAGAGGCGGACAGAGAGAGACAGAGACAAACAGGAAGACGCACAAAGAAAGAGAGAGGGGGGAGGAGGGAGACAGAGAGACAGCATGCATCGGTTGCTCAATGTTAAGAAGAAACCGTTTGTTCTCGTTGTCCTTAATATCATAGTTAAGATCAATGTGCATTCAACAAGAAAATAGTAACATTGTGTTATTCTGAGAGATAATCCAGAAAAAAAATGGAGAGAAAAAAGAATGGGGAAAAAAGAATGAAAGAAAAAACATCAGAAATAAAGAGAATGAGCGCGGGGAACCAGAAGGAAACATCTAACATTAAATACAAACAGGAAGACGCACAAAGAAAGAGAGAGGGGCAGGAGGGAGACAGAGAAATTCTGTCTAAATATTTACTAGACACACACACATCACGCCCCCACCGCCACACACACACACACACACACACACACACCACACACACACACACTAAATACAACAAAACTGGAAACCAGACAAACCTAAAGGGACACTAGGGAGAACGCCAACCTCCACCAAGATCCAACGGATCCTGGATTCTCCCTGTGTTGTGCATCTGCACCAGAGATCGGCACCCACACTGAACAGCTGTGTTCTTGAGGCCACACTCTGTCTGCCCACCAAGTTTCGTTTGCAACTGACACAGGCGTGTTGTGTAAATTGTCTGAAGAGATCCTATAATCCTCACCACACATCCGCACCAACATTTGACAGATCCGTGGCTGGGCCACCGTCCATCATTCTGCCAAGTTTGGTTAAAGTCTGCTCAGTGTTGTTCACATACTCTTGTTAACGTCCAAACAAATACACAAACAATCTAACGGACGCGGGTTAAGACACAGCCTCTGTGGCCAAAATGCTAACAATATCGGTTGGAATGCAATGACAATCTTGGTTTGATAAACGGTGGCGGTTTCGCATTTGTTAAGCAGACATAGGATTTCTTCCTCTCGTTGTTCTCTTGATTTTGTTTGTGCATAACGGTCAACACTGTAACAGGTCCCTCTCTGGCTATTGGGGTCGGCTTTTGTGTCCTCTGCAAAGTTCTGAACCACTTGTTAGGATTCCATTGGCATTGTGTTTATGAGCTTGCTTATTTCATATCATGCACGGGTATGTCCAAAGCAGAACATACATTGGAACGGGTTTTTTCCATGTGGGGTTTTACGCCAGCTCGAATCCATCTCATTCCAACTTTTATTGTAGGATGTTTTTTTTACATTGTTGTAAGTTTTATTCAGATGAGACATACATCACATCAGAAACGGTTTTGTTGTTGTTGTTGTTGTTGTTCTTCTTCTTCTTCTTCTTCTTCTTCTTCTTCTTCTTCTTCTTCTTCTTCTTCTTCTTCTTTAATAGAAGAATACGTGGATAACTCAACAACAATGAAGATTATGAAATGTGGTCTTTTGAAATGAACATAAGGAAGCATAATTATTTCAGCAAGGCATCATATCATTGATTCGGACAGTGACGTATCATACGACTCAGACACTCCAAATCAGTCTGTATATTGTTAAGTATTCGTATTCATTTGCTATTAGTTTATAAAGTAATGTGGTTTTGTTTTTTTAAGTTATACTTTTATTACCAATTCAAGCTTCTGTACATGTAATTTTAATATTTCACAAATGAACTAAGTGAACGGATAATGAAGACATAAGTAAACTCTAGACAGAATAAAGAGAACTCATGAGAAATCAATGAAACAAATCGAAAACACAAATACACACACAAAAGAAGAATATGAATAGCTGCCAGCCATTTCTATGAAAAAAAATTACATTTCATTATATATTAATGGTATCGTAGAGCTTCAAGAATTTGTTCTTAATGAATACGCAGAATACATACTCTTATCTGGCCTGGATTTTTTTTTCCCTTTTCTTTTTCTTTTTTTTTTTAATGAAGCATACGTTTTAGTGTTTACATTCCTTCACTTTCAGTTCATTCTTTATACTTATGCCAGTCAGTGTTAAACTTTACCATGTTAAAGTTAACATATGCAATGTACTTTTCTATTTCAAACCTGTCTTTTAATAATTCAATGAACACATTTGCATGAGGAAATTCATTTTCTAATTTACATTTGTAAATATAGAATTCAGCAAACAGCAGGATAAAGTTTAACACTCTGTCAGATTTAAAATCCGTGTCGTGTCCAAACAGTATTATGTTTTTCATTTATAAAGAAAGAGGTTATATGTAGACATCCATCTTTAATTTTTTTGTTTAAATTGTTCCCAGAAAGCATTTACGTGCATACATCTCCAGAACATATGTTCTATACTATCTTTTTCTTGCTGGCAAAATGTACATTTGTTATCAGATTTAACACCTATGCACATCAACACTACATTTGTTGGTAGGGTTCTATGTATCAATCTCATCTGAAACCATTTCAACTTTGTTTCTTGAATCTCTTGTATTAGCTTTAAAGTTTTTTGCCAGTTGATATCTGAATTCAATTTATAATTCCATTTATGGCAGCATTTTGGTTTTGAACCGTCGTCTACAAAGATAACATACTATGGCCGTGCTCCCTTTTTCACCGAATTTAAGATTTGTACAGTTTGGGAATCTTTAGATTTTTCGTTACTTTCCACACGAATGTTCAGTGTGTTAACAAAGATTTTTATTCTTTTAATAAGTGCTGCGTAGCTTAGAAAGTTAGTCCGTATGTTGCACTTGTTGATAAATTCAGCATAGGTCAAGTAACTGCCATCTTCTTTGCACAACTCTCCAATATTACATGCATCTTCCTTAATCCAGCCATTCTTGTTTAATGAAATGCTGTCTATATTTATTCTTTAATGAAATGCTGTCTATATTTATTCTTTAATGAAATGCTGTCTATATTTATTCTGTCTTTGAAAATTAGTGGCTCTGCTACAGTTTCCAACGAGGTAGAGGGCTTCACATTATTGAAAAATATTTTATAAGTTTGAAACGTGTCTTTCCAAAACAGGTTTTCTCGTCCCAAGTAAACAGACAATTTGGTCCGAGTTTATCTAGTTTTTGTACGTTCGGGTATAAAAATGTTACAATCCTTTCCCGTTTATGATTTGTTGTCCTTAGTTTCCTTATCCATCCTAATTTCAAGGCTTGCATGAAACAGTTCAAATCTGGAAATCCAATGCCTCCCTTACCAATTCTTGTCCGTGCAATATTTCTACCAATTCTGTCTTGTTTACTATTCCATACGAACTTTAGACATAGAAGACGCAATGCCTCCAAGAATTCGTCCAGTGGGTTCGGAAGAAGCGTCCATAGATATACGATTTTAGGTGGTATTAAAGATTTCAAAATTGCTACGCTTCCTAGTGGCGTTAGAATTCTTTTGACCCAAACTCTGTATAACTGTTTTATTTCTGAGAACTTTTCCGTAAAATTCATATCTGTGCAGTCTGTGAACTCCGCTGTGAGCCAATTTCCTAATGTCTTGAATTTCAGAGGATTCCATTCCATCCTGAGATGTGGCATATACTTCTTTGTTGACTTTCTATCCCGTCCTAGCCAAATAGCAGATGTCTTCTCACAATTCATATTCAAACCTGATATCATTCCAGATTTATCCATGATCTCCGTTTTGTAAAATTTGTGTGTCGTCAGCAAATTGTGCAATTTTATGTTCGGTATTTTCTTCAAATATTCCCTTGATATTTTTGTTTTGTCTGATCATGTTCGCCAGAGTTTCCACACATGACATAAAATAAATACGGCGAGATAGGATCACACTTCTACACCCCCTATTGATTTTAAACCAACCTGACGCTTGTCCATTTATTATTACAGTTGCCTTAGTGTTTCTATACAATGTTTCTACCCAGTTACAAATATTATCTCCAAATCGAAAGGCCTTTAGTACTTTGAACATGAAATTTCAGTCAATGGTATCAAAAGCTTTTTCAAAGTCAACACATAACAGCAACCCTGGGATATTTTCTTTATTTAAATGGTATATTAAATCGTATATACGTCTAATGTTGTCTCCGATAAATCTTCCATGTATAAATCATGTTTGATCTTCACTGATTAAACTTGGCAAACTGATTTTATTCTGTCTGCTATGCATGCTGACCCGATGTTGTGTACAACATTCAATAATGTGACGGGTCGCCAGTTTGTTTATGTATTCCTTAGGTTTATCTGGTTTGGAATACATATTATAATTCCTTCTTTCTGAGTCACAGATAGTTCTTTTCTATCTAGTCCTTCATTAAGTGACCTGACTACAAACACCTTAATTTGTTTCCAGAAGAATTTTAAAAAATTCACAAGTGAAACCGTCGTTTCCTGGATTTTTATTATTTTTCATGTTTTCAAGCGCTGCGGCTGCTTCATCTAATGTTATTTTCCCTTCCATAGTTACAGAAACTTCGTTGTCGAGTTTGGGAAGCTCTTCCACAAGTCGTCAATGTTACATTCATCCACTTGACCTCTTTCATATAACTGACAGTAGAAGTTATTCACTTCACTTACGATATCTTCGGTTTTTGTTAGAGCATTTCCATGCCTATCTATCAATTCAATCATTTGCTTACTGACATAATTTCACTTCTCTAAACCACAAAAATAATCTGTAATTTTTTCACCTTGAGAAATCCACCTAGCTCTAGATCTTATCAAAACGTCTTCCATTCTCTTTCTCAAATGGCTTGCAATTTTTCATTCTTCGATTTAATTTCTTTTATATCATCTGAAGATTTTTCATTTTTTCTCTCTAATATATGATCTCTTTTATAAGTGTTTTTCTTCTTGTTCTGTTTGTTTCTTTTTTCGACTGGAATGTGCTATGGTTTTTGATCGAATTTTCATCAGTAGAACGTCAAGAAACAGTTGTTTTGATATTGTAAATTCTAGTTGCCTCAAATATGTTTGGTCAAATTCTAGATTATCATCATAAGCCACTGCATACTCTTTAATTGTTTCTTTGATGACATTACTGATTTCAATTACATATTTATAGTCTTTAAGTAATAAAGCAATTAAATTTCCAAAAATCACTACCTTTGTCTTCAATAGTGTTCTTAAACTTCAATATTACCATCGAATGATCTGTCCTGTAGCCTGGAATCAGAAACGGTTATTAAGGGTACCATAGTCGTGTAAACACCTGTGTAAAAACATGCACACCAATGTTCACACAGAATAGAATTTCATTTCCAGAGGAATTATTGAATTGAAGTCGAGTTGTGTTCTTTATAACGTGGACTATTTCAGGGCTGCAGGCAGGTTAAACCCAAAATGTATACAAATCAAAAATCAGTTTTCAAATCCCTGCATCATGCCTTGCAAGAAAAGAAAATCGATATAAACTTGCTTATATCATATCATGCGCATGGATGTTCAAAGCAGAACAAACACACACACACACACACACACACACACACACACCACACACACACACACACACACACAACACACACACGCACACAAACACACATGTGCGCAAACATAAATGCGCGCGCGCACACACACACACACACACACACACACACACACACACACACACACACACACACACACACAAGTAGGTAAACTAAGACATTGACTAACAGATACCGATAGATAGTGAGAAGAAGTAGCGAGGGACAAACAGAGAGACGATTTCGCAGGAAAGACAGACAGACAGACAGAAAGATAGACAGAAACACAAATAGAGAGAAAGAGAGAGGACAGAGATAGAGGCGCACAGAGAGAAGAGAGAGAGAGAGAGAGAGAGAGAGAGAGAGAGAGAGAGAGAGAGAGAGAGAGAGAAACAAACAGGAAGATACACAAAGAAAGAGAGAAGGGGGGAGGGGGGGAAGTCAGAGAGAGAGAGAGAGAGGAGACAGACAGACAGACGGATGGATAGACAGACACAGAGAAAGACGGACAGACAGAGAGACAGCATGCATCAGTTGTTCAAAGCGAAGCAGGGGAAGAGGAATGAGCGGAAGAGGGAAGACAGGAGTGGGACGACAGGGAAAAGACAGAGGAGGAAACGGAGAAGAAGAAGACAGGGTGGAACAAGAAGAAAAAGAATGCTAGTTCTCGTTGTCCTCATTATCATAGTAAAGATTAATATGCATTCAACAAGAAAATAGCAACATCGTGTTATTCTGAGAAATAATCCAGAACAAAAATGGAAAGAAAAAAGAATGGGGGAAAAAAAGAAAAGACTGAAAGAAGAAAAAGCAGAAAGAAATGGAACGAACGCGGGGAAGCAGAAGGAAAGAAGCATCAATTAAACACGATGAAACTGGAAACCAGACACAGCTCAGGTTAGTGTGACCAGTGTGCGGTCTGCGCAAAATCGTTTCCTCCAAACATGTCCTGGGGACCGATGGGAGGGGTGGGGTGTCTTTAAGTCTGGAGGAATCAAGACAGGGTTCATTACCAGCTTGTGTGCCCCATTCTTCTTGCTGTCGTGATTGACTCACGTGTGTAACAAAGCGAGTCTGTGTGACCACCCTGTTCCCCTTGTGTGTGTATGCGTGTGTGTGTGTGTGTGTGTGTGTGTGTGTGTGTGTGTGTGTGTGTGTGTGTGTGGTGCTTGCATGTGTGTGTGCACACGTGACGTGTGCGTGTGTGTGTGTGTGTGAGAGAGAGAGAGAGAGAGAGAGAGAGAGAGAGAGAGAGAGAGAAACTCTTTCAACACATTCCTTTGGTTTTTATTTTGGTTTTACTCTTTATCTGAGTGTGCGGACTCAAAAATCCTTCACCCCTTTCCCTTGGGTTTAGTGGGAGTTAGGTCAGTAGAGTGGAGATGTTGTCCAGAAATCTGTTTTCCTTTGTTGCGATAGCTACTTCCCTGCAACCTGTCGCTACACCTGTCTTCTTTTCCTTATGTGACGTGCCTGTGAATAACGATGAGCAAAAGGTAAACCTACGACAGGACTGCAGTTGGCGCGTCTACAGAAGCAAGAGACAGACCTTGGAATCCCATAGACCAAAGCGACACGGAGAATACCTCTTTTTAAGCCCCCTGTTGCTAATAATTGCTGAGTGAATGTGTGACGTCTTCCGGCGGGCAACACCATGTCCATCCGACGACAGTGCCCATGAATGTGCCGTACTGACGATTTTAGCACAAGCTTACGAAGGGCGTAGACGTGGAGAAGCATGGCATAGATGATTAAAGAGTAAGCTTCACAGCTTTTTCTTCATCCTGCCTTCACAAAAATAATAATAATGTCAATCGAAATAACAGAGAAGGAGGAAAGAGAGAAGCTGTTAAAGCTGCATGTGAAGAAATCCAAAACTACGAACTAATCAAAACACTGAAAACATCTAACTACTATCTCAAAGAAACATGTGCATAGTTGTATTTAACATTCGGATGAACGTTTTATACAGAGAAAATATCAAATCAGGCACAAATTGGAATTAAGGTCACCATCAGAACTGGGCATAATCAGCCATAGGTTTGAGCTTTTTTTTCGTTATGACCGTTTGAGGAGGATGGTCATCGAAAGAATGGACTGGCATTTTGGTCTGAAATTACATATCACCTGTTGGATTCATCAGCTACTGGATCTGTGGGCCATTGAGTATAGCAGCACAGACGTGGCTTTCGTTGACTGCTGAGCTATAAACTAGCCTACATGGCGGGACTTCACAACGGAATCTAACGATCATGGGATATGGGGATCCACTGGTGATTCCTGTACCTTCAGACCGGGAGACCTAATGACAGCAGGATCTTTCATCATGTAAGCTATGAACAAGGAAGATGCTACCATGATGCTTGTTCCCTGTGTTAAAAAAAAAATACCGTACACAGTAAAAACCCAGTGGTAATGAAAAAAGGTTTGACAGAATGGAATCAAGCACACACTGGCGGTTATCTTGAAATAAAGAACGGCTATAAAAAATGAGAAAATGAAGTAGCAAATACACTGTTACAACGGAAAGTTCAAATCTAGCTTAAAGGTTCCCAGTGACAGGGATTTAATTATAAAGCGAAAAAAAGACAGGTTACAAGAGATTACGGGCAGAGATTGTGACGGATGCAAGGGTAAAAAGGGATAAGGAAGTCCCTCATTCACATGAAATCAGGGAAAAATCAATAACCATCAATGCAAACTCCCTCCACCCCCCTCATCTCATCATCCCCACCTCCCCCACCTCCGCCAATCCTCCTTCCCCCCCCCCCCCCAATCCTCGACCACCTTCACGCTTCCTTCCTTGATTGAGGATCCAAAGAAAGATGTCAGGGCAAGATTGCCCCCACAACCTCCTCCCCACCCCCTACACAGCACACCTCCCCGTTCTCCTTCATTCCCCTCCCCCACAACCCCCCACTTCTTGCAGCACTACAAACCAGTGTCTGAAATTGAATGTTG
>CM065743.1:25270568-25278068 GCA_033310375.1 Conus canariensis
AACCCGCAACCCCAGGATCACCAAGATTACGAGTCAGGCGCTCTACCAACTGAGCTATTCCGGCTCCATTAAGCCACCTGTTGATAATAATTGGTTAGTAGCAAACCCAGAATGCATGAGTGGCCTCTTCCTGTCGGCAACACCATGTCCAACCGACCACCGTGCCCACGAACTCGCCAATGCCAATGATTTTAACACAAACTCATCAGGGGCATAGACGTGGAAAGGTAAGGCCAGACAAAATTATCTTTATGGAGGATTAAAGACTAAGCTTCAAAGCCTTTCTTCATCCTGTCCTCACAAAAGAATTACAATGTCAATCAAAATAATACAGAAGAAGGAATGAGAGAAACTAAAAAAACAAAGCTGCATGTGAAGAAATCCAAAACTACAAAGTAATCAAAACACTGAAAACGTCTAATGACTATCTCAATGAAACATGTACGAACATTTTTTAAAAAGAAAATATCAGATCAGACACAAATCAGAACTGGGGTTACCATGAGAACTAGGCATGGTCAGCCACAGATTTGATACTTTTTTTTAGAACTGGGCATGGTCAGCCATTTTTTAGAACTGGGCATGGTCAGCCACAGATTTGATACTTTTTTTTAGAACTGGGCATGGTCAGCCACAGATTTGATACTTTTTTCCCGAATGATCTTTGAAGGGGTGGTTGTCAAAAGAATGGATCGTCATTTTGGTCTGAAAGTACATGACATCAGCTGTTGGATTTATCAACTACTGGACCTGTGAGCCATTGAGTATAGCAGCACAGACTTGGCCTTCGTTGACTGCTGAGCTGTAAACTAGCCTACATGGCGGGACTTCACAACGGAATCCAACGATCATGGGATATAGGGATCCACTGGTGACTCCTGTATCTTCAGACTGGGAGACCTAATGACAGCAGCATCTTTCATCATGTAAGCTATGAACAAGGAAGATGCTGCCATGATGTTTGTTCCCTGTGTTGAACAAAAAACACCATGCACAGTAAAAACCCAGTGGTAGTAAAAACGGTTTGACAGAATGGAATCATGCACAGTAAAAACCCAGTGGTAGTAAAAACGGTTTGACAGAATGGAATCATGCACAGTAAAAACCCAGTGGTAGTAAAAACGGTTTGACAGAATGGAATCATGCACAGTAAAAACCCAGTGGTAGTAAAAACGGTTTGACAGAATGGAATCATGCACAGTAAAAACCCAGTGGTAGTAAAAACGGTTTGACAGAATGGAATCATGCACAGTAAAAACCCAGTGGTAGTAAAAACGGTTTGACAGAATGGAATCATGCACAGTAAAAACCCAGTGGTAGTAAAAACGGTTTGACAGAATGGAATCATGCACAGTAAAAACCCACTGGTAGTAAAAACGGTTTGACAGAATGGAATCATGCACAGTAAAACCCAGTGGTAGTAAAAACGGTTTGACAGAATGGAATCATGCACAGTAAAAACCCAGTGGTAGTAAAAACGGTTTGACAGAATGGAATCATGCACAGTAAAAACCCAGTGGTAGTAAAAACGGTTTGACAGAATGGAATCATGCACAGTAAAAACCCAGTGGTAGTAAAAACGGTTTGACAGAATGGAATCATGCACAGTAAAAACCCAGTGGTAGTAAAAACGGTTTGACAGAATGGAATCATGCACAGTAAAAACCCAGTGGTAGTAAAAACGGTTTGACAGAATGGAATCATGCACAGTAAAAACCCAGTGGTAGTAAAAACGGTTTGACAGAATGGAATCATGCACAGTAAAAACCCAGTGGTAGTAAAAACGGTTTGACAGAATGGAATCATGCACAGTAAAAACCCACTGGTAGTAAAAACGGTTTGACAGAATGGAATCATGCACAGTAAAAACCCAGTGGTAGTAAAAACGGTTTGACAGAATGGAATCATGCACAGTAAAAACCCACTGGTAGTAAAAACGGTTTGACAGAATGGAATCATGCACAGTAAAAACCCAGGGGTAGTAAAAACGGTTTGACAGAATGGAATCATGCACAGTAAAAACCCAGTGGTAGTAAAAACGGTTTGACAGAATGGAATCATGCACAGTAAAAACCCAGTGGTAGTAAAAACGGTTTGACAGAATGGAATCATGCACAGTAAAAACCCAGTGGTAGTAAAAACGGTTTGACAGAATGGAATCATGCACAGTAAAAACCCAGTGGTAGTAAAAACGGTTTGACAGAATGGAATCATGCACAGTAAAAACCCAGTGGTAGTAAAAACGGTTTGACAGAATGGAATCATGCACAGTAAAAACCCAGTGGTAGTAAAAACGGTTTGACAGAATGGAATCATGCACAGTAAAAACCCAGTGGTAGTAAAAACGGTTTGACAGAATGGAATCATGCACAGTAAAAACCCAGTGGTAGTAAAAACGGTTTGACAGAATGGAATCATGCACAGTAAAAACCCAGTGGTAGTAAAAACGGTTTGACAGAATGGAATCATGCACAGTAAAAACCCAGTGGTAGTAAAAACGGTTTGACAGAATGGAATCATGCACAGTAAAAACCCAGTGGTAGTAAAAACGGTTTGACAGAATGGAATCATGCACAGTAAAAACCCAGTGGTAGTAAAAACGGTTTGACAGAATGGAATCATGCACAGTAAAAACCCAGTGGTAGTAAAAACGGTTTGACAGAATGGAATCATGCACAGTAAAAACCCAGTGGTAGTAAAAACGGTTTGACAGAATGGAATCATGCACAGTAAAAACCCAGTGGTAGTAAAAACGGTTTGACAGAATGGAATCATGCACAGTAAAAACCCAGTGGTAGTAAAAACGGTTTGACAGAATGGAATCATGCACAGTAAAAACCCAGTGGTAGTAAAAACGGTTTGACAGAATGGAATCATGCACACACCAGCGTTAATCTTGAAGAAAAAAAAAAACACGAAAAAAAAAAACGATAAAATTAATGAGCAAATACACTGTAACAACAGAAAGTTCAGCCTACGGGTTCCAAGTGACGGGGATTTGATAACAAACGAAAAAAAATATAATGCTGAACAATTAAGTAGTGGGGGAAAACAAGTGCAGGCTAACAATTCTTTAGTCATTATAGTAATGACTTAGCAAAGATTTGAACTTTTAGAAGAAAAAAAATGGAAGAAAATGGGGGCAATATATTATAAATATGAGAAACCCTTCACTAGCTGCCTCAGGGAACCATCACAATCCCTCTCGAAGGCAGATCTATTTTGCATTGCCTGCTCCTAGGCCTTTCGTCCGCTGGATCGGACTCATCAGGGAGACACGGCTAATTGTGTCTGTGCTCTTGGTGTCAAGTAGAGACACACCACAGTCCATAATTCTGTGGTGTTCTCACCACCAAGGGTTCAAAAAAGAATCCAACAGCACCCCTAAAGCAACCAGCGAAGGGTAGTAAATAGAACAAAACGAAAGTGTTGAGAGGAAAACAAGTTGCTGAAAAACTAAAAGCATAATGCAAACAGTATAAAATGCAGGGGACAATCTTTGAGCCTATGCTTGAGGATCCATTCAAGGACGAAACGAAAAAAAAGAGAGGAAAAGATGCAAGAGATTAAGGGGGGAGATTGTGGTGGATGCAAGGGGGTGAAAAGAGATAAGCAAAACTCTCGTTCACATCAAATCAGGGAAAAATCAATAAGTGACAATGCAAACTCCCTCCACCCCAATCATCCCACCACCCCCTCCCCCACCTCCACAAACCCTTTCCTCCCCCATCCCCCCCCCCCCCCCCCACCACCACCCTCACGCTTCCCTTCTTGATCGAGGATCTAGTAAAAGATGTCAGGGAAAGATTGCCTCCACAACCTCCGCCGCACCCCACTCCCTACATACTCACACCTCTTGCTTCTCCTTCACCCCCCCCCCCCCCCCACACACACACACACACACACCTTCTTCTACCACTACAAACCAGTGTCTGAAATTGAATTTTGACCTGTCAGTTTGTGTGCCCTGCTTGTCAGTCTGGTGGCCGAGTTGACCAGCTTTTCTCTCCAAGAGAAATTTCTTCTTTTCTTTACCTTTCCTTCCCCCCCCCCCCCCCCCCCCCATCCCCTCCAACGTCCAATCCTATGGTGAGTTCCTGTCCAAAGAGTCTTCCATGTTGACAGTGAAAATGCCGATTGTTTCATGCACCAATCAGAGACTGTTTATATATATGGTGCACACACACACACACACACACACACACAAAACTGGTGGTACATAATTAGAAAAAATGTCCTGTTTGACCTCTGGTCCTTAATGGCAATATGTGTCTGTTTCAACGGTGAAGTGCATTTTGAACGGAAGATAGCTAAATGGAATTAGGACGTTCAAACTTTGTGTTTGCTCTCTCTCTCTCTCTCTCTCTCTCTCTCTCTCTCTCTCTCTCTCTCTCTCTCTCTCTCTCTCTCTCTCTGTATGTATGTTGGAATGGATCAGCCAGGTTAATTCATTCTCTTTGTCGTCCATTTAGGGTGTCATAGGCGAGGTTGGGGAAGACAGGGCGGGAGGAAGAGCGGGAGGGGGGGAGGGAAAATCACAAGACAAGATCAGAAAGATTTCCTTTTGTATCTTTCCTTCTTTCTTTCCGACAAATTTCAAGAGTCATTATTCAAAATTAGATGGCTTTTAAGAGCGTTCTCGACCTTTCTACAACCAAACGTTGCGTCATTTTGCGAGATTGAAAAAAGCCTCTTGAACAGCAAGTGAAGAGGTGAAGAGGTTGAGGGTATCAAAAAAAAAAATCTTTTAATGAAATTCTGTTCTGATCTTTCTCTTAGAGACAACTCGTAGAATAAGGTAGGAAATACAAGGAAAAACAGCTGAAACGGCCTCTCGCTGTTTAGTTCCTTTGCCTCTGCCTCTGTCACACACAACACACACACACGCGCGCGCGCGCGCGCATGCACACACACACACACACACACACACACACACACACACACCATACGCACGCACGCACGCTCGCAGGCACGCGCGCACGCATGCACAAACACATAATACATACATACACATAATATATATATATATATATGTATAATATGAAGAGAGAGAGAGAGAGAGAGAGAGAGAGAGAGAGAGAGAGAGGAGGACAGCGAGAGAGAGGTATTAGGGCAGTACTCAACCGCAACTATCATGTCAATTTTCGTGTGATTGTTCCTATTTTCTGCAGCCCTAACATACTGGAGAGAAAAACACAAAAGAAATCCTGGGTGGTTGTGAGCGTGAAGAGCCGGACTAGTGGACAATACCTCTGCCCTGTCGCCCATGACAGGGTGCAGTCAGCTGTGGAGACCTCCGAATGCTCCCCCTTTCCAACACAGCAGTCCTTAGCCCAGCAGTCAGGGACTGTGACGATGATGGTGAAAGGAGGAGGACGAGGACGACAAGGAGAAGGATGGTAAAGATGTGTGGAGGGAAATGTTCTGTCTGACATGGACAATGCTGCCCACACTTCTGGCTGCTCTGCTTTCAAACCATCGGTGGGTCGGCTTCGTTGTCCTCTCCTTTTAGTGAGAGTATTGTGAGTTAGTTGCTTGCTTGCTCGCTTGCTACCTGGGTTAGTTCGTTGATTAGTTGGTTGGTTAGTTAGATAGTCAGATAGTTGGTTAGCCACTTAGTTATTGAGTTAGTTTCTTTTTTTCTCTCTCTGTGATCAAATGAATGGAATAAGAACGAGCTGTACATGTCGTTTCACATAATATTATATTAGCCTTACTGCTCTCTCTCTCTCTCTCTCTCTCTCTCTCTCTCTCCACACACACACACACACACACACACACACACACACACAACACACACACACACACCACACACACACACACACACGCACGCACGCGCACGCACGCTCACACACACGCACGCACGCACGCACGCACGCACGCACGCACGCATGCACACACACACACACACACACACACACACCACACACACACACACACCACACACACACACACACACACACACACACACACAACTACGTAAAATGAGATAGAGACCACAGAAAAAAAGACTGACAGATCGTAAGATGTTCAGCGGGACTAGCAGAGAGACATACGCACAAAAAAAGACAGAGAAAGAGAAAGAGAGAGAGGCAGACAGAGAGATAGACAAACAGGAATATGGACGGGGGGGGGGGGGGTGGGCAGAAAACAAGAAAAAAAAGGAGAGGAACAGATAGACAGCCAGATGGACGGACAGACGGATGGACAGACAAATACAGAGAGAAAGAGAGAGATAGACAGAGAGACAGCGTGCATTAGTTGTTGAAAGTTAAGCAGGAAAATAGGAATAGCGGAAGAGAGTAGAGAGGGAAACGAAGGGGGAGGAATCAAAATCAGAAGAGATGGTGGAGGATGAAGAATAAACCGTCAGTGCCCGTTGTCGACACTATATTAAAGAACAATATGCAATATCTTATTCTGGGAAATCATTCAGAAGAAAGACAAGATACAATGAAGGGGGGAAAAGCAGGAAAAAAGAAAAGAAGGAAAGAATAAAAGGCAGAAAGAAAGAGAATGAACGTGGGGAAACAGAGGGAAACAGCTAACATCAAAACACAATAAAACTGGAAGCAATGTCGGTTTGATTGAAATGACAATCTCGGTTTGATAAACAATGGCGGTTGTGCGTCCTTAACATAGAGATCTAGGAGTTCTTCCTCTCATTGTTCTCTTTATTCTTTCTGCATAACGGTCAATGCTGTGATAGCTGCCTTTCTGGCCAGTGGGGTCCGTTTTTATGTTTCCTTCAAAGTTCTACACCACTTGTTAGGATTCATTAGCAGTTAGTTTGTAAGCTTGCTTATTTCATATCATGTGCGTGTATGTCCAAGGCAGAACATACATTGAAACTTATATTTCATGCAGAGTTTAACACCAGCTGGCTTTCCCTTTGTTCCAATTTTCTTTTTTGTAAGATCAGTTTTACATTATTATAAGTTTTATTCAGATGAGGCAAATATTGAACATCATCAGAAACGGTGATTAAGGGTACAATAGTCGTGTAAACACCTAGGTAAAAACATGCACGACAGAATTCACACAGAATGGCATTTCATTTGTAGAAGAATCATTGATTTTACGTCCAGTTGTGTTCTTTGCAGTCCAGCTGACCACATGGACTATTCCAGGACTGCAGGCAGGCAAAACCGACAATGTATACAAATCTAAATTTCAGTATTCAAATCCCGGTTACACCTTGCAAGGAAAAGATCAATACAAAACAAGGTTATCACCAAGCACGTGGGAACTATTGATTTCCTCAATAAAGCTTTAGAAACCACATGATATGCAATATATCGAACTACGGACTTTCAGGGATCCTACAGTGAAATGTTAATGCCTGTTTGTCAAATGCCACCCAGCGCCCAGTAAGATGTTTCATCCTCAGGGCTGTAGTGGACAGTGTGCACCATAAGGCCATCTCATACTTTAAAAGGTCAAACTGGATCAGGTTAGAGTGACCAGTCTACAGTCTGTGGAAAAACTGTTTCCTCCAAA
>CM065743.1:25280568-25298068 GCA_033310375.1 Conus canariensis
AAAACAGAATTCTATTTTGATCTTTCCCTCTGAGACAACCCGGAGAACAAGGCAATAAATACAAGGGGAAAAAAGCTGAAGAGAGACAGACAGACAGACAGACAGAGATGGTTCGGGGGGGGGGGGGGGGGTTACGTAACCACACTGTAAAGTTTCTTGCACGTGGTCCATACTTTTTGCAGCCGTAACACACTGGAGAGAAAAACACAAAAGAAACACTGAGTGGTTTTAAGCGTGGAGAGCCGGACTAGTGGACAATACCTCTGCCCTGTCGCTCATGACCAGGTGCAGTCAGCTGTGGAGACCTCCTAATACTCCCCCTTTCCAACACAGCAGTCCTTAGCCCAGCAGTCAGGGGACTGTGACGATGATGGTGAAGAGGAGGAGGACGAGGACGACAAGGAGAAGGATGGTAAAGATGTGTGGAGGGAAATGTTCTGTCTGACATGGACAATGCTGCCCACACTTCTGGCTGCTCTGCTTTCAAACCATCGGTGGGTCGGCTTCGTTGTCCTCTCCTTTTACTTCGAACATTGTGAGTTAGCTTGCTTGCTCGTTTGCTTGTCTGATTTATTGGTTGGTTAGTTAGATAGATAGTCAGATAGTAGCTAGTTATATTTCATTTCTTAGTTAGTTAGTTAGCTAGCTAGCTAGCTAGCTAGCTAGTCAGTCAGTCAGTCAGTCAGTCAGTCAGTCAGTCAGTCAGTCAGTCAGTCAGTCAGTCAGTCAGTCAGTCAGTCAGTCAGTCAGTCAGTCAGTCAGTCAGTCAGTCAGTAAATTTCATATAATTAGTTTGATGGTTAATTAGTAGCTTTTGGCTTTTTTTGTGATCAAATGAACAGTATAAGCACGAGCTATATATTCCAGTTTACATAATTGGAGTCTTCTCCCCCCCCCCTCTCTCTCTCTCACACACACACACACACACAAACACACACACAATCCATGCACGCATGCACGCGCACACACACAAGCACACGCGCGCACGCACGCACACACACGCGCACACACACACACACACACACAACACACACACACACACACACACACACACACACACACACACAACGTACAATGAGACATTGACTAACAGATACCGATAGATTGTGAGGAGAAAAAGTAAGGGACAGAGAGATGATTTCACGGGAAAGATAGACAGACACACAAATAAGAGAGAGAGAGGGGGGGGGGCAGAGACAGAGGCGGAGAGGCAGACAGAGAGAGAGACAAACAGGATGATGCACACAAGAGAGAGAGAGAGAGAGAGAGAGAGAGAGAGAGAGAGAGAGAGAAGGAGGCAGACAGACAGACGGGCAGACAGACACAGAGAGAAAGACAGACAGACAGACAGACAGACAGACAGACAGACAGACGGCAGACAGACCAGACAGACACAGAGAAAAGACAGACAGACAGAGTGACAGCATGCATCAGCTGTTCAAAGTGAAGCAGGGAAAAGGAATGAGCGGAAGAGGGAAGAGAGGAGTGGGACGACAGGGAAAAGACAGAGGAGGAAACGGAGAAGAAGAAGACAGAGTGAAGGAAGAAGAAGAAACGGTTTGTTCTCGTTGTCCCTTTTATCATAAGAAAGACTGATATGCATTCACGAAGAAAACAGCAACATCGTGTCATTCTGAGAAATCTTCCAGGGGAAAATGGAAGAAAAAGAAAAACAGAAACGAAAGAAAAAAAATCAGAAATATAGAGAATGAACGCGGGGAACCCGAAGGAAACATCTAACATCTGAAAGAAATAAAACTGGACACCAAACCACCCTAAAGGAGCAGCAGGGGGAGCGCCGACCTCCACCAGGTTCAACGGATCCTGGATCCTCCCTGTGTTTCTCATCTGCTCCAGAGATCCGCACCCACACTGAACAGCGGTGTTCTTCAGGACTCACCTGTCTGTTCCTCAAGGTTCGTTTGAAATGGATCCAGGAATGTTGTGTAAATTGTCTGAACAGATCCTGTATCCTCACCACAGATCCGCACCAACGTCTGAGAGATCCGTGGCTGGGCTATCTTCCATCTTTCTGCCAAGTTTCGTTAAAGTCTGTGGGTTAAGACACAGCCTCTGTGGCGAAGATACTAACAATGTCGGTTTGAATGGAATGACAATCTCGGTTTGATAAACAATGGCGGTTGTGCGTCCTTCACACAGACATCTAGGATTTCTTACTCTCTGCATTCTTTTTATTGTTTGGCATACCGATCAATACTGTAGTAGCTCCCTTTCTGGCCATTGGGATCGGTTTTTAGGTTTCGTACAAAGTTCTGAATCACTTGTTAGGATTCCATTGGCAGTTAGTTTGTAAGCTTGCTTATTTCATATCATGTGCGTGTATGTTCTTTCTGAAGAGGAGTTTCACGCCAGTTGGATTTCCTCTTATTCCAACTTTTTTTTGTAAGATCTGTTTTACATTGCTATAAGTTTTATTCAGACAGGGCAAATACTGAACAATCAACAGTAACGGATATCAAGGGTACCTAGTCGTAAAAACAGCTGTGTAAAAGCATGCACACCAGTATTCACACAGAATGGCATTTCATTTCTAAAAGAACTGCTTAATTAGAGTCGAGTTGTGTTCTTTATAGTGCAGCCAACCGCACGGACTATTTCAGGTCTGCAGGCAGGTTAAACCGGCAATGTACACAAATTTGAAGATCAGTATTCAAATCCCGGATATACCTTGCAAGGAAAGGATCGGTAGAAATAAAGGTTATCACCGAACGCGTGGGAACTATTCATTTCCTCAACTTCAGAAACCACATCAGATGCAATATCTCGGATCACAGTCTTTCAGGGATCCTACAGTGAAATGTTAATGCCTGTTTGTCAAATGCCACCCAGCGCCCAGTAAGATGTTTAGTCCTCAGAGGTGCAGTGGACAGTACGTACCATAAAGCCATCTCGCTCTGTAAAAGGTCAAACTGGATAAGGTTAGAGCGACCCGTGTGCAGACTGCGAAAAATCGTTTCCTCCAAGCATGTCCTGGAGACCGATGGGTGGGGTGTCTTTAAGCCTGGAGGAATCAAGACAGCGTTAATTACCAGTTTGTGCGTTCCATTCTTCTTGATGCCGTTGCTGACTCACATGTGAAGCAAAGCGAGTATGTGTGATCAGCCTGTCGTCCTTGTGTGTGTGTGTGTGTGTGTGTGTGTGTGTGTGTGTGTGTGTGTGTGTGTTTTGTGTGTGTGGTGGGGGGGTGGGGTGTGTGTGAACAAATCTCTGTGATAAAGCTTGGCTTTTTCTTCGACACTGACAAATGCTACCACCACTAAGCTCAGCATAACAATAAATATTGATGAGACCTGTTCAGCCATTCCCTGCGTGATGACGTCACTACATCGGGAAAGCTATACATCGACAATGAGCGTTTTCAGCCATTTTTTTTCAGTATCACATGACAGACCTTTTCTCACAAACTGTGGTCAGTTTCAACTGTTGTTTGACATACGGATAAAGAAATCAAATGATAGTTTGTGCAAACATTGCACGAGATATGAATTCACGCTCTACCGAGATCATGTCATACAATGCATCTTTCATTAAGAAGAGAAGCTAACATAAAGAGGTATCCCACAAAATATAGTATAGTCAACAGTCTTTTCAAATGTCCATCATTTTGTGGTCAATAAAGCTAACGAAGCCACACGAACGTTCATAATAAACAGTCTCTTCAAGTGCTGGTCATTTTATGGTCATCATAAACAGTCTCTGCAAGTGCTGGTCATTTTGTGGTCATCATAAACAGTCTCTGCAAGTGCTGTCATTTTGTGGTCATCATAAACAGTCTCTGCAAGTGCTGGTCATTTTGTGGTCATAATAAGCAGTCTTTTCAAGTGCCAGTCATGTTGTGGTCATAATAAACAGTCTCTTCAAGTGCTAGTGATTTTGTGGTCATAATAAACAGTCTCTTCAAGTGCTGGTCATTTTTGTGGTCATCATAAACAGTCTCTTCAAGTGCTGGTCATGTTGTGGTCATAATAAGCAGTCTCTTCAAGTGCTGGTCATTTTGTGGTCATAATAA
Source organism: Conus canariensis (assembly GCA_033310375.1). Lineage (NCBI taxonomy): Eukaryota > Metazoa > Mollusca > Gastropoda > Neogastropoda > Conidae > Conus > Conus canariensis. The sequence goes on from CM065743.1 coordinate 25,284,599, forward strand.
ACAGTCTCTTCAAGTGCTGGTCATTTGGTGGTCATAATAAACAGTCTCTTCAAGTGCTGGTCATTTGTGGTCATAATAAACAGTCTATTCAAGTGCTAGTCATTTTGTGGTCATCATAAGCAGTCTCTTCAAGTGCTGGTCATTTTGTGGTCATCATAACAGTCTCTTCAAGTGCCGGTCATTTTGTGGTCATCATAAGCAGTCTCTTCAAGTGCTGGTCATGTTGTGGTCATAATAAGCAGTCTCTTCAAGTGCGGTCATTTTGTGGTCATAATAAACAGTCTCTTCAAGTGCTGGTCATTTGGTGGTCATAATAAACAGTCTCTTCAAGTGCTGGTCATTTGGTGGTCATAATAAACAGTCTATTCAAGTGCTAGTCATTTTGTGGTCATCATAAGCAGTCTCTTCAAGTGCTGGTCATTTTGTGGTCATCATAAACAGTCTCTTCAAGTGCTGGTCATTTTGTGGTCATCATAAGCAGTCTCTTCAAGTGCTGGTCATTTTGTGGTCATCATAAACAGTCTCTTCAAGTGCTGGTCATTTTGTGGTCATCATAAACAGTCTCTTCAAGTGCGGTCATTTTGTGGTCATCATAAACAGTCTCTTCAAGTGCCGGTCATTTTGTGGTCATAATAAACAGTCTCTTCAAGTGCTGGTCATTTTGTGGTCATAATAAACAGTCTCTTCAAGTGCTGGTCATTTTGTGGTCATCATAAACAGTCTCTTCAAGTGCCGGTCATTTTGTGGTCATCATAAACAGTCTCTTCAAGTGCCGGTCATTTGTGGTCATAATAAACAGTCTCTTCAAGTGCTGGTCATTTTGTGGTCATCATAAACAGTCTCTTCAAGTGCCGGTCATTTTGTGGTCATAATAAACAGTCTCTTCAAGTGCCGGTCATTTTGGTGGTCATCATAAACAGTCTCTTCAAGTGCTGGTCATTTTGTGGTCATCATAAACAGTCTCTTCAAGTGCCGGTCATTTTGTGGTCATCATAAACAGTCTCTTCAAGTGCTGGTCATTTTGTGGTCATCATAAACAGTCTCTTCAAGTGCCGGTCATTTTGTGGTCATCATAAACAGTCTCTTCAAGTGCCGGTCATTTTGTGGTCATCATAACAGTCTCTTCAAGTGCGGTCATTTTGTGGTCATCATAAACAGTCTCTTCAAGTGCCGGTCATTTTGTGGTCATCATAAACAGTCTCTTCAAGTGCCGGTCATTTTGTGGTCATCATAAACAGTCTCTTCAAGTGCCGGTCATTTTGTGGTCATAATAAACAGTCTCTTCAAGTGCCGGTCATTTTGTGGTCATCATAAGCAGTCTCTTCAAGTGCTGGTCATTTTGTGGTCATCATAAACAGTCTCTTCAAGTGCCGGTCATTTTGTGGTCATCATAAACAGTCTCTTCAAGTGCCGGTCATTTTGTGGTCATAATAAACAGTCTCTTTAAGTGCTGGTCATTTTGTGGTCATAATAAACAGTCTCTTCAAGTGCGGTCATTTTGTGGTCATCATAAACAGTCTCTTCAAGTGCCGGTCATTTTGTGGTCATCATAAACAGTCTCTTCAAGTGCCGGTCATTTTGTGGTCATAATAAACAGTCTCTTCAAGTGCTGGTCATTTTGTGGTCATCATAAACAGTCTCTTCAAGTGCCGGTCATTTTGTGGTCATAATAAACAGTCTCTTCAAGTGCCGGTCATTTTGTGGTCATCATAAACAGTCTCTTCAAGTGCTGGTCATTTTGTGGTCATCATAAACAGTCTCTTCAAGTGCTGGTCATTTTGTGGTCATCATAAACAGTCTCTTCAAGTGCGGTCATTTTGTGGTCATCATAACAGTCTCTTCAAGTGCCGGTCATTTGTGGTCATCATAACAGTCTCTTCAAGTGCCGGTCATTTTGTGGTCATCATAAACAGTCTCTTCAAGTGCCGGTCATTTTGTGGTCATCATAAACAGTCTCTTCAAGTGCCGGTCATTTTGTGGTCATCATAAACAGTCTCTTCAAGTGCCGGTCATTTTGTGGTCATCATAAACAGTCTCTTCAAGTGCCGGTCATTTTGTGGTCATCATAAACAGTCTCTTCAAGTGCCGGTCATTTTGTGGTCATCATAAGCAGTCTCTTCAAGTGCCGGTCATTTTGTGGTCATCATAAACAGTCTCTTCAAGTGCTGGTCATTTTGGGGGTCATCATAAACAGTCTCTTCAAGTGCTGGTCATTTTGTGGTCATCATAAGCAGTCTCTTCAAGTGCCGGTCATTTTGTGGTCATCATAAGCAGTCTCTTCAAGTGCCGGTCATTTTGTGGTCATCATAAGCAGTCTCTTCAAGTGCCGGTCATTTTGTGGTCATCATAACAGTCTCTTCAAGTGCCGGTCATTTTGTGGTCATCATAAACAGTCTCTTCAAGTGCTGGTCATTTTGTGGTCATCATAAACATCTCTTCAAGTGCTGGTCATTTTTGGTCATCATAATAGTCTCTTCAAGTGCTGGTCATTTTGTGGTCATCATAAACAGTCTCTTCAAGGTATGCTGGTCATTTTGTGGTTTTCATCATAACAGTCTCTTCAAGTGCCGGTCATTTTGTGGTCATCATAAACAGTCTCTTCAAGTGCCGGTCATTTTGTGGTCATCATAAACAGTCTCTTCAAGTGCCGGTCATTTTGTGGTCATCATAAAGCAGTCTCTTCAAGTGCCGGTCATTTTGTGGTCATCATAAACAGTCTCTTCAAGTGCCGGTCATTTTGTGGTCATCATAAACAGTCTCTTCAAGTGCCGGTCATTTTGTGGTCATCATAAAACAGTCTCTTCAAGGCCGGTCTTTTGTGGTCTCATAAATCTCTTCAAGTGCGGTCATTTTGTGGTCATTAATAAATGTCTCTTCAAGTGCCTGGTCATTTTTGTGGTCATCATAAACAGTCTCTTCAAGTGCGGTCATTTTGTGGTATCATAAACAGTCTCTTCAAGTGCCGGTCATTTTGGTGGTCATCATTCAGCGTCATTTTGTCAATCTCTTCAAGTGCCGGTCATTTTGTGGTCATCATAACAGTCTCTTCAAGTGCCGGTCATTTGGTATAAGTCTCTCATCGGCATTAAACATCTTCAAGTCGGTCATTTTGTGGTCATCATAAACAGTCCTTCAAGTGCCGGTCATTTTTGTGGTCATATAAACAGTTCTTCAAGTGCCGGTCATTTTGTGGTCATCATAACAGTCTCTTCAAGTGCCGGTCATTTTGGTCATCATAACAGTCTTCAAGTGCCGGTCATTTTGTGGTCATCATAAACAGTCTCTTCAAGTGCTGGTCATTTTGATGGCATATAAACGTCTTTTGGCTCATCTTTGTGGTCCATAAACAGTCTCTTCAAGTCTCGTCTTTGTGGTCATCATAACAGTCTCTTCAAGTGCGGTCATTTTGTGGTCATCATAAACAGTCTCTTCAAGTGGGTCATTTGTGGTCATCATAAACAGTCTCTTGCATCCGGTCTTTGGTGGTCATCATAAACATTCTTCAAGTGCGGTCATTTTGTGGTCATCATAAACAGTCTCTTCAAGTGCCGGTCATTTGGTGGTCATCATAAACAGTCTCTTCAAGTGCGGTCATTTGTGGTCATCAAAACAGTCTCTTCAAGTGCGGTCATTTTGTGGTCATCATAAGTCTCTTCAAGTGCCGGTCATTTTGTGGTCATCATAAACAGTCTCTTTCAATGCCGGTCATTTTGTGGTCATCATAAACAGTCTCTTCAAGTGCCGGTCATTTTGTGGTCTCATAACAGTCTCTTCAAGTGCCGGTCATTTTGTGGTCATCATAAACAGTCTCTTCAAGTGCGGTCATTTTGTGGTCATCATAAAACAGTCTCTTCAAGTGCGGTCATTTTGTGGTCATCATAACATCTCTTCAAGTGCCGGTCATTTGTGGTCATCATAAACAGTCTCTTTCAAGTGCCGGTCTTTTGTGGTCATCATAAGATCTCTTCAAGTGCCGGTCATTTTGTGGTCATCATAAACAGTCTCTTCAAGTGCGGTCGTATTTTGTGGTCATTAAACATTGTCTCTTCAAGTGCGGTCATTTTGTGGTCATCATAAACATCTCTTCGTGCCGGTCATTTTGTGGTCATCATAAACAGTCTCTTCAAGTGCCGTTCATTTTGTGGTCAATAAACGTCTCTTCAAGTGCTGGTCATTTTGTGGTCATCATAAACAGTCTCTTCAAGTGCCGGTCATTTTGTGGTCATCATAAACAGTCTCTTCAATGCGGTCTTTGGTTCTGCATCTTAAACGGCTTTGGTCATCATATAGCGTCTTTCAGTGCGGGCATTTTGTGGTCATATAACAGTCTCTTCAAGTGCCGGTCATTTTGTGGCATCATAAAAGTCTCTTCAAGTGCCGGTCATTTTGTGGTCATCATAAACAGTCTCTTCAAGTGCCGGTCATTTTGGTGGTCAATAAGCTCATTCAAGTGCCTGGTCATTTTGGGTCTCATAATTAGTGCTTTCAAGGCGGTCTTTTGGTCATCATAACAGTTCTTGCAGGTCTAATTCTTCAAGTACGGATTTTGTTCATGCGTAATTTCGTTCAATACGTCTTTAGTGCGTCATTTAAGTCTCTACAGTCCTGTCATTTGGGTCATTTTTCAAAACTCTTCAAGTGCGGTCATTTTGTGGTATCAAACAGTCTCTTCAAGTGCGGTCATTGTGGTCATCTCTTAATCGGTCTTTTGTGGTCATCATACATTTTTCATGCGGTCATTTGTGGCCATAAGTCTCTTCAAGTGCGTCTTTTGTGGTCATATACGTTCTTCAATGCGGTCATTTTGGTCATCATACAGTCTTTTGTGTCATATAAACATCTCTTCAAGTGCCGGTCATTTGTGTCATATAAACAGTCCTCAACCGTATTGTAGTCATATTAAAATCTCTCAACTGTTATTTTGTGTGATGAATCAACACACGAACCATAGAAAGCAGCATAATTAAAAATCTCTCAAGTTGACCTCTTTGTGATGAATCAAGCACACGACCTTAGAAAGCAGTAATTAAAAATCCTCTCAAGTGACCTCTTTGTGTGAATCAGACACGAAACCATAAAAGCAGCATAATAAAAATCCTCTCAATGTGACCTCTTTGTGATGAATCAAGCACACGAAACCATGAAAAGCAGCATAATTAAAATCCCTCAATGTGACCTCTTTGTGATGAATAGCACACGAAACATAGAAAAGCAGCATAATTAAAAATCCTCTCAATGTTGACCTCTTTGTGATGAATCAAGCACACAAACCATAGAAAGCAGCATAATTAAAATCTCTTCAACTGTGACTCTTTGTGATGAATCAGCCACGAAACCATAGAAAAGCGCATAATTAAAAATCCTCTCAACTGTGCCTCTTTGTGATGAATCAAGCACACGAAACCATAGAAAGCAGCATAATTAAAAATCCTCTCAACTGTTGACTCTTTGTGATGAATCAAGCACACGAACCATAGAAAGCAGCATAATTAAAAATCCTCTCAACTGTTGACCTCTTTGTGATGAATCAAGCACACGAAACCATGAAAAGCAGCATAATTAAAAATCCTCTCAACTGTTGACCTCTTTGTGATGAATCAAGCACACGAAACCATAGAAAAGCAGCATAATTAAAAATCCTCTCAACTGTTGACCTCTTTGTGATGAATCAAGACACGAAACCATAGAAAGCAGCATAATTAAAAATCCTCTCAATGTGACCTCTTTGTGATGATCAAGCACACGAAACCATAGAAAAGCAGCATAATTAAAAATCCTCTCAACTGTTGACCTCTTTGTGATGATCAAGACACGAAACCATAGAAAAGCAGCATAATTAAAATCTCTCAACTGTTGACCTCTTTGTGATGAATCAAGCACACGAAACCATAGAAAAGCAGCATAATTAAAAATCCTCTCAACTGTTGACCTCTTTGTGATGAATCAAGCACACGAAACCATAGAAAAGCAGCATAATTAAAAATCCTCTCAACTGTGACCTCTTTGTGATGAATCAGCACAAACCATAGAAAAGCAGCATAATTAAAATCCTCTCAACTGTGACCTCTTTGTGATGAATCAGCACACGAAACATAGAAAGCAGCTAATTAAAAATCTCTCAACTGTGACCTCTTTGTGATGAATCAAGCACACGAAACATAGAAAGCAGCATAATTAAAAATCCTCTCAATGTGACCTCTTTGTGATGAATCAGCACACGAAACATAGAAAAGCAGCATAATTAAAAATCCTCTCAACTGTGACCTCTTTGTGATGAATCAAGCACACGAAACATAGAAAAGCAGCATAATTAAAAATCCTCTCAACTGTTGACTCTTTGTGATGAATCAAGCACACGAAACCATGAAAAGCAGCATAATTAAAATCTCTCAACGTGACCTTTGTGATGAATCAGCACACGAAACCATGAAAGCAGCATAATTAAAAATCTCTCAACTTGTTGACCTCTTTGTGATGAATCAAGCACACGAAACCATAGAAGCAGCATAATTAAAATCCTCTCAACTGTGACGTCTTTGTGATGAATCAAGACACGAAACCATAGAAAAGCAGCATATTCAAAAATCCTCTCAACTGTTGACCTCTTTGTGATGAATCAAGCACACGAAAGCATAGAAAAGCAGCATAATTAAAAATCCTCTCAATGTGACCTCTTTGTGATATCAGCAACGAAACCATAGAAAAGCAGCATAATTAAAAATCCTCTCAACTGTGACCTCATTTGTGATGAATCAAGCACACGAAGACCTAGAAAGCAGCATAATTAAAATCTCTCAACTGTGACCTCTTTGTGATGAATCAAGCACACGAAACCATATGAAAAGCAGCATTAATTAAAAATCTCTCAACTGTGACCTCTTTGTGATGAATCAAGCACACGAAACCATAGAAAAGCAGCATAATTAAAAATCCTCTCAACTGTGACCTCTTTGTGATGAATCAAGCACACGAAACCAAGAGAAATGCAGCATAATAAAATCCTCTCAACTGTGACCTCATTTGTGGAATCAAGCACGAAACAGCATGCTTCAAGTGCCGGCATTGATGGCATCTAAAAATCTCTTCAAGTGTGACTTTTGTGTATCAAACAGCGTCAAAGCCATAGCATATTGGTCATCAATAAACATCTCTTCAATCTGTCTTTTGTGGTCAATCACAGCTACACGACCATAGAAGGCATATAAACAATCTCTCAAGTGCCTCTTTGTGATGACATCAAAGCAACGACCATCAGAAGCAGCATAATATAAAATCTCTCAACTGTGCCTCTTTGTGATGATCAAGCACACGAACCATAGAAAGCAGCATATTAGAAATCCTCTCAACTGTTGCCTCTTGTGATAATCAAGCACACGAAACCATAGAAAAGCAGCATAATTAAAAATCCTCTTTAACTGTGACCTCTTTGTGATGATCAAGCACACGAAACCATAGAAAAGCAGCTAATTAAAATCCTCTCAACGTGACCTCTTTGTGATGAATCAAGCACACGAAACCTAGAAAGCAGCATAATTAAAAATCCTCTCAACTGTGCCTCATTGTGATGAATCAGCACACGAAACATAGAAAAGCAGTCATAATTAAAAACTCCAACTGTGACCTCTTTGTGATGAATCAAAGCACACGAAACCATAGAAAAGCAGCATAATTAAAAATCCTCTCAACTGTGCCTCTTTGTGATGATCAAGCATCACGAAACCTGAAAAGCGCATAATTAAAAATCCTCTCAACTGTGACCTCTTTTGTGATGAATCAAGCACACGAAACCATAGAAAAGCAGCATAATTAAAATCCTCTCAACTGTGACCTCTTTGTGTGAATCAAGCACACGAAACCATAGAAAAGCAGCATAATTAAAAATCCTCTCAATGGTGACCCATCTTTGTGATGAATCAAGCACACGAAACCATAGAAAAGCAGCATAATTAAAAATCCTCTCAACTGTTGACCTCTTTGTGATGAATCAAGCACACGAAACCATAGAAAAGCAGCATAATTAAAAATCCTCTCAACTGTTGACCTCTTTGTGATGAATCAAGCACACGAAACCATAGAAAAGCAGCATAATTAAAAATCCTCTCAACTGTTGACCTCTTTGTGATGAATCAAGCACACGAAACCATGAAAGCAGCATAATTAAAATCTCTCACTGTGACTCTTGTGATGAATCAAGCACACGAAACCTAGAAAGCAGCATAATTAAAAATCCTCTCAACTGTTGACCTCTTTGTGATGAATCAAGCACACGAAACCATAAAAAGCAGCATAATTAAAAATCCTCTCAACTGTGACCTCTTTGTGATGAATCAAGCACACGAAACCATAGAAAAGCAGCATAATTAAAAATCCTCTCAACTGGTGACCTCTTTGTGATGAATCAAGCACACGAAACCATAGAAAAGCAGCATAATTAAAAATCCTCTCAACTGTGACCTCTTTGTGATGAATCAAGCACACGAAACCATAGAAAAGCAGCATAATTAAAAATCCTCTCAACTGGTGACCTCTTTGTGATGAATCAAGCACACGAAACCATAGAAAAGCAGCATAATTAAAATCTCTCAACTGGTGATCACTTTTGTGATGAATCAAGCACACGAAACCAAGAAAGCAGCATAATAAAATCCTTCAACTGTGACCTACTTTGTGAAATCAGCTCACGAACCATAGAAAGCGCATATTTCAAAAACCGTCTGTCACTTTGTCACAACCATTTGTGTACTCATGTCACAAACCATAGAAAGCAGCTTTAAACCTCACGACCTTGTATTCCAAACCATGGCCTTGTCCACTGTTCTTTGTCATCAAGCACACGTCATGAAAACACTATCTGTCAAACGTTGACCGTCTTGATAAATCAGTCACAACCACCTCTGCATTTGTATCAGGCAAAAACACCGTCGTCACTTCTGTCACAACCACCCTTGTCACTTCTGTCAAAACACCCGACTACCGTCTGTCACTTCTTCAAACACCGTCTGTCATCTGTCCACCGTCTGTCACTTCTGTCACACCACCGTCTGTCACTTCTGTCAAAACAGTCTGTCACTTCACACCGTCTGTCACTTCTGTCACAAACCACCGTCTGTCACTTTGTAAACACCGTCTGTCACTTCTGTCAAACCACGTCTGTCATTCTGTCAAACACCGTCTGTCACTCCCGTCTGTCACTTTTAAACCACCGTCTGTCACTTCTGTCAAACCACGTCTGTCACTTCTGTCACAACACCGTCTGTCACTTCTGTCAAAACCACCGTCTGTCACTTCTGTCACAACCACGTCTGTCACTTCTGTCAACAACCACCGTCTGTCACTTCTGTCAAAACCACCGTCTGTCACTTCTGTCAAAACACCGTCTGTCACTTCACCGTCTGTCACTTCTGTCAAACCACCGTCTGTCACTTCTGTCAAAACCACCGTCTGTCACTTCTGTCAAACCACCGTCTGTCACTTCTGTCACAACACCGTCCGTCTTCACTCGTTCTGTCAAAACCACCGTCTGTCACTTCGTACAACCACGTTCGCTTCTGTCAAAACCACCGTCTGTCACTCACCGTCTGTCACTTCACACACGTCTGTCACTTCACCGTCTGCATTCTGTCAAACTCACCGTCTGTCACTTCACCGTCTGTCACTTCACCGTCTGTCACTTCACCGTCTGTCACTTCTGTCAAAACCACCGTCTGTCACTTCACCGTCTGTCACTTCTTCAAAACCACCGTCTGTCACTTCTGTCACAACCACCGTCCGTCACTTCACCGTCTGTCACTTCTGTCAAAACCACCGTCTGTCACTTCCTCTTACTTTGTCAAACCACGGTCTGTCACTTCACCGTCTGTCACTTCTGTCAAAACCACCGTCTGTCACTTCACCGTCTGCACTTCTGTCAAAACCACGTCTGTCACTTCACCGTCATTCACTTCTTCAAAACCACGGTCTGTCACTTCACCGTCTGTCACTTCTGTCAAAACCACGTCTGTCACTTCACCGTCTGTCATTTCTGTCATAATCACTCTCACTGTCGCACAACCACCGTCTGTCACTTCACCGTCTGTCACTTCTGTCACAACACACGTCGTCATCGTCACTTCACCGTCTGTCACTTCTGTCAAAACCACCGTCTGTCACTTTCACGCATTCACTTCTGTCACAACCACGTCTGTCACTTCACCGTCTTCACTTCTGTCAAAACCACCGTCTGTCACTTCACCGTCTGTCACTTCTGTCAACCACGTCTGTCACTTCACCGTCTGTCACTTCTGTCAAACCACCGTCTGTCACTTCACCGTCTGTCACTCTTCAAACCACCGTCTGTCCACTTCACACGTCTGTCACTTCTGTCAAAACCACCGTCTGTCACGTCTGTCACGTCTGTCACTTCACCGTCGTCACTTCTCAAACACCGTCTGTCACTTCACTTGTCAACTCACCGTCTGTCACTTCACCGTCTGTCACTTCTGTCAAACCACCGTCTGTCACTTCACCGTCTGTCACTTCTGTCAAACCACGTCTGTCACTTCACACTCTGTCCACTTCAGTCTACCCACGTCTGTCACTTCACCGTCATTCACTTCTGTCAAAACCACGGTCTGTCACTTCCGTCTGTCACTTCTGTCAAAACCACCGTCTGTCACTTCACGTCTGCACTTCTGTCAAACCACGGTCTTATTCACTTCTGGTAAACTCACGTCTGTCACTTCACCGTCTGTCACTTCTGTCAAAACCAAACTTCTGTCACTCACCATCTGTCATTTCTGCAACACGCTGTCACATCTTGTCATATACCGTCTGTCATTCACCGTCTGTCACTTTGTCAAAACCACCGTCTGTCACTTCACTCTGTCACTTCTTCCAACCACCGTTGTCACTTCTGTCAAACCCGTCGTCATCACTATCACAACCTGCAAACTTCTTCACCTTAACCCAGTGGTGCACTTCATGCTCTATAGTTCTTTCTTTAGTCACTGGGTAATCAGTTCCTCCCTTGTTTGTATTAACGTCAAAGAAATTCAATTCACAAGCGATCAAATTCATGAAACACATCTGTGTATTACCGATCATATGTTCACCTTTAAAACTCAGTATCTGTTATATTGTTAAACAGAAACACGCAGCTCTCTTTAAAATCTATACTAGTGCTGTCATATTTACGTTATGGTCATCTTTCACTGCAAAAGTTGAACAATCAAGACGATGCTCACACACTGTCCTATTCATCCTCACATTCTTCAAACCACGCTATGTTCACGTTCACCTCAACGACTTCAGCTGTCACCACGGCTGACCATGCTCTGATTCATCTGCTCCTCACGTGTACTCGAAACCACGTCTGTTATTTACCGTGCGTCCTGCCCATCTTACAACGTCAGATAAGATCGATTTTATGAACTTCCATTTTCGGGAATACCCAGAAAGATGCTTTCCTTCCGTCAAATGCAAAAGTTGGTAGACGCTCGTTGGACGAGGAAATCAATAATCATATTACACAGAGACGAAAGTATGAGTCATCTGATTAACGTCGGCACTGGAAAGAAAAATGAACACTGCCGTTGAACGGGCTCTGAAATCTCCGTTTATGTTACAGTGATTTTACCCAGGATAGTTTCTATTTCTGAACGACTGTGGTATTAACGATAGCAACAACAACACTATCAACTGCTGTCGCAACAATAGATATAAACAGCAGCTTCATTAACAGTATCAGCAAGGAAACATCAACAATCATAACAAAATTAACGACAAAAGCGTCAACAACAATTAAACACCAACAATTTCAACGCCAGTAAGAACAAACGGCATCAATATTACCATTATCAACAATACTGAAAACAACATAAATGACTTGAACGTAATGTAATTATTATTATTGTAACAGCAGTAACAACAACGTCAATAACAATAACGTGAGAAGAGCATCAACAACAAAAACATTAATAGCAGCATTATCATCAACAATGACATCAGCAACAGTGACAATGGTACAACGTTAACCATTGAAAAAATAAAATTGGAAATGAAATGAGGCAGGGAACAGTAAACAATAAACAGTAAACAAGTGGGGTAACTTTTGCTCCCATAAGAAAACCTAACACAGTAATTTTTATTCAAGATTGGCACAGCGTTTTAAACTTGAATAAAGTCAGACAAATACATAGACGAACAATCTAATAGTGGGGGAAAAAACAAGCGCAGGCTAACAACTGAACTGTCTTCATACTTGGCAAAGATTTGGACTTAAGGGGTGGGGGGGGGGGTTGAAGATGGAGAAACTGGGAACATGAAATTAAGAAAATATATTACAGATATGAAAACTCTTCACTAGCTGCATAAGGGAACCACTGTAATCCCCTTAGCAACAACAACAACAACGGTGACAACAACGTAAACAACAAAGAGAGAAGTACTAACACTTCACCAGCAATAACGTTAACAATTGCAAGAACAAGATTTAACAAAACAACAACAACAGCAACAACAACAACGACAAGAAACATCCAGAACGCAGTAACAGGCAAACAAAATGAACAGTATCAGCAACGGCAACAACAAAACAAAACAAAAACAAAAACACGGCAATAACAACACACAAAAAAAACCCAAAACCAACACCAGCCAGAACAAGAACGGCAAGACCAACAACATCCATTTCAACAAACACTAACAACTTCCACAAACAGCGACGTCTTCACCGACGACTTCAACAACACCGTCCTCAGCAAAGCCCACTCACCAGTTCTGCCTTCAGAGCGCTCCACCGGGGACACGCCCTCGGCCCCGCGCAGCATCGGCGTCAGGATGATCCCCAGGATCAGCAGGATGGCGAGTATCCTGATCCCAGCAAGGAGAACTCTGCTGCCACCACTACAACCAGCCATGCTGGCTCTGTTACCGTCTCCCAGTCCTCCCGATCGTCACATCAGGCGCTCTTCGGCACTTCTGCTGCTTTCTCTCTCTCTCTCTCTCTCTCTCTCTCTCTCTCTCCTCGAGATCCCCCCCCCCCCCACCACCACCACCCCCTCACCCTTTACTCTCTTCCGCTCTCTTTCTCTCCGTCCCCTTTCCTCTCGCTTACATTTTGTGCCAGCGAGCGCGGCACCGGGTGAAGGGGAGAGAACTCCGGCAACATCCAATTACCTCCCTTGCCGCCGCCCCGGACGGCACAAGGCTCGTTAGGGGTAATCTGGATTATTCCCCTTGATACCACAGGTGGCGTGGTTAGGGTGGGCAGGAGGCCATTTTGGAGGGGACCTGTGAGGAAAGGAGGGGAAGGCGAGAAGTGTGTGTGTTTGTTTGCATTGTGCTGTGGTGTGTCTGTGTGCGTGTGCGTGTCTGTCTGTGTGTGTGTGTTTGTTTATCTGTCTGTCTGTACTTCTGTTCTGTTGTGATGTGTGTGTGTGTGTGTGTGTGTGTGTGTGTGTGTGTGTGTGTGTGTGTGTTTTATCTGTCTGT
>CM065743.1:25318068-25320568 GCA_033310375.1 Conus canariensis
GTGTGTGTGTGTGTGTGTGTGTGTGTGTGTGTGTGTGTGTGTGTGCTTGGAGGTAGGACACTATCCTTCTATCTATATATTCTCTCAACTGATCGAGAATATGTCAATCTTTCTATCTTGACAGATGAAAATGTAGTTTATCTATGGGTCGACGTATCTATTTTTATCAAGCAGTCTTTCTTTCTATCAACCAGTCTATCTATTTATCCATCTATCTGTCTCGTTGTCAATCTATCTGTCTGTCTATCCATCCATCCATCCATCCAATCCATCCATCCATCTATCTATCTATCCATCGATTAACCGATCGATCTAACTAGCTAGCTAGCTAGCTAGCCAGCGATCTGTCGACCAAAACAAAGAGCTAGTTTGAATAGAAAAACTGAATTGAATCAAGACCCCTAAAGACTCGCAGAAGACGCACAGACAAACCACACTTTACACAAAACGAGAGGATATCGTGTAGTTGAAGGAAGGGGAGGCAGAAGAAGAGAAGAGGGGGGGGGGGAGGGGGGGGGGTTAATGGAACTGACGATGGGCTGAATGAGGCAGGGAGAGGGGGAGGGGGGTGATGGAAGAGAAGGGAGCGCGGAAGGAGTTAGAAAAGTGGGACGGGGTGAGGGGTGGGGGAGGGAAAGAGAGGCGGGGTGGGACCGGAAAGGTTGGGTTGGAAAGAGACACTACAGTACTCACAGACATGAGAGTACGCCAACTGCAGATAACCATGGTTACTGTTTTGACACGAAAATCACACTGATTATGACTGTTGTTTTTTTATACGAAGAAAAAAAATCATATCACGTCATAAGCATTTATTGGATAAAACAGACAATCATCGCACACAAATGTTCATTTTCAAAAAGAAATAGCTAACTATCACGTGAAAGTTTGAAAGAACAGTGTCGTAGTCAATAAGCAAATGAAATGATCGAGTTATCGATCACAAATAACTGTTTTTTATCTGAAAATAACTGCTATCATGTGAAAAATGTTTTATTTGGTAATTGGTTGAGGTTTGTTTGTTTGTTTGTTTTTTGTTTTTGTTTTTTTTTTCTCAAGAAGATGGCTGCCTGTACGTGATACTATCTTTTTCGTCAGTGAAATCAGTCCTTTTAACTGTTTCCTTGATCAAAAATTCCTACTTTGGTTGAAAGCGGTATGAAAAATATCCTAACAATGATTATGACTTTTGGAGCCTAGTGCGCTTCCATTGAGAGTCCTGGCGTGTTTGGTGCAGTCTCGGTGACTTGGTGTCTTTGTGAGTGATGGATCTGGGAACGCTTGTACTGCTTTGTTTGATGCTGCCATGGATTAGTGTGGTAATCGCTTCTTCGTAATGTACAGGCTGTTTGCAGCTTTTAATTACATGTGTATGGAGTGCATATGTGTGTACCTCTGGAAAGGTGTGTCATCATGTGGGCGTGTGTGTGTGTGTGTGTGTGTGTGTGTGTGTGTGTGTGTGTGTGTGTGTGTGTGTGTGTGTATGTGTGTGTGTGTATGCGTGCGTGCGTGCGTGCGTGCGTGCATGCGTGCGCGCGTGCACGCCCGTGTGTTTGTGTATGTGTCTGTGTGTGTGCGTGCGTATGTGCGTGTATGCGTGTGACAGATTGTTCGCGATAATCCGAAATTGGAATAGGAAGGATGTGTTTGAGTGTGTGTGTGGTGGGGGGGGGGGGGGGGGGGGGGGGGAGGAGAAAGAGAGAGAAAGAGATTAAAACGGTTAACGTCTCACAGCCTAATAACAACAAGGACAGTGAACAGTTACGAGATTCACCGTGTCAGGGACATGACATCATGGAAAACGGAGCTCACCCCGCTCCTTCTGCTGCCTTAACCTTCCCTCGACTGAATCAAGTAGCCAGTACCCATTTCCCACTGGACGGACAGAGCGGGTTGTCAACCCATCCAAATCCCATTCCACGAGCAGCCTGAAATCAGCAGTCGGCTTCATAGCCACAACCTCCAACCATTCCACCACAGGTCCCAGAGAGGGAGGGAGGGAGGGAGAGACAGAGACCAGGAGAGAGAAAGAGATAGAGACACAGACACAGACACAGAGAAAGAGAGAGAGAGAGGGAGAGGGAGACAGACCGACAAAAAGACAGAGAGACAGAGACAAAGAGAGAGAAAGAGAGAGAGACAGAGAGAGACAGAGAGAGTGAAAATGAGAGTTAAAGTGACAGAAAGACTGAGAGAGAAAGAGAAGTCAAAGACAGACAGACAGACAGAGACAGAGAGATAGACAGAGGATAAGAGAGAGAGAGAGCGACAGAGACAGAGAGAGACAGAGAAAGAGAGAGAGAGAGACATAGAGAGACAGAGACAGAAAGAAAGACAGAAACATAGACAGAGAGAGAGAAAGAGAGACAGATAGACCGAGAAAAAGAGAGACAGAGACAAAGAGAAAAGAGAGAGAGACAGACAGACAGACAGACAGACAGACAGACAGACAGACAGAGACAGAGAAAGAGAAAGAGAGAGAGATGAACAGTTGTATTGA
>CM065743.1:25328068-25338068 GCA_033310375.1 Conus canariensis
TGTTCCCGCGGTGCCTTCCCACGAGATAGATGGACACCCCCCCCCCCCCCCCCTTTCACCTTTTCCCCAGTCTCCTGCCCTCCCCCCTCCCTTTCAGACCTCTCTCTCTCTCTCCTCTCCTCTCTCTCTCTCTCTCTCTCTCCTCTCTCTCTCTCTCTCTCTCTCTCTTCTAGAGCATCAGCGAGCGCAAATTCTCTTTGCTTCGGTAACTTTCGTTGTCGTCGCGGAATGTGTGTGTGTGTGTGTGTGGTGTGTGTGTGTGTGTGTGTGTGTGTGTGTGTGTGTGTGTGTGTGTGTGTGTGTGTGCATGCGTGCGATTGTAAGTTTTATGTATGTGTCAAGTGCGTGAAACCTCTCACAAAAGGCATTAAACGCTTAGAGGAAAAAGGGACGTTGTACGTAGTATACAAATAGGTAATAGAACCATTAACAAGTATGCCTTACCCATCGCACACGGTCGAACCGTGCCAAGGAGGACGAAGCGGTCAGGTGACAGATGGCACCAAAGGTAGTAAGGAGTTCGGACCTGCCCGACAGCGAAAGGGGAGAGGGACGTAACCACTAGGACCTCGGTGCACCAAGTGAGCGCTAAATACTCAGTCAGCTGAGGTTCTTTTGTAAACAGTCAGTGAAGAGCAGGAGTCTTGGACTCGTTCGGATGGTATTGCCGTGGGTCACTGTGTTGGTTCTATTGTCAGGCTGGTTGAACGCGCGTGGATGTTGTTATCGTAGCCCTCTTTAAGATAATTACTGTGTTAAAGTGGCCTCCGAAGTCGGCGGGAATTTTCGATGTCCATCTGGTGCCAAGTGTTTGTTTGCTAATCAATTAGGTAGGGATGTGTGTAAATGCAGATGTGTGGAGAATGTAGCGAATGGAGAATTCACAGCACTTGTGAACTAGGGGTTTGAGAAGCAGCATGGACAAAGGCATGGCCCGAAGGGGAATCCTTTGTTTCCATTCCTATATAAAGTGAGGGAGAACAACGAGAAGGAAAAGAACACCAGGAGAGAGAGAGAGAAGGCAGAGGAGAGAGAGAGAGAAGAGAGGAGGGTGGGCAGGACAGAGAACGGGTCGAGAGAAACGTGGTCTGGGAGATAGAAGAGACAGCAAAGTCTTAGGGAAAAGACAAGCTGGAAGAGAAGAAAACTAAGTTTGAAACCCAGAGGTGGGTGAAGACAGACAAACTGAAATTGAACCCAGAGGTGGGTGAAAGAGACGAAGAAGAAGAGTTCTACGTCGAGATCCCAGAGACGACCACGAAGACCCAGTCCTGAAACCTGGAGCCAGTCAACCAAGGGCCTCACCATCAAGCAGTGCTGAAGAAGACGTGAAGAGACTTTTCAAGAACTGTGGTGTGGTGTGAAAGCGTGGTTGTGTGTGTGAAAACCTGGCCAGGTAAGAAGTCATTTTTATTATAACCCGGGATTAGGAAGTATTGATCTTTTATGTGTTGATTTGTTCATTTTGTGTAATTGGATTTTTCATGTTTGATTATAAGTAGCATAGAAATTGTATTTCTTGTGCTCAGTCGTGTTAGAAGGGAAACGAATGCGTGACATCCCATTCCCAGAGAGAGGTGAATGTTTGGTGGGCGCATGAGTGTGCATATGCGTGTACGAGTGCAAAGATAACCTTGGTGTGTTAAACCTGACTAATAATACATCAACTTAGTGCACTTAAGCAATACCATCACGATTTCCCCCGTCCTGGACAAAGTGGCGAGCCTGCCAGGATTGCATGGCCCAAATTAGTCTCAGGCGGGAAACAAAGTGAGTACTAGAGTAGTACTGGGGCGAAGCGTCCACTAAAGGCAATTTTAATTAGCTCTTCTAATTATTTCCTTTAGTTCTTTGAGTGTTGAGTATTGACTTGTGTGTAGGGTGGTTGTATTAATCAAAGGTCGTTCCGAGAAACGAAGAACGAGGTTCTAGTCTTAACTCTCACAGAAGCTGTGGTTTAAGATTAAGGCTCCTTTGTGTTGGGAACACTACCACTGGTTGGTGTACTCGTAACGTTTGGTCGATAAACTGTTTACTGACTTTTCCGGGTCTATAAGAGTAACTGTTTTAGTAGTGCTAAAACGACAAAATGGCTGAAGAAAGTTTTACCCCCATTGAGAAACTGATGAGTTTAGGGGAGAAACTAGGATATACAGGAGATGAACTGCGTAAGTTCATAGAGACTCAGCAGAAGACTGAGAGAGATGAAAGGGCTGAAAGAAGGAAGTTTGAAAAGGAACAGCTCGACGCTGTCAAAAGAAACTCAGAGGTCGAGGCTGAGAAACTTCGGCTTCAAACAGAATCAGCAAACGCTGAGGCCGAGAGACTAAGACTTGAAAACTGCTGCGTCGAGGGCGAGAGCAGAAGCGGAATCAGAGATTTTAGCCAAACAAATTGAGTTGGAAAGAATAAAATCTGAAAATCGTAGTGAAATAGACACCAGTTCTGAGTCAGTAGGCCGCAGATTAAGTTGCGCACCTAGACTTAAACTCCCACTGTTCAGAGAAGAAACTGATTCGATCGATGCCTATATCAGTCGGTTTGAATCGGTTGCCGAGCACGAGGGCTGGCCCGAAGATGACTGGGCAATAAACCTGTCTGCCTTACTGACAGGTCGTGCGTTACACACTGTTTCCACCTTACCCAAAGGTGATCAGAGGGATTTTGACAAGGTGAAACAAGCAGTACTAAAGGCATATGATTTGACTGAAGAAGGTTTTAGGCGTAAGTTTCGCGAGGCGAGAATCGAACAGGGTGAGACATACACACAGTTCGGAGTTAGACTAGAACACTATTTCAACAAGTGGGTAGAACTTAGTGGAGTAGACAGTGATTTTGAAGGCCTCAAGACACTGGTGATGAAGGAACAGATACTTGATGGTTGTGGGACAGGCCTCACAATCCACATTAAGGAAAAAGGTGCAACCACAATAGCTGAGGTACTTCAGACGGCAGAGACTTACCGTGAAGCAAGGCGTGACTTGCCACGGCAAGGGGAAAACTCGAAAGCAAAACCTAAAGATAGCAGGACTGGACATTCCTCACACAATGGGTCAGGATTACCCGCCCGTAGGCCCATGCCGTCACGTGAGCACACGAGGGTGAGTGCCGACGGCCACCCGGACAAGATCGTAGACAAGCGTACTTGTTTCATGTGTGGCAAGACCGGCCACGTGGCTAGAGACTGCCGATTTAGACCTCAGAAAGCTGCAGCAATGAGGGTCAGGCCAAGAGAAAGGCAGGCAGCAAAAGATGAAAAAGATGACAGTGTTATTTTGTCTGGACTGTGCTGTGTGTTCACAGATTCAGGCGATAACATGGATGTGCACAAAGGCAGAGTAGGGGACAATGTGGTTAATGTCATTAGAGACTCTGGGTGCACTGGCGTAATGGTGAAGGAGTCCCTGGTTAAGAAGGGACAATTCACAGGTAAAACACAGAGGTGTAGACAAATAGATGGAACAGTGGCAGAATTCAAAACGGCCCTGGTGGTTATTGATACACCATTCTATAGTGGAGTCGTACAGGCTTTGGCTGTTCCAAAGCCGCCGTATGATCTGGTAATTGGAAACATTCCAGGAGCACGTGGGTATGGAGACCCAGACCGTGATTTCTGTGTTGAATCAGGGAAAAGATTTCTGGGGAGAGAAAGGCCCCAGGCAGTCACACACTCCAGAAAGCATTGGAGCGTGTCCGGTGAGACTAACCCCACTCACTTACGGGAGGAACAAAAGGGCGATTACTCTCTTAGTAAACTGTTTGGTTTCGCTCACACAAGGCAGAAGAAACGTGTTAAGGAGGGTACCATCGGTTTTGAGATAAAGGATGGGGTATTGTACCGAACTTTCACTCACATGAGTTCGGGGAAAACGAAGAAGCAGGTTGTCGTTCCTAGGCAGCGCAGAAAGGCGGTGATGTCCGAAAGACATGTGACGTCAGCCTCGGGCCATCTCGGTAGGAAGGCCACACAAAAGGTTGTGACGCGGGAGTACTACTGGCCCGGTATCCTAGGCGATATCAGGCGCTTCTGCAGACAGTGCAACACGTGTCGCGGTGTTTGGCATGGTGTGTTAGGGAGCGAAGAAAGTGTGACGGGGCCGTAGACCAAATTAAAATGGTCGGGCGAAAAGTCAGGTATTGGGTGCGTGTGTCTTACGCGGTGTCGTGTATGCGTGATGTGGCTGGTTGCGAGCCACGTGTATGAAGAGAAAGGGAGAGAATTTCCGTAGAAACATAATGTTTATCATTATATGGCCACACGACTTAGAGCTGGTGGAAGTTTCAGACTGGTGTTGATATTTGTTTGGTTAGTGCGTACGGTATTGATTTTTCTCTAATTTTGTTACAAGGTAAATCTTGTGTGCGTTCTCTGGTGTAAGTAGGCTTATTAGAGGCCTAGATTAAAGTTGGTTTAAATGAGAGAATTGTGAGTTTCAGCTCCTTGAATGTGTTTTAGCCAATGCAGGGCATTGTCTTGAAGTGGGGGGAATTTGTCAAGTGCGTGAAACCTCTCACAAAAGGCATTAAACGCTTAGAGGAAAAAGGGACGTTGTACGTGGTATACAAATAGGTAATAGAACCATTAACAAGTATGCCTTACCCATCGCACACGGTCGAACCGTGTCAAGGAGGACGAAGCGGTCAGGTGACAGATGGCACCTAAGGTAGTAAGGAGTTCGGACCTGCCCGACAGCGAAAGGGGAGAGGGACGTAACCACTAGGACCTCGGTGCACCAAGTGAGCGCTAAATACTCAGTCAGCTGAGGTTCTTTTGTAAACAGTCAGTGAAGAGCAGGAGTCTTGGACTCGTTCGGATGGTATTGCCGTGGGTCACTGTGTTGGTTCTATTGTCAGGCTGGTTGAACGCGCGTGGATGTTGTTATCGTAGCCCTCTTTAAGATAATTACTGTGTTAAAGTGGCCTCCGAAGTCGGCGGGAATTTTCGATGTCCATCTGGTGCCAAGTGTTTGTTTGCTAATCAATTAGGTAGGGATGTGTGTAAATGCAGATGTGTGGAGAATGTAGCGAATGGAGAATTCACAGCACTTGTGAACTAGGGGTTTGAGAAGCAGCATGGACAAAGGCATGGCCCGAAGGGGAATCCTTTGTTTCCATTCCTATATAAAGTGAGGGAGAACAACGAGAAGGAAAAGAACACCAGGAGAGAGAGAGAGAAGGCAGAGGAGAGAGAGAGAGAAGAGAGAAGGGTGGGCAGGACAGAGAACGGGTCGAGAGAAACGTGGTCTGGGAGATAGAAGAGACAGCAAAGTCTTAGGGAAAAGACAAGCTGGAAGAGAAGAAAACTAAGTTTGAAGCCCAGAGGTGGGTGAAGACAGACAAACTGAAATTGAACCCAGAGGTGGGTGAAAGAGACGAAGAAGAAGAGTTCTACGTCGAGATCCCAGAGACGACCACGAAGACCCAGTCCTGAAACCTGGAGCCAGTCAACCAAGGGCCTCACCATCAAGCAGTGCTGAAGAAGACGTGAAGAGACTTTTCAAGAACTGTGGTGTGGTGTGAAAGCGTGGTTGTGTGTGTGAAAACCTGGCCAGGTAAGAAGTCATTTTTATTATAACCCGGGATTAGGAAGTATTGATCTTTTATGTGTTGATTTGTTCATTTTGTGTAATTGGATTTTTCATGTTTGATTATAAGTAGCATAGAAATTGTATTTCTTGTGCTCAGTCGTGTTAGAAGGGAAACGAATGCGTGACATCCCATTCCCAGAGAGAGGTGAATGTTTGGTGGGCGCATGAGTGTGCATATGCGTGTACGAGTGCAAAGATAACCTTGGTGTGTTAAACCTGACTAATAATACATCAACTTAGTGCACTTAAGCAATACCATCACGATTTCCCCCGTCCTGGACAGTATGTCTGTCTGTCTGTCTGTCTGTCTCTGTCTGTGACTGTGTGTACTTCAAATCTCTCGCTGGTTCTTCTACTAGCATCAGTTTACATAACGAGTCAGTCTATAGAATCCCCAGTGCATTCTGAAGTAAGATCCCAGCAGCGTAGACGAGATGCTTCAGAAGTTTACTGGGCATTACCTCACCATAAAGTAACCGTAATGGCCATACTGAAGACATTCTACAGCCAGATCTGTCCCATCATTCTTTTGTCGAGCGTGACAAAAGGGTTTTATCGTTTGTAGAATATCATTACGTATGGAAAAAGGTTATTAGAAAAAAATCTAACAACAGAGAGTGAAGAGCATGGCAAACACCTCAGTAAAACTACCCTCACATTGTAAGCGGACGCACCATTTTCCGTGTGATCAATGACAGAGTTTTGTCCCTGGACAAGCTGTCATCTTCCGGTTTTATTACTTTTGCGTCTTTGTTTTTTTCCAAGTGGAAGTGTGGTTTCTGTTTTTCATGGCCTATGCTTTCCAAAACAAAATAATAGCACAAGATTGGTCGGACTATCTTAAAACGGAAGCAACCCCCCCCCCCCCCAAAAAAAAATAAATAAATAAATAAATAATCCATGAAACTCAGCCTTGGAGGTTTGCGTTTCCCCAGACAAAGACACCAACCAGCTCACAGAGATCGAAAACAAAATGGTTAAAAAAAACTACAAACACCTGGAGTAAGTGCAAAATATATTTCGCTTTATTTAAAGCTTCTTCAGTTGCAACCATGGACCGAACTGAAAGGATGAAACACAGAACTTAAAACGAAAACAACTGAATTAAAATCAAACACTAAGCCTATTTAAAATGCACGGGTTTTTTCAGTACAAGAGTTCAGTAGCTGAACATGATCAACACACACAACCACACACCATACCTGAGCGCTAGCGCGCGTGCGCACATGTATATCTTCCTGAACAATAATGAAGGCAGGCCCGTGAATCACCGCGATAAAAAATCAAACTGAAAGAGAGGAGGGAGGAACTGGGCGTGGAAAGGGTGGGGAGGGGGGGGGGGAAAGAGGGGTGTAAAAGGGAAAGCCTCAAGTTTAACCTAGTAAAATTCAACTGTAAGTATTCACACACACACACACACTCACACATACACACACTCTCAAACTTAACCTGGCAAAACATGAATGTAAGCATTAAAACACACACACACACACACACACACACCATGTTTAACCAAGGAAAATCTGACTGTAAGCTTTAAAACACATACACACCCAAACACATACACACTCACACACATACACACACACGTACACATATACATACACCCACACCCACACACGCACCCACTCATACACACACGCGCACACACACACACACACACACACACCGGGGCTAATCCCAGACCGGGGCTAATCCCAGACATTCAGTCCAGCCGGGTACATAGTTTTTAGTTTGTACCTCCAGAATCTTTCCCTCTGCTTGCACACTGCATGGGCTGCTGGTCCTGTCGCCCCGATCTGCTCAATCACGGTTACTCTCAGGTCGTCCAGATGGTGGTCTGTGCTCTGGAAGTGACGAGCGACCAACGTTTCCCTTTTGTCCCCCTCCCTGGTCGTCGCTTGTCCTGGGGGTTCCCTGCGCTGAGCCTTGATGTCTGAACGGTGACTGTGGAATCGTTTCTTGACTGCCTGGCCTGTCTCACCCACATACTGGACATCTCTGCAGCGCGCGCAGTCCACCAGGTAGATTACGTTCTTGCTGTTGCATCCTACGTTCGTCCTGATGGTGAATTTGCTTGCGGTTCTGACGCTGCTGAAGGTGCAGGTTTCTTCCAGATGTCGCTCGCAGAGTATGCACCTTTTCGCTGAGCATTTGTAACACCCTGGCCTACTCTGGGCTTTGGGTGTAGGTGGGCAAGAGGGCATCAGGAGTCTTCTTAAGCTGATGCTCTTCCTTTCTCCAACAATAGGGGGAAGTGGCATGGCCCGCTTCATCCGTCGGCTCTGGTGTAATGTAGGCATCAGCTCTCTCAGCCATCTAGCTATAGGAGGGGGGGGGGGTGGGGTTGTGGGTAATCATAAAAGGGACTCTGTCAGCTCTCCTTTGCTGGCAGGTGTATTCCAGTGTCTGCTTACGGGGAATGGCCGACACCTTGGCGATAGCTGCTTGGAGAAGTCTCTGTGGGTACCCCCGTCTTAGGAGCTTAGCTTCTAGTTCTTTGTTTCTGGTCTGGAAGAGGTCATCTTCGGAGCAGATCCTTCTTAGTCGTAGGCACTGGCCATACGGGATACCTCTGACACAGTGCCGGGGGTGGCTGGAATGGAAAGGGAGATACATGTTCACATCAGTGGACTTTGTATGGACGTCAGTGACGATGCGGCCGTCCACTAGGCTGATGCTGACATCCAAGTAGGGCACGCTGGTACGGCCATAGTTGCAGGTGAATTTGATGGTTTGGTGTTGTTCGTTCAACCACTCGACGAACTGCAGAAGGCTCTCTTCTCCGTGCATCCACAACAGAAGGATGTCGTCTATGAAGCGGCGCCAGTGTTGAGGATCGATGGTGTAGGGGGATGTGGATAACAGACGTCGCTCCAACCAGCCCATGAATATGTTAGCAATGGCTGGAGCCATCGGTGTGCCCATGGCTGTGCCCTGTATCTGCTTGAAGAGTTCACCATCAAACTCAAAGACATTGCTGTCAAGAACATGGTTGACAACCTGGAGAAGTGTGGAGATGGAGGGGATGGAGTCCGAGAGGTGTGTCTGGTTTTGCAGCATTTCACGCAGTGATACTGTCACCTCCTCGTGAGGAATACTAGGGTAAAGGGCCACTACGTCAATAGTGGCGATCAGTACCATGTCTCCAAAGGGCTGCAGAGTGGTCTTCCAGTCCTCCAGGAGTTGCAGAACGTGTGTGGTGTCCTTCAGCTAAGAGGGTAGGCTGTGCACGACAGGCTGAAGCCAGTGGTCCACCAGTTTGGAGAGACGTTCTGTGGGGCCGTTGACGCCGGAAACTATAGGTCGGCCTGGCGGGTTTTGTTTGTCCTTATGGGTCTTGGGTAGATGATAAAACGAATGTGTTCTCACGCTGTCTTTGTCTATTAGTCCCCATTCATAAGTCTTGAGGTCAATGATCGAAAACAAACAGCGCTGAAAAAAATCACGAGAACTTCGAGCTGTGCAGAAGAAAGCAAACTACTCCTTATGAAAAGTTTTAAATATAATCGATTCTGGATGCAGAAAGCAGACCGTAGCATATCTGATCAAACGAATAGCTGAATGCATAAAATGCGAATACACGCACAGTGAGATGAGTTTGTATGACAAAAATGAGAAACGTCATTTTTGTGAGAGTCCGGGCAACAAAACTTTCTGCAACATGTGCCTATAGGCCTCGTGGAGGTTTGGAAACAAAGTAGAGCAAATAGGATTAAAAAAAAAAAAAAAATTCAAACATCAAATCAAGTGCGTACACAAGACGTCATTGTCAATAATATGTCATATCCAAGAACAAGATGGGTGGACCAGCTTATTACGTTGTCCCCAGCTCTGTGATGCGGGGTTCAGATCTCAGCAAGACAGCCTGTGAAAGCGCTCTCTGAGGCAAAGTTTTATGTTCATGTGCCTGACCTGCCTCTCAATCTTGCCAACATCCACCAGTCTAGTCCCCATCCCCCAAACGCACGCATGTGCCTCGCGCCACACACACACATAGGTATGCGCGTGCATATGGTCGTTCAAACGCATCGGTACCGCCCCGAGTCACAACCGATTTTGCATCAGTTCAAGAATGCAAATCATTGCCTAACCCTTGGAGACTCTGTCTCTCGAATTCGTGGTTTAGTGGACAATGCTGACGGTTGAAAAACTGTTCAAAAACAGCACATGCATGAGCCCAGAAAGAACAAACACACACAGAGTTAATATTCGCGTGTGTGTGTGTGTGTTGTGCGCCGGTAGTATTGTCCATTTAACAGCTGAAATTGTCGCAGTATCAGTAAAGAGATTGACTAGTATTTTTTTTTCCCTTTTAACCAAAACATACCAGATGAAAACAGTGTTTGAGTTTTAGAGTGAACACCCTAACTTTATTGAACGGGACAGTGGACGATAGCTGTTTTCAATTT
>CM065743.1:25340568-25348068 GCA_033310375.1 Conus canariensis
TTGCCTTAACTTCTTCTTTATCCACTAATTATGACATCAGCGTAACATTCCTTCTGTAAATCTTGCCCTATGCGAGCCGGACACACATCTCTCTCTCTCTCTCTCTCTCTCTCTCTCTCTCTCTCTCTCTTAGAGACACACACACATACGCGCGCACGCGCGGGCGCACACACACACACACACACACACACACACACACACACACACACACAGAGCAGGATAAAGAAAAGAAGAACAAGAGGAAGAAAGACAGGAAGGAGAAGAAAATGGAGAAGAGGACGGTGAAGATGAATGTTATAATGACAAAAACAGCACAGTAGAAAACACTTGTGGCAACTGCATCAACATCTTCAGCGAGAGAAAAAAAAAAAAGAAAAAAAAAAAACACTAAGCGCCTGACGTCTTATCTCTAAATATTAATTTCCATGCAAATGGGAGAGTCGAGGCAGGACGGGGGGGGGGGGGGGGGGGGGGGGGGGGAGGGGAAAGGAATTTTAAAAAATAAAAAAAGAATTCAGAACTCCTTTCCCTCGTGTCTTCACTCAGTGTCTCTGTGCTCTAATTATTTCGATCTATAGGGGATCCATAAAGATAGGATCTATAGACTTCCGTTCACGTGTCTGTCCTTCCTGTACTTTAAAGGGGGTCGGGGAGGGGGTGGAGGGGGAGAGCATGGATGAGTAGATGAGGGGAGGGGAGGGGTGAGTGCGATTGGAAGAGGGAAGGAGGACGCGCTGGAGGGTGAAATTGGACTGGACGTTGTACGATTATTTGTAAGAATAGGATTTAAACTTCTGTCTCTCTGACTTTTTTTAAACAGGTTTTTTTTTTTCTCCCCTCGCTGGAGTAGGGAAGCCGGGAGAGAAGGTGGGCGGGGTGGGGGGGGGGGGAGGGGGAGGAAGAGGAGTTCAATTTTCTCGCCCGACAAATTTCGATTCGGGGCTGGTTAAGTATAGGATTTGAATATTACATGACGAAGATGAAGAAGGTAAAAGAAGAAGAAGGAGGTAGAAAAAAAAAGATGAGAAAAGATGGACAGAGGTATTAGAGACTAGACGAATCAATGAATGGCTTATAAATGCTGAAGGAGTCGGATTTGTTGCCCACCGGTTGACTGGAAGTGTAACGCCATCAGTAAAGACTGTGCTTAGCAGTTTACCCCTCAGGGCGATGGGGTGGAGGAAGTGGGGGAATAGGGAGGTTGGTGGGGGGGGGGGGGTTGACACCGTGCCAATAACAAGATGAAACTTTTCTTTTTCTAAAATCATAAAAGAGGAGAAGGGGGATGCGAAGGAGGAGGGGGGGGGAGACAAAGGAAAGAGAAAGGAAAGGAGTAGTCAGAAGCCATCTAATGTTGACAATAACAAAAACGAAAAGAACAAATAAAGGCGAAAGAAAGAAAGAAAGAAAAACGTCATCAATTCTTCAGCGACGGTTCATCTACCCAATCACTGAATGTCCATCTGTAATTGTTGTCGTTGACTCCTTTCCCTGTTCATTAGTCTCGTTCATCACCCTTTGGCAGATTGTCTTCAACGTCCATGGTGCCAGATTTTGTGTTAGATTAGTCTCTCCATCGACGACTTGCTTTTTGAATTTTCAGACAGTCACGGCACTGTCCCTTGTCCATAGTTCTGGTGTGTGTACTGTGTCCCTTGTCCATAGTTCTGGTGTGTACTGTGTCCCTTGTCCATAGTTCTGGTGAATACTGCCTCACAGCCTTGATGTGCCCCCCGTGGTCGGCGGGGCTACAAACCTCATGACGTGACTTATGCATCTGTTTGCTTCAGCCCGTGAAAGTCATGATACAAAGCTTTTATCCATCCCGCTGGCCTGTCGATGCCTTTTGTTGACAGCTGTTCAAGTGGTCCAGCTCTCACATCCGCACAGGAGGATCCAGGCCTTTGAAATGAAGGCATACAGAAGACTGCTCCACATCTCCTGGACAGAGCACAGAACCAACGACTCTGTCCGAGAGCAAGTGACCACACTGGCAGGACCACAGGAACCCTTCTTGGCTACAGTCAAGAGGAGAAAACCGATGTGGTTTGGCCGGCCACGTGACACGACACGATTCGCTGGCAAAGACAATCCTGCAAGGCACATTTGAAGGAGGAAGGCAAACTACAGAGGCAGGCAAAGAAAGAACTAGTCGGAGAACGTGACAGAATGGACAGCCGTGATGGAGAAGATTAACGGAGTTGTCCCTCATCCCCCCCTCCCCCCCCCCCCCCCCCCCCCCCCCCCCCCCCCCCTACGACCACTTAGGTCACGGGAATGGGAAGAAGATTAAAGCGGATTCTCATTGTGATGCGGGAGTCGTGTCCTCGTAAAAAGATGCCAATCTCTATGCTCCCTTGTTGTGCGTGTTCCATATTTACTGAAAACTCTCACCCTGCATGGCAGCTTGCCCGCTGATATTGTGCCATGGGACCGGAGACAGCTAAATACCTAGTGACATGGTGCGAAGACGTCATGCATGTTTTATACGTCATCATCTACATATTTGTTTGTCTTTCATTTGATGTCATCAGTCCCGAAGACGGTCTACGACCGAAACGTTGACGACTCCCCCCCCCCCCCCCCCCCCCCCCCCCCCCCCCCCCCCCCCCCCCCCCCCCCCCCCCCCTTTTGCAAACTTCAAAGATCGTTTTTATTTGTGAAAAAGATCAGCAGTCAAGAATCAATTTTTATACGTCAACATGGGTTTACTACATACAGCATAAAAGTACGCCACATTGCACTTGACCATTTGTTTGGACTGTAGACTGTCATTGAGCTCTCTCTTACTTATGACAAAGTATGTCATCATGCACTTGACCACTTGACCATTTGTCTGGTCTGTAGACTGTCATTGAGCTCTCTCTTACTTATGACAAAATATGTCATCATGCACTTGACCATTTGTTTGGACTGTAGACTGTCATTGAGCTCTCTCTCTCATTGGCCCTGCCAGGTTATCACGTCACGCTACAAACCGCCAAAATGGGAGCAAGGCTGAACCAAGAAGTGATCTGGGCTTCTGTTTCGAAAACAGCAAACAAAAAGACTAGGAAACACTCACTTCTATGACATGCATGCCATCCCCGATGCTTGCTTTTCTGACTGAATAGCGAACAGATTGGGTAACTCTTGCTCCCATGATGGCACAACTGCACGCCCATAACTGCCATCGAATGTTGCTTATGACACCAACGGTAAGACACGGTTTTGTCCATCACCGGACACTCTCCGTTGTCCCAGCGGAAATGCCAACACTGTACACACAGAACACACAAGAAGACATCCCCCCCAAATGCTTGCTTACATGCCGTGTACCTAACACAAGTACACAGCAACAACAACGAGTTTGGAATGTCTCTTTTTATGTCTCGTTGTTTCTTCTGTATGTTCTGTTTGGGTTTTCTGCTGGGCGATCTGGTGTCTTAAGCAGTATTATGCGCGTGCGATTATCTCCTCATGGAAACAAGAGTCACCGTGCTTGTTCTTTATTTACTTTTTCACTTTTCCCAGCGTCATTTCAGATTTCCTTAATTTACTTACGTTTTGGACATTGAAAACAAAAGCTACATGTTTTTGTATATTGAAAGTCTTACATACGGAAAATTACATACAAGTGACGTGTTTCCGATGCAAACATTGCTCTGTTTTGGGAAGCCGAATTCATCATAACGTCGACAGAGCCTGATTTTCGACGTCATAAATGCCAGTGATGCTACGACCGCCAGTCAACACAGGATGCAAAGCGATGCTCTCTTCCCATCCACCCCACCCACCCCCTCCCTCCCTTACTCTTTCACACCCGTTAAAAATTGAAGTTCGACTGATCTTTTGCGTCAAAGTCATGTTTTTTTTAACCTATGTGTGATCAATCTCTCTCTCTCTCTCTCTCTCTCTCTCTCTCTCTCTCTCTCTCTCTCTCTCTCTCTCTCTTTATACCACCCCTCATTGACAGCTAGAGGAGGTCATGGGATTGACCTTTTCCCCCACTGCTGATGACCTCAAGCCTGATGACTCCCCCCCCCCCCTACCGTAGCCCCTTCCCCTTTCCCTTCCCCTTTCCCATCCCTCCTCGGGAGACAATACACTGACCCCTACCCACTGTTGTTGGAAGAATCAGAACTATCCCTTGATCCTCAAACTTCCTCTGAGCTTCGCCAAGTCTTATAACCACTGGCAGATTCTTTAGCAGTAATTCTTCGTCTTTCTCGTTTAATACTGTTCGTTACAATACAGTACTATTGCTCACCATAGAAAACTGTTGCGTAGTTTTACCGCTGATGAAAATGGTGGTGGCTGATGATGGCCAGTTCTAAACAACCCTGACCTTTGACCCTATGCGGCATGCTTTCTTGACCACCGTTAGGCAACCACGGTATCGGCCACAGCGGCAGCCTGCAGGAAAAGCAGGGGAGAAAACAATGGCGTCAGCATCAGCAGCCATTACAGCACCAGCAGCTGCACCGTCGAAACTTGCAGCTGACAGCAGCAATGACAAGCGGCCCCATAGCCTCAGCAGTAAGGGTCGCGGCAAGAGCACCAGTCGAAGCAGCAGCGCCAATACCCGTAGTAGAGCTGTAATTGCAACACCCCCCCCCCCCCCCCCCCCCCTCCCCCACACACACACACCACACCTCTCTCTCTCTCTCTCTCTCTCTCTCTCTGAATAATCGTTTACTCTCACAGCTGTCGCACTGAACCAGTTTGAGTTTAATCGAAACGAAATGAATGCAGCTTTCAGGCATTTGATTTTATTTCTAGGGAGTTATTGGGGCCCTTTCTGATAGAATTAACGGTAAGTTATTTTGGTGTGTAAATTGTTGGAAATGAACAGGTGTCACGTGTTTAAAAAAAAAAAAAAAAAAAAAAGCCTTTATGATGGTGCCTTACGGATTGCATACAACGGACGTCACGAAAAAAAAAAATGCATTTTTTAGGATGTTTCACGGAGTGTATTACAGAGGCCACAAAAATGCGTTCACTATGGTATTCCATTGACAGAATACAATGCAGGCCACAAAAAGCGTTCACTATGGTATTCCATTGACAGAATACAATGCAGGCCACAAAAAGGCGTTCACTATGGTATTCCATTGACAGAATACAATGCAGGCCACAAACATCGTTCTTTGGGGTGTTCCATGGACTGCAGAGAACGGAAGCAACGAAAAATGCGTCACTGGTGTCCCATCATTGGAAGCAGAAAATGGTTCACTATCCATGCATGCAACAGAGGCCACAAAAATGCGTTCACTATGGTGCTCCTTGCAACAGAGGCCAAAAAATGCATTCACGTGGTGCTGCTCCTGCATGCAACAGAGGCCACAAAAAATGCATTCACCTGTGCTGCTCAATGCAAACAAGATGGCCACAAAACAATGCATTCACTGTGCTGCTCAATGCAACAGAGGCCACAAAACAAAACAAAAAATGCATTCACTGTGCTGCTCAATGCAACAGAGGCCACAAAAATGCATTCACTGTGCTGCTCAATGCAACAGAGGCCACAAAAATGCATTCACTGTGCTGCTCAATGCAACAGAGGCCACAAAAAATGCATTCACTGTGCTGCTCAATGCAACAGAGGCCACAAAAAATGCATTCACTGTGCTGCTCAATGCAACAGAGGCCACAAACAATGCATTCACTGTGCTGCTCAATGCAACAGAGGCCAAAAATGCATCACTGTGTGCAATGACAGAGGCACACATAGCAGTAGCAGTAGTAGTAGTGCTAGTACTGCAACCACGATGCCCCAGTATTGGGTTTATCGGATTTTTCAAGTACTTTTTAAGACGGCTCCGATTTACGGAAAGAAACCAGTTTGTATATGCCATTTTGCCATTACACCCTTTTCGCGAAAGCTAATTGTTAAATGTTGATCCATACGTTACGAATTAAACACACCACACACACACACACACACACACACACACACACACACACACACACACACACGTATACACGCGCACACACACACACACACACACATACACACACACGCACACGCGCGCGCGCGCGCGCACACACACACTCACACACACACACACACACACACACACACACACACACACGTACACACGCACACACACACGCGCACGCACACACACACACACACACACACACACACACCACGCACGCACGTGTGCCAGGTTTCAAAGGGACAGTAGTCAATTCCACATTTTCCATTTAAACCCCAGGATCTAGTTCCCCTTGCTTTGCGCAATCCCCTTTGATGGAAAGCGAGGCGATCGATTTTCTTTTTAAACCAGCGCTTGAGTTTCTAATTGTTTTCTTTTTTTCTTTTAACTGTTTGAAGAGGAGATAGCGGAACTAAATTGGAGAAGACAGAGGATGTTTCGGGTAGTGTCTGGAGCCTTTACATAAGATTTTTGGGGCAAAATTCAAGGCGTTTAGTCTATTTGCCCCCTTTTTGGGGTGTAGAAGGCACATTAAAAGCAAAGAGGACTGGTTCATAATGAACAGTTGAAGTGGAGCGTTGGTAAAAAAAACTAAACGATTCATGAATGAACAATGTGAAGTGGAGCAGTCAACAGAAAATAAAGTGGACTGGTTCATAATGAACAACGTGAAGTGGAGCAGTCAACAGAAATAAAGTGGACTGGTTCATAATGAAACGTTGAAGTGGAGCAGTCAACAGAAAATAAAGTGGACTGGTTCATAATGAACAACGTGAAGTGGAGCAGTCAACAGAAAATAAAGTGGACTGGTTCATAATGAACAACGTGAAGTGGAGCAGTCAACAGAAAATAAAGTGGACTGGTTCATAATGAACAACGTGAAGTGGAGCAGTCAACAGAAAATAAAGTGGACTGGTTCATAATGAACAACGTGAAGTGGAGCAGTAACAGAACATAAAGTGGACTGGTTCATAATGAACAACGTGAAGTGGAGCAGTCAACAGAAATAAAGTGGACTGGTTCATAATGAACAACGTGAAGTGGAGCAGTCAAAGAACATAAAGTGGACTGGTTCATAATGAACAACGTGAAGTGGAGCAGTCAACAGAACATAAAGTGGACTGGTTCATAATGAACAACGTGAAGTGGAGCAGTCACAGAAAATAAAGTGGACTGGTTCATAATGAACACGTGAAGTGGAGCATGTCGACAGAAAATAAAGTGGACTGATTCATAATGAACAAGTTTAAGTGGAGCAGTCAACAGAAAATAAAGTGGACTGGTTCATAATGAACCAGTTGAAGTGGAGCAGTCAACAGAAAATAAAGTGGACTGGTTCATAATGAACAATGTGAAGTGGAGCAGTCAACAGAAATAAAGTGGACTGGTTCATAATGAACAACGTGAAGTGGAGACAGTCAACAGAAAATAAAGTGGACTGGTTCATAATGAACCAGTTGAAGTGGAGCAGTCAACAGAAAATAAGTGGACTGGTTCATAATGAACAACGTGAAGTGGAGCAGTCAACAGAACATAAAGATGGACTGGTTATATGAACCAGTTGAGTGGAGCAGTCGAC
>CM065743.1:25358068-25378068 GCA_033310375.1 Conus canariensis
AGATGAGAGACTGGAACAAAACATAGCCAAACTCGAGTCAGAGTGGGGAGATGAAGAGGAAAGCGGGGTGGTGGTGGTTGTGGGGGGGAGGGGGGTGCGGAGGGGGGGGGGAGGAAGAGGACAGGGGATTGAGGGGCGGCGAGTTAGGCACTTCCCACCTACACTCAACAGCCTTCAGCGATCAGAGCCTCTCTCCTCCAGTGACCAAGGTCAGCTCGGTTATCTCTGAAACGCCCCACAACTTATAAGTCATTCGGCTTCATTAAATGAACGTGGATATTTAGCACAAAAAAAAAAAAAAAAAAAAACGAACTCTCCTGCCGTGAGAGGGGGGAAATGAGATGGGCACGGGAAGAACTGACTGGAGGACGACAGGGGGACGGATGGAAATCTTTCCGGAACCCATTCTTCAACTGCTCCCCATCCGTCATCGATCAGTTTGGCGCAGATGGCTGCAGCTCTCCGTGCTAACTGCGTCGACATAGTGTGCCATACAAAGTGAGAACGTTTCAGTTTCTGTGAAAACGATCAGGTGAAGAACTCACAACCTTTGTGGCATGAGAACCCTCCCTCCACCTCACACACTCCTCCTCCAAAATGGCCCAACATGTTCGACAAAAAGGATTTTTTTTTCATCTTTTGCCCTTTAAGACAAAATTTGTCTTGTTTGCAACAAAGATTTAAGTGGGTTTGAAACAGAAAGAAGCCAGATTAGAAACTATAGTGTTTTAAACTTCGTCCTTTTTTTATCATATCACATCATTTTATCATATGATATCATTTTATCATACCACACCATTTTATCATACCACACCATTTTATCATACCACATCATACCACATCATTTTATCATACCACACCATTTTATCATACCACATCATTTTATCATACCACATCATTTTATCATACCACATCATATCACATCATTTTATCATACCACATCATATCACATCATTTTATCATACCATTTTATCATACCACATCATTTTATCATACCACATCATATCACATCATTTTATCATACCACATCATATCACATCATTTTATCATACCACATCATTTTATCATACCACATCAAACCCGAAAGCAACTAACGACTCAGCCCTGCCTCGCAGTCTCAGAACAGACCACGACACTTCACGGCAAGACCTTCTTCGTCTCCTGTCCTCGTGATGAGCAGACCTACACTAACCACACACGCTGCCTTAACCTGCC
The DNA here is from genome assembly GCA_033310375.1 of Conus canariensis. NCBI lineage: Eukaryota > Metazoa > Mollusca > Gastropoda > Neogastropoda > Conidae > Conus > Conus canariensis. The sequence goes on from CM065743.1 coordinate 25,359,284, forward strand.
GTCTCCTATCCTTGTGGATCAGCAGACATACACTAACCACACACTGTCTTAACCTGCCGTCTCCAATCCTTGTGGATTAGCAGACATACACTAACCACACACGCTGCCTTAACCTGCTGTCTCCTATCCTCGTGATGAGCAGACATACACTAACCACACACACACTGTCTTAACCTGTCGCCGTGACAAAGTGGTTAGCGTCGCGGACTTCTGGCCGAGAGGTCGTACGTTCGATTCCCATCAGAGCCATTTATGTGTAGGATGTTTCTGCCCCGACCGGCTCCTTTTCAGAGTTCAGTTTTCTGCAGAAAAGAAGACGTACCCCCACAGTCGAGGTTTATCCACTTAATGGATAAAAATGCATCTCTGAAAGTCTGGCTCAAATTTCTGGAACAACACTGCAGGTGTCAATATTTCCCGGGTCTAGTTCACGTCGAGATGTATTTTGAAAGTAAGGAAGTGTACACCCCTGCCATACTGTCTCAGACCAGAATGAAAACATGTGGCATCTTCTTCCTCATTCTCATCCTCTTCGAGCAGCATTTTCAAAAAAATGTTTAAAATTCTATGGCCCTTCATGCCCTGCTCTCATGGTGATATGGCCTCGGTTTAATTCTGTCAGAGTCACCAATATCGGCACATTCATGGGTACTGTTGCTGGACAGACATGGCGGTGCCCTCCCAATGAAGACCTCATTCACGCCGACTCCGCGACGAAGCCTATATTATGGTCAGTAGAGGGTTTAGTAGGTGGTGTCCTGCGCGTGCTGGATCAAAATGGGCAACATTGAACACCGTCCAAGTGACTCGGCCACAGAGCAGTGTCTCCCCCTGATGGGTTGCCTTATGACGACTTGACACTGACTGCTCCCTGTGGATTGCCGGTGCCGAGGCTGTGGCGGAACTGGCCGGGCTGTGGCTGTAGACGAGGGGTCGGCATGAGCCGCGTGGCTGCAATGCCACTAGGTGGCACAGACCTTGGAACAGCAAAAAAGAAAAAAAAAAAAAAAAAGAAGGCATTGTCTTGAATTCTGTGTCGTTTCGTGCTCTCTTCTCTTGGTAGCCAACGTTCCATTCACATCCCAACCTGTTTGTGTCCCAAGTCTCCGTCTGCTGAGTGTGTCCATTCACAGAAAACTGTCGCCACGTGGACGTGGTTTCACTCTCTGCTTTAGAGAACGAAGCGCATTTGATCTGCCTTCCTCTCTACGCAATACTTTGTCGTCAGTACGAGGTGCCCTACGTAGGACAGATGGCGGCATACATTACGTCAGTACGAGGTGCCCTACGTAGGACAGATGGCAGCATACATTACGTCAGTACGAGGTGTCCTACGTAGGACAGATGGCGGCATACATTACATCAGTACGAGGTGTCCTACGTAGGACAGATGGCGGCATACATTACGTCAGTACGAGGTGCCCTACGTAGGACAGATGGCGGCATACATTACGTCAGTACGAGGTGCCCTACGTAGGACAGATGGCGGCATACATTACGTCAGTACGAGGTGCCCTACGTAGGACAGATGGCGGCATACATTACATCAGTACGAGGTGCCCTACGTAGGACAGATGGCAGCATACATTACGAGGGTCAGTACGAGGTGTCCTACGTAGGACAGATGGCAGCATACATTACGAGGGTCAGTACGAGGTGTCCTACGTAGGACAGATGGCAGCATACATTACGAGTCAGTACGAGGTGTCCTACGTAGGACAGATGGCGCATACATTACATCAGTACGAGGTGTCCTACGTAGGACAGATGGCAGCATACATTACGAGGGTCAGTACGAGGTGTCCTACGTAGGACAGATGGCAGCATACATTACTCAGTACGAGGTGTCCTACGTAGGACAGATGGCAGCATACATTACGGGTCAGTACGAGGTGTCCTACGTAGGACAGATGGCGCATACATTACGAGGGTCAGTACGAGGTGTCCTACGTAGGACAGATGGCGCATACATTACAGTCAGTACGAGGTGTCCTACGTAGGACAGATGGCAGCATACATTACGAGGGTCAGTACGAGGTGTCCTACGTAGGACAGATGGCGGCATACATTACATCAGTACGAGGTGTCCTACGTAGGACAGATGGCAGCATACATTACGAGGGTCAGTACGAGGTGTCCTACGTAGGACAGATGGCGGCATCATTACATCAGTACGAGGTGTCCTACGTAGGACAGATGGCAGCATCATTACGGGTCAGTACGAGGTGTCCTACGTAGGACAGATGGCGCATCATTACGTCAGTACGAGGTGCCCTACGTAGGACAGATGGCAGCATCATTACGAGGTCAGTACGAGGTGTCCTACGAGGACAGATGGCGCATACATTACATCAGTACGAGTGTTCCCTTAGCCAGTAGACAGACTCAGCTACATTTACGAGGGTCAGTACGAGGTGTCTCTACGTAGGACGATGGCAGCAACATTACGAGGGTCAGTACGAGGTATCCTACGTAGGACAGAGGCAGATACATTACGAGGGTCATTACAGCTGTCATACGTAGGACAGATGGCGGCATAACAATTACATCAGTACGAGATGTCCTACGTAGGACAGATGGCGGCATACATTACGAGGGTCAGTACGAGGTGTCCTACGTAGGACAGATGGCGGCATACATTACGTCAGTACGAAGTGCCCTACGTAGGACAGATGGCGGCATGCATTACGTCAGTACGAGGTGCCCTACGTAGGACAGATGGCAGCATGCATTACGTCAGTACGAGGTGCCCTACGTAGGACAGATGGCAGCATGCATTACGTCAGTACGAGGTGTCGATGGCGGCATGCATTACGAGGCCCACTGAAGTGACTCAGTAGCCGTGCAGAGTTTCCTCTGGTGAGCCACCGTAAGACGACTTAATGTTAATCATTCCTAACAGACTGCTGACGTTGACACAGCAACAGACGACTTAATGTTAATCATTCCTAATAGACTGCTGACGTTGACACAGCAACAGACGAGCTGGTGTTGGTGTGGTAATCTATGGGGGCGGAAGAGGGTGGAGAGGGGGGGGGGTGAGTTGCGTGGTAGTGATGGCATTGACAGCTGAAACATGCACGACTGAGCAGAGAGAAAAAGCGAAAGAAAACAGCGACAAAATTAACCTGATACACCCCCATGCTCACTCAGCATCCAATTTCCGCTCTGCCTCTCCTTCTCACGTCCCCATCCCCCACACCCACCCCCTCGCCACCTCCACACATAAACATACAAGCGCGCGCGCTCGTGCCTCTGCTTCTGTCCCCATCCATCCTCTTCCGGCTCATCGCTTGACTGCTTTCATCTTCCAGGAACTGACAATAGCCGATGATGCGTGAAACCTGCTTCCTGCCCCGCGTGACTAATCAAGACAAAGACATAAACCCTCACGTCCATTTCGCTACAGTGTCTGCCGACTTGGAGTCATCGTGTATGATCAATATTGGTAATGTGTGGGGGTCTGTATCTTCACACATGTTGCGCTCTACCGCGCCGTACTAAACGAACCCCCGAAGGTCAATTGTATGAAATCTTGTTCGCGTCAAAAGTCCATAATAATCCCTTTGTTTGTAAAAACTGTAGCTATCTAAAACAAAACGAAAAAGAAAGAAAAAGAAACAGAGATAATTATTGTAATTACAGTAAATATCACTGATTCACGTCAAAACAGCAATCAGCACGGGAGTTCTTGTTTCATAATTACCTGTTTTCTTTCTTTCCATCCTGATGTGGGGATTAAATGCGATTACCAAAGAAACAATTATGACTCCTGGAACCTAAATAACTGTAACTCATGGCAACAGACGATTTCAACTTAAGAAGACAGATAATCCTGACGCATGGAACATAATTAAGACTCAGGGAAACAGGTCATTAGGATCTCATGTTAACAGATCACTGCGACTCGTTAAAACAGAAAACTTGGACTCGTGAAAACAACTGTTTATCACTCGTGGTAACAAATGACTGTGACTCATCAAAGCAAATGTTTATCACTCATGGAGAGAAATGACTATGGCTCATTAAAGCAAATTGATGTTTATCACTCGTGGTAACAAATGACTATGACTCATAAAAGCAAATGTTTATCACTCGTGGTAACAAATGACTATGACTCATTAAAGCAAATGTTTATCACTCATGGAAACAAATGACTATGGCTCATTAAAGCAAATTGATGTTTATCACTCGTGGTAACAAATGACTATGATTCATCAAAGCAAATGTTTATCACTCGTGGTAACTAATGACTATGACTCATCAAAGCAAATGTTTATCACTCGTGGTAACAAATGACTGACTCATTAAAGCAAATGTTTATCACTCATGGTAACAAATGACTATTACTCATTAAAACAAATAACTACGACTCGAGATATCAGATTATCAGGGCTCATGAAAACTAAAAATTATGACTTTCCATAACAGATGATTATGACCCAGGAAAACATGCAGCTATGGCGTATGAAAACTTACAATTAAAACAGATGAAAACATATAACTATGGCCCATAAAAAGTGATAATTGTGACCCTGAAAACATCTAACTATGACATAAAAAGTGATAATTGTGACTCATGGAAGCATGTAACTATGACATAAAAAGTGATAATTGTGACCCATAAAAACATATAATTGTGATCCATAAAAAGTGATAATTGTGACCCATGGAAGCATATAAGTATGACATTAAAAAGTGATAATTGTGACCCATGAAAACATATGACTATGACATTAAAGGATAATTTTGACCCATGACAACATATAACCATGACGTAAAAAGTGATAATTGTGACCCATGAAAACATATAACTATAACATAAAAGTGGTAATTGTGACCCATGAAAACATGACTATGACATAAAAGGTGATTATTGTGACCCATGTAAACAGATAACTATGAAGTAGAAAGTGATAACTGTGACCCATGAAAACAGATAACTATAGTTCATGAAAACGAGTGACTATCACTCATAACTGATAATTAAGACTCCTTCAAAATATAATTATGACTCATGAAAACCTGATCATGACCGATGGAAACAGATAATCATTACCATGAGAACAGACCATTTTGACCAGTGAAAACATGGAAACAGAGTAGGAAGAAACTGTAGGGAGAGCTGGACAGCAGAAGGTCTGTAGGGAAGACCCCCCCTTCCCTCCCTCAGACCAATGTTTCGGCCCTGAACTCCTTACACTCTACGTCAAGGCCGGTCTGCACTCTTCAACGATCTGCTGTTAAGACTTTCTTTTTTCCCTGGCGCTGCCGGGATTCGAACCAGCAACTTCTTGATGTGTGGGCGTCTCAAGGCGTTGCCCTCTTAGGCGGAAGTCTTATTCACATCCCTTTTGGACATCTGTTCTAAGCTGGGACATTTCAGCTTTACGAAGGGTCACTTTTGTTCCTGCTTGAACAGATCCCGCTGGAACTTGTTTCAGCTGCGTCTGCCATTGCCTTCAGGGTTCGGGTCCTCTTCTTACCAGACATCGCCAGCTATGTCATGAGATCAAAAGCTGATGGGCGTACAACCCTCCTAGCTCTAACCTCTAATGGCAAGGGCTTAAGCTTGGAAGCCGATGAAATGAAAAATGATAGTAACACTTAAAACTTCTTTTTGATCGAATATTAATACAGTTTATACGCACTGATTTTGCGTATCATTTTTTTAAAAATCGTTTATCGTCTTCGTAATAAACGTGGTGCATGTGATAGGTATGCGTTTCGCGCGCGCGCGCGCAGGCGCACACACACACACACACACACACACACACCGAGAGAGAGAGAGAGAGAGAGAAACAACACACACACATACACACACACACACACACACACACACACACACACACACACACACACACACACACACACACACAGAGAGAGAGGCAGGCAGACAGAGATAGAGACAAAGACAGACGCACAGAAACAGATAATGCGAATGTTCCTTGTGTTAGGCACACCGCCCCTTCACAACGGGGCAGGGGAGGGTTGGGGAGTGTGATCAAAATTGAACAGTTACAACAAGACGAATAGTAATTACACATGTAACTGTCTTCAGGATATGGGATGCACATCACGGGAACACTCACTGCCAACAACACTGCCACAGTCTGTGTTCCGGCGATCTCCATCCGCACCAGTCTTGTTATGACGGGAGACGGTCGTCATTTGGCTTGAAACTTTGACGTAGTCTGTTAATTCCTCTTAACTGTTGATTTAAACATGGCATAATTTCACAGAAAATGTCAGTTGTCATACCGCTAATCTGTCCTGTGTTCCTGACTGACACAGACACTGTCACCACTGTGTGCAACTGTCTTCTATTCTTCTGTAAGACCAGCTGACGTGCTGTGCTCCACGGCGATCAGAGAATGAGTAGAATTTTCACCACGACACGATTCAAGGTGACGTCCATGTTCTTTTTCAACGTCAGCGGCAGCATGACAGTCCACCCAGTGTCGCCGAGTCCGGTCAGTTTATTCCACTGCCGCTGACTATGGACCATGGTCACTTTCACCGAATTCGGCGGCTGGTCGTCTGGCCGACTCAGACTCAGGCTCAGACTTCAATTGTCACGAGAACCCTTAAGGGTCTGTAGACACAGCATGGCATGATGAGAAATCATCATTAATGGTAGACCATAATTCATCTGGGCCCATACAGGGAGCCATTATTGTCTTCTCACATTCATGCAATCATGACCATATTTTGCAATACAAATTCTTAAGCCGTCATTGCCTAGCATTTCACTTGGGCGTAGGTTGTGTAAGGTTGGGTTTGGTATGTCTTTTGATAGCTGTTCTGGTAGCTTCAGTCGCAGCGGCTTGTATCTCGAACAGCTGTCCAGAGAATGAGTTTCATCTTCGACCACACCAGATGATGAGCATGTCCTGTCTTCTCCGTGGTGTTTGTGTATCTACCCCTTACTATTTGCAGGTCATGAGCCTGACCTGAAGTCTGCTGAGACCACGTCTCTGTTCGAAGTATTTAACGTTTACTATGAACGGTTCTAGTCGGTAGTTTTCAGTAACTTTATAGTAGAAGTATAGTTTCGAAGTGCTTTTTTTTCTGTTTCCAGAAGTCTGTGTATTCAGATTCCTTTTTTTTTTTTTTAGCACATTTTGTTCTCCCGAGATTAAGAGCCAATTCATTTTTTTTCCAGATATGATTGATTCCCAATTTAGGAATGAATGATGGCGAATGATGGGTCAGATTGGGAATGATTTATTCCCTGTCTGGCCGTGTTGCCCGTGCACTCTCTGCTCGATGGCACTGTCACAGGGGCTGTCATCTTGGAATGTATCTTGTGCAGAAGTGTGAATGTTACTATAGGCACAGCTGGGGGAAATATAAACTGAACTAGGAGGGGTAGGCACAGCTGGGGGAAATATAAACTGAACTAGGAGGGGTAGGCACAGCTGGGGGAAATATAAACTGAACTAGGAGGGGTAGGCAGAGCTGGGGGAAATATAAACTGAACTAGGAGGGGTAGGCACAGCTGGGGGAAATATAAACTGAACTAGGAGGGGTAGGCACAGCTGGGGGAAATATAAACTGAACTAGGAGGGGTAGGCACAGCTGGGGGAAATATAAACTGAACTAGGAGGGGTAGGCACAGCTGGGGGAAATATAAACTGAACTAGGAGGGGTAGGCACAGCTGGGGGAAATATAAACTGACCTAGGAGGGGTAGGCACAGCTGGGGGAAATATAAACTGAACTAGGAGGGGTAGGCACAGCTGGGGGAAAATATAAACTGAACTAGGAGGGGTAGGCACAGCTGGGGGAAATATAAACTGAACTAGGAGGGGTAGGAACAGCTGGGGGAAATATAAACTGAACTAGGAGGGGTAGGCACAGCTGGGGGAAATATAAACTGAACTAGGAGGGGTAGGCACAGCTGGGGGAAATATAAACTGAACTAGGAGGGGTAGGCACAGCTGGGGGAAATATAAACTGAACTAGGAGGGGTAGGCACAGCTGGGGGAAATATAAACTGAACTAGGAGGGGTAGGCACAGCTGGGGGCGATGAAAGAGAAGGTTTCCTCTGCTCCTGAACTAACGTTGTCCTATGCACCTCGGCCCTTTTTCTTTTTTTTTTCCTTTTGTTTGTTTGTTTGTTTCGTTTTGTTTGTCTCTAGCAATCTGCGATGGACATTTCTTGCAATGGGCCACTGTGTCACTGTGAGTTTGGCTGCCAGGTGTTTGGCGGGATGGTGCTGTTCCCTGCCTTCTATACAGAATGACAACAGACACAGGTCCTGTAGTAGACTGTTCAATGCCTTCTATACGGAATGACAACAGACACAGGTCAGACTGTTCAATGACGACAGACACAGGTCCTGCAGGAGACTGTTCAATGCCTTCTATACGGAATAAAGACAGACACAGGTCCTGTAGTAGACTGTTCAATGCCTTCTATACGGAATGACGACAGACACAGGTCCTGCAGTAGACTGTTCAATGCCTTCTATACAGAATGACAACAGACACAGGTCCTGTAGTAGACTGTTCAAAATGCTTTCTATACGGAATGACGACAGACACAGGTCCTGTAGTAGACTGTTCAAAATGCTTTCTATACGGAATGACGACAGACACAGGTCCTGTAGTAGACTGTTCAAAATGCTTTCTATACGGAATGACGACAGACACAGGTCCTGTAGTAGACTGTTCAAAATGCTTTCTATACGGAATGACGACAGACACAGGTCCTGTAGTAGACTGTTCAAAATGCTTTCTATACGGAATGACGACAGACACAGGTCCTGCAGTAGACTGTTCAATGCCTTCTATACGGAATGACAACAGACACAGGTCCTGCAGTAGACTGTTCAATGCCTTCTTTACGGAATGACGACACAGGTCCTGCAGTAGACTGTTCAATGCCTTCTATACGGAATAAAGACAGACACAGGTCCTGTAGTAGACTGTTTAAAATGCTTTCTATACGGAATGACGACAGACCCAGGTCCTGTAGTAGACTGTTCCCTGCCTTCTATACGGAATGACAACAGACACAGGTCCTGTAGTAGACTGTTCAATGCCTTCTATACGGAATGACAACAGACACAGGTCAGACTGTTCAATGACGACAGACACAGGTCCTGCAGGAGACTGTTCAATGCCTTCTATACGGAATAAAGACAGACACAGGTCCTGTAGTAGACTGTTCAATGCCTTCTATACGGAATGACGACAGACACAGGTCCTGCAGTAGACTGTTCAATGCCTTCTATACAGAATGACAACAGACACAGGTCCTGTAGTAGACTGTTCAAAATGCTTTCTATACGGAATGACGACAGACACAGGTCCTGTAGTAGACTGTTCAAAATGCTTTCTATACGGAATGACGACAGACACAGGTCCTGCAGTAGACTGTTCAATGCCTTCTATACGGAATGACGACAGACACAGGTCCTGTAGTAGACTGTTCAAAATGCTTTCTATACAGAATGACGACAGACACAGGTCCTGTAGTAGACTGTTTAAAATGCTTTCTATACGGAATGACGACAGACACAGGTCCTGTAGTAGACTGTTCAAAATGCTTTCTATACGGAATGACGACAGACACAGGTCCTGTAGTAGACTGTTCAAAATGCTTTCTATACGGAATGACGACAGACACAGGTCCTGTAGTAGACTGTTCAAAATGCTTTCTATACGGAATGACGACAGACACAGGTCCTGTAGTAGACTGTTCAAAATGCTTTCTATACCGAATGACGACAGACCCAGGTCCTGCAGGAGACTGTTCAATGCCTTCTATACCGAATGACAACAGAGCCAGGTCCTGTAGTAGACTGTTCAAAATGCCTTCTATACGGAATGACGACAGACAGATCCTGCAGGAGACTGTTCAATGCCTTCTATACCGAATGACGACAGACAGATCCTGCAGGAGACTGTTCAATGCCTTCTATACTGAATGACGACAGACCCAGGTCCTGCGGGAGACTGTTCAATGCCTTCTATACCAAATGACGACAGACAGATCCTGCAGGAGACTGTTCAATGCCTTCTATACCGAATGACAACAGACACAGGTCCTGCAGGAGACTGTTCAATGCCTTCTATACCGAATGACGACAGACACAGATCCTGCAGGAGACTGTTCAATGCCTTCTATACAGAATGACGACAGACACAGGTCCTGCAGGAGACTGTTCAAAATGCCTTCCTAGCGAGATGGGAGCTCTGACACAGGCATCATGCAGCAGTTTGTTGAAATAACTAACAAACAAATCATCTTCACACACTTTTAAAGAGCCTTCTCGCTGGCGGTCAGAGACAGACAGACAGACGGACGGATGGACGGAAATAAGGACACATGCACAGAGAAAGAGGGAGAGAGAGAAACAGACAGACAGACGGACGGATGGACGGACGGAGATAAGCACATGTGCACAGAAAAAGAGATCACACACACACACACACACACACACACACACACACACACACACACACACACACACACACACACCAAACCAAACCAAGCCAGAAGAAGCACAGGAACAGTATTTATTCATGTTTAACCCCTGATCATGGTATGAAGACACAATGGGCCAGGGTGTGTTGTTACACACCCACCGCTCAAGTGGCAAAATTCCAGTGGCAAATAAAGAAACACATCAAAATATGCTAATAAAACATGAGCTAATATGCTCATAAACATTAGCAATGATCTGTTCGGTCAATTTGTTTTTTCTTTTTATAAATTTAACTTTAAAAAGCACTCATGTTTGTTTCTTATCTGACGATGACAGATTACAAACCTTCAACAAAAATTTCGGGTAAACATTAAACTTTTTTAAGAACATATGATTTTGAAATTCCATGTAAAATGTTCATTTCCTATTACACTTATTTCCCGATCAGTATTTTATTTAATTATTTTTTTTTAATTTCACCTTTGGCACATTTACAACCAAATACATTTCATCACTACGACATGTAAAGGCACAGCAATCGATCTAGTAACGGAGGTACAATGTGTAAACGCACAGCAATCGATCTAGTAACTAATGTACAATGTGTAAAGGCTCAGCAATCGATCTAGTAACTAACGTACAATGTATTCAATCAAAACATCAAATCTTTTTTTTTGTAGGCACACTTTACTTTACCATTATTCTATCGTGACTCCAAGGTCACAGACGATGTTAAATAGTAAACAAAACGAGTATATAGCATTTATTAATATATATATGTATGTATATACATATATATATACATACATACATACATATATATATATATATATATATATATATATATATATATATATATACACATACATATATATACATACATATATATATACACATATACATATACATACATACACATACATACACAGATACACACACACTCATCCATATATATATGTGTGTGTGTGTGTGTGTGCCTGCATGCACATACACACACACACACTCGCACACACACACATACATACGCACACACTTATGTTCACATACATATAGTACATAATATGACCATTAGTCCTCTAGCAGTTTGATATATGGCGACCATTTTGTTTGGTAAGTAGCATAATTCATCTCCATCAAGGACATATACTTCATTTTATATCTATAATCCAGCTCCTTCAAAAACATGTTTACATTAGGTTTTGTTTTGTTAATTCTACATTTGAAAATGAAATATTTTCCCATTAATATTATCTGGTCTAGCATATAATCGGTTTTTGTTTTCTCATCCGTACCTAATAATATAATTTCCACATTAAGGGATAATCTTTCACAATGTGAACAGTTAACTTTTAGAGCTCTTTCAAGGTCTTTCCAGAAAGTGCGGGTAAACTCACATTCCACCGGTAATGTATAATTGAGTTTTTCTCTCTATTACAGAAATTACATTTGTCGCTATCAATAATTTGCATACTTTTCACAACACTATTTGTTACCAAAATTCTGTGGAATATTTTCATTTGGAACCATTTTAGTTTTGTTTCTTTGATTTTCTCAATCCTTTTCAGTACCTCTATCCAGTCAACAGGTATATCAAGACGTTGTTCCCACCTGACAAAGGCGCTTATGTTAAAAACTTCATTGGCTTCCACCATGATATCGTAATAAGTACCTGTTCCTTTAGTAACACTACAAATTTTTTGAAGTGCTAAATTTTCTCATTATTAATGTTACCATCTAATTTTAGTCTTCTTTTCTTTGCGTAAGCTTTGATCGAACGCATGCAACTTACATAATTCAGAAAATTGACCTGAAATCCCGTTTTTTCTGACAGTTCATGGTGGCTTACAAAGTTACCATCCTGATTGAGTAAATGTTTAACTAGAAATATATTTTTCTGCATCCGTTTCTTGTAAAAGAATGGTTTTCCTCCCACTTTAAACTTCTCATTACAAAAAAATAGGTTCAGTGGGTAAATGTGTACTTTCGTATAATTCTACCCGTTTGCAGAATCTTCGATATGCTTGAAAAGCTCCTTTCCAAAATTTGTTAAGAATATTGCTTTCAACAAATCTGTCAGGACCATATGCATCAAAATTACTTATTTCGGGACATAATGAATGTAATATTATTTTCCACTTATAATTGTACAAGTACACTTTCCTTATCCAGGCGATTTTTAAGGAGCTGATACACATTTTCAGGTCGGGTACACCTACTCCTCCCTGTTGTATATTATGTATTGAGTATTTTCTTTTGATTTTATCATTTTTGTTGTTCCAAACAAATTTGAAACACATATTCTGTAATAAAGCAATCTGGGAATCAGGAGGATTTGGTAAAAGGATCCACATGTACATCAATTTTGATAGCACTTATGATTTGAGCACAGCTACTCTACCTAATGGTGTTAGTATTCTTTTTGGCCATTATTTGAACAAGTTTTGGACTTCTGAAAACTTATCTTTCATATTAATTCCGTCCTGTCTGATAGACTATTCGTAAACCACAGCCCTAGAATTTTAAATTTTGAGGGTTCCGTTCCATTTTATAACGGGCTAAATATGTTTTTGTGGAGTTTTTATTTATACCTAACCAAACATTAAACGTTTTTTTCTTAGTTCAATTAAAGTCCAGATATTTGCTAAAATTCATAAAGGTTCGTAAATAACTTTTCATATGATTTCTTATCTCCTTCTAATGTAAAGGTAGTGTCGTCCGCAAACTGATTTATCTTAAATTCTGTGTTTTCTATCTTTACGCCTTTGATATCGTTGTCTTGCCTTATTTTGTTCGCCAGTACTTCAACACACAATACAAATAGGTATGGAGATATAGGGTCCCCTTGACGGCAACTTCTTCCAATTGAAAAACTTGAGGACACTTTCCCGTTCACGATTACGTAAGACTTTATCTTATTATAGAAAGATGATATCCATCGTTGTATTCCATTTCCGAATCCGAATGCACCCAGAATTTTATTCATATATGACCAGTTAACTGAATCGAAAGCTTTCTCAAAATCGACAGAAATTAATAACCCTTGTAAGCGATTAACTTCTAAATAAGAAATTAAATCGTATATTGTTCGTAAACTGTCTCCTGTAAATCTACCTGGAACAAATCCCGTCTGGTCCTCGTTTATGAGTTTTGGTAAAACAATTTTTATTCTGTTTGCAACACAGGCTGAAGCAATTTTGTATGTTACATTTAGAAGTGAGATAGGTCTCCAGTTCTTCAGGTATTCTTGCGGTTTCTCTCCTTTCGGAAGACCAATTATTATTCCTTCTTTTTGTGTTATAGACATTTTTTCGTTACTGCAGCCCTCATTTAGAGAACGGACAACAAAATCTCCTGATTGTCTCCAGAAGAATTTAAAGAAGTTTACTGTCATACCATCTGTTCCAGGATTCTTTATCATTTTCCATATTTTTTTAGGACTTTGGTAGCTTCTTCTAAAGTGATTAATCCCTCCAATTGTTCGGATTCTAACTGACTGCGTTTTGGCAGGTTATCTACATATTTTCCAATCTCAATATCACTTATTTCTTTTTCCGCGTATAAGTTTTCATAACAGTTCTTTGTCTCTTTTAACATATCATCCGTTTCTGTCAGAGTTGTTCCTTGGTCCGTGACAAGTTTAATCATTCTTTTGCTTACGAAATTCCTTTTCTCTAGTGAACAGAAATATTTGCTTATTTTTTCCCCGTAGGATGCCCACTTGGCTCTGGATCGAATCATTATTCCGTCAATTTTTGTTTTCCTTAGCTCACTCAGCTCTTCTTTTTTGTTTTTCAAGATCTCCAAGTTTGTTTCCAGTAAGCCATTTTTGCTTTCCAAATCTTGTATTGCTTTTTCAATTTGTTTTTCTTTTTCATTTCTTTTCTATTTTTGCGAAAACTGAAAGTTATTGTTTCTGCTCTTATTTCCATGATTAGAGTTTCTAAAAATAATTGGTCTGAAATTGAGAACTGAATTTGATCATTTGGGATTTTACTGACAGAGCGTTTATTGTATGGTAGTAATGCATATTGTTCCTTGATTCTTTCAATCGTTTCATTCAACAGATTTACATACTGCTCGTCTCTTAAAAGAGAAGAATTAAATTTCCAAAACCCTTTATGCCTCTCTTCTTTTTTAAAAGCAATACCTATGTATATCAAAGAGTGATCTGTTCTGTATCCGAACAAAATATCAGCATCTTCTATGAAGGTGATTAGCGTGTCAGCCAGTAAAAAGAAATCTAGCCTGCTTTGTTGAAACGGTCTTGGTCTTCTCCAAGTATATCGCCTCATGTCTTGGTTCAACTCTCTCCATATATCTGCTAGCTCTAACCTAGCCATAATTTCCATAACTTCTTCCTGTGCGCGAGCGTTGTTAATACGTTTATAATTGTGATAATCCTTACTAGGATCATAATTTCCATAACTTCATCCTGTGCGCGAGCGTTGTTAATATGTTTATAATTGTGATAATCATTGTGATCCTAGGATCAAGGACCAGATTCCAGTCCCCTGCCATTATTATGTTGGGGACATTTAAATCTTCTATTTTTGGTTTTATATTTTCAAAGAAAGATGGTTCATCATTATTTGGTCCATAGATATTCGCTAATACTAAATCTTTTCCCACTGTATTAATCTTTACTATTATATAATTACCATGAGCATCTTTAGTAGTTTTTTTTTTAATTTTTAATTCAAAGTTATTATTCAAGAGTATTGCAACACCTCTTGATCGAGAGTTGTTGGAAGCAAATACTCATTCAAAGCTCCATTCACTTCTTATCTAGCGTTCTAATTTACTTGTAAAATGAGTGTCTTGTAGAAAATAAACAGAGTATTGTTTTTGTCTTAAAAATTGAAACACATCCTTTCTTTTGGGGTATCCCCCGAGACCTTGGCAGTTCAAAGATGATATCGCTATAGACTCCATTCCTCATTGAATATCCTTACTTTTCTATATTCTTTCTCCTCAGCCATAAAAGTGTGCCATTTGTTTTCAGCTGTGCAAAATACAACCCTTGATACTACAACAATTAAGAAAAAAAAAAACGAAAATATATGCACATACACAAAATACACAAATGCATACTAAAAAAAAAAAAAAATCAATCTACCAGACTGCAAACACGTACACTTTAAAGTGAAAAATGAGTCAAAATTTGCTTGACCAACGCAGGTGAGCGGCAAGCGCGGAGAAAAAGAAGAAAAAGAAGAGAATGTATCAAACCCGACTTACTGTTATTAAAATACACATGGTGCATAATCCCACTTACCCCCTCCCCCCCCCCCCCCCCCCCCCCCCCCCCCCCCCCCGCCCCTCTCTCCCCCCCTCCCCTCCCCCGAAACATCTGTTAGTATTTTTTCTCTATTTGGAAGCTCCGGATGTCTTGTCTTGATCAGGTTTTAAGCGACAATATCAGAATTCAAAGAGAAAATGACCATGAGTATTAAGAAAAAATGCTTTTATACTTTTACCCTGAGAAAGAAATAGTTGAAAACATTCGTGAAACAAACATCTATGCACTCTGCTAAAAACATCTTCATTGCTGGAAAGACTCATTTGGAGGCTTAAGGCACGCTGTGATACAACAGTCCTCTTTTACAAACACTGAGACTCCCATGCATAATGGTACCCCTCACACCCACCCACACCCACCCACACCCACACGTATACACATGCGCACACACATGCGAGCGTGCGCGCGCGCGCGCGCCGCACACAACACACACACACACACACACACACACAACACACACACACACGCACGCACGCACGCACACGACACGCAAAATTCCACTCCCTTTGTTGGGTAGATGGGATTAATCCTTGCCTGTCTATACAGGAAGTGTCCGCAGGAGTATCAGCCTGTGTAGGGGGGGGGGGGGAGGACAATAAAAAAAAAAAAAAAACGTTAATGCATGATAGACAAACAGAAACTGAAAAGACAAAAATGAAAAGAAGAATACATAAAATCAGTTAATCATTTCAATAAAACAGGATCCCAACCTATGAAACATTTTTTTTTTTTTTAAGAAAGATAAAACGCCATCGCAACCCACAGTCCGATAGAAACAAGCCCATCTTCATCCCGTCCCCAAAACTCACCTTACCACCACCATCATCACCCCTCCCCCCCCCCTCTCCCTCCCCCACCCCTACGCTTTTCCCCCAACCCCACCACATCCGTCCTTCTGTTACGATCGCCCTAGCATCTTGATCTCCGAACAACTGACGGTGTGCAGTGAAGCAGAAGACCAGTTGTCTCCCTTGCACCAGGCGTGCACCCTCGTGGCTCCCACAACAGCGCAAGGGACGGTGGAAATCATGCAGAAGGAAGGACGTGGGGTGAGAAGGAAAGGGTGGGGGAGGAGGGGGGAAGCGGGAGGGTGAGGGCGGGGTGAGGGAGCATACGAAATATGCAAAAAGGTAACAACAACACAATAGCGAGTCCCCGGGAGGCCTCGTCCCGCTGTGTCGCAGTTGCTACAATACACGGAGGAAGGGTGTAGGGTTGGGCCGAGGGGAGAAGAGGGGAGGGGTGAGGGGACAGGAAGGGGTAGGGAGTGATTTGTCGCAGTTTGCAACAAATCGTGGTTAAAAAAAAAAAAAAAAAAAAATGAAATACCGATCCTGTCAGATTTTTAGAAGTTTTTTTTTTTTTTTTTTTTTTTTTTAATGTTTGTCTTGTAAAGAGATCGTCCGTCTAAGACAACTAAAAGGTTGTTTTTTTTATCTGTCTTCAAAAAGGAAGGCTTGTCAAAACTACTGCAAAAGAGTTCAGAAACGAGTCTGAAGAAAAGCTGGCTCCTCTCTCTCTCTCTCTCCTCTCTCTCCTCTCTCTCTCTCACACACACACACACACACACACACACACACACACACACACACACACACACACACACACACACACACCACTCCAACTCCTCATCGAGGCTCCTCCTGCTGTGGTGCCGGCGGAGTGACCGCCTTGCTGTGGTCGTCATGGTGACAGGACACGGGATGACTTCCCCTGAACTGCCAGTCCAGCCAACTGGCCGACATGCTGATGCTTCTGCCCCGGGACAGGAGTTCGATCCCTTTGCCTGGTTCAAACTCCATCACCCCGCCTTCCCTCGTCACCTTCTGCAACAGAGACAAATAAATAAATAAATAGAACAAATAGATACACACATAAATTAAGAAAGAAAGAAAGAAAGAAAGAAAAGAAAGAAAGAAAGAAAGAAAGAAAATGAATAACTAAACAAAAAAGACCTCATACGGACGAAAATCATGCACAAGGACGATATTTTTTGCCACCCAATCTTGGGAGTATGGTGCATTGTGCACACAGCCCCAAAGCAAACAAACAAAAAACGCCAACAATTTAACTGAGATGATACCCACTTACAAGCAGACCTTCCTTGAGGCTCAGTGGCAAGATACTAACCGTCTCAAACACCGTCATGCGCGGATAAACTGGTCGAAATCCAAACTGCTCGAAGCCAGTCGATGAATTCGAGATCGTTGGCAGCCTGCTGCAAGTTACTTTCTAAAATGTTTAGTTTGAAAAACATCAATGATAATACCATTCTGGATTTAACTCATCACAGAAATCTGTCGTTCAAATGTTGTTGTTTTTTTTTAAACTAATAGATTTTGTAAATCTTAGGTACTATTCAAAAATTTTTTTTTTAATCACGGTATTAAAAACGATTGTTTTTCTGTTGATTTTTTTCAATGCAAGCACGACGAATGTATTCTTTAGGTAACCAGATCAAGGACAGGTTGAACAAGCCGAGCCAGTTACATGAGTGAGGGGAGGGAGGGGGGGTCCTTCCCGGTGGACGAAGGAGAAAACGTGCCGACAACGCAGTTTTTGCTAGCCGGAGAGTCCAGGGTTGTTATCGTTATCATCATTATTGTTATAATTATTATTATCATCGTCATTAGTATTATTATTATTAGTGTTATCATTATCCTTGTTATTATTAACAGCACTTATATAGCGCCTATCATCACTTTACAATCCACGCTCTCATTCATATAACGGGCTGCCTACCTGGGTAGAGCTGACTGAAGTGCGAGTTGCCTGCTGAACCAATCTCATTCGAAGGACTTTTGGGTAAATGGTGTCAGGACCAATGTCAATTCCGAGGTGAAAATCCTTCTGTACCAAAACGGCCCGGTGCAAAATCGAACCCGCAACCCCAGGATCACCAGAATCACAAGTCCGGTGCTCTATCAACGGAGTTATTGCAGTCCCCAAAAAGTCATGACGATAATGGCGATGCCAATGATGATGTTTACTGACGCTGATTTTGAACATGATTGTAATTATTTACTCTCTCGATTTCACTGAAGCGT
>CM065743.1:25380568-25383068 GCA_033310375.1 Conus canariensis
TTCAAGACAAGTGATTGCCCATCTTGCGCCGAATTCAAGAAGACAAGGGATCGCCCATCTTGCGCCGAATTCAACACAAGTGATTGCCCATCTTGCGCCGAATTCAAGACAAATGATGGCCCATCTTGCGCCGAATTCAAAAAAAGTGATTGCCCATCTTGCGCCGAATTCAACACAAGTGATTGCCCATCTTGCGCCGAATTCAAGACAGGTGATTGGCTATCTTGCGCCGAATTCAACACAAGTGATTGCCCATCTTGCGCCGAATTCAAGAAGACAAGTGACTGCCCATCTTGCGCCGAATTCAAGACAAGTGATGGCCCATCTTGCGCCGAATTCAAGACAAGTAATTGCCCATCTTGCGCCGAATTCAACACAAGTGATTGCCCATCTTGCGCCGAATTCAACACAAGTGATTGCCCATCTTGCGCCAAATTCAAGCAGACAAGTGATTGCCTATCTTGCGCCGAATTCAAGAAGACAAGTGATTGTCCATCTTGCGCCGAATTCAACACAAGTGATTGCCCTTCTTGCGACCAATTCAAAACAAGTGATTGCCCATCTTGCGCCGAATTCAAGACAAGTGATTGCCCATCTTGCGCCGAATTCAACACAAGTGATTGCCCATCTTGCGACGAATTCAACACAAGTGATTGCCCATCTTGCGTCGAATTCAAGAAAAGTGATTGCCCATCTTGCGCCGAATTCAAGAAAAGTGATTGCCCATCTTGCGCCGAATTCAACACAAGTGATTGCCCATCTTGCGCCGAATTCAAGAAGACAAGTGATTGCCCATCTTGCGCCGAATTCAAGACAAGTGATTGCCCATCTTGCGCCGAATTCAAGACAAGTGATTGCCTATCGTGCGCTGAATTCAAGATCAAGATAAGTGATTGCCCATCTTGCGCTGAATTCAAGACAAGTGATTGCACATCTTGCGCGCTGAATTCAAGACAAGTGATTGCCATCTTGCGCCGAATTCAAGAAGACAAGGGATCGCCCATCTTGCGCCGAATTCAAGACAAGTGATTGCCCATCTTGCGCCGAATTCAAGACAAGTGATGGCCCATCTTGCGCCGAATTCAAGACAAGTGATGGCCCATCTTGCGCCGAATTCAAGACAAGTGATTGCCCATCTTGCGCTGAATTCAAGACAAGTAATTGCCCATCTTGCGCTGAATTCAAGACAAGTGATTACACATCTTGCGCTGAATTCAAGACAAGTGATTGCCCATTTTGCGCCGAATTCAAGAAGACAAGGGATTGCCCATCTTGCGCCGAATTCAAGACAAGTGATTGCCCATCTTGCGCTGAATTCAACACAAGTGATTACCCATCTTGCGTCGAATTCAACACAAGTGATTGCCCATCTTGAGCCGAATTCAAGAAGACAAGTGATTGCCCATCTTGCGCCGAAATCAAAACAAGTGATTGCCCATCTTGCGCCGAATTCAAGACAAGTGATTGCCCTTTCCTGCGCCGAATTCAAGACAATGACTGCCCATCTTGCGCCGAATTCAACACAAGTGATTGCCATCTTGCGCCGAATTCAACACAAGTGATTGCCCATCTTGCGCCGAATTCAACACAAGTGATTGCCCATCTTGCGCCGAATTCAAGACAGGTGATTGCCCATCTTGCGCTGAATTCAAGACAAGTGATTGCCCATCTTGCGCCGAATTCAAGACAAGTGATTACCCATCTTGCGCCGAATTCAAGACAAGTGATTGCCCATCTTGCGCCGAATTCAAGACAGGTGATTGTCCATCTTGCGCCGAATTCAAGACAGGTGATTGCCCATCTTGCGCCGAATTCAAGAAGATAAGTGATTTCCCAACTTGCGCCGAATTCGAGAAGACAAGTGATTGCCCATCTTGCGCCGAATTCAAGAAGATAAGTGATTGCTCGTTCTTCGTTTTCATTGTCCTGAATGTTGCTTATCTTGCCTGAAGAAGACCTAAGAGGTCGAAACGCGTCGTGTTTTGCCTTGTTTGTCCCCGTTGTTTGGCGGACTAATAATTCTTTTTAGCACTGCTCACAGTGAGTCAGCTGGCAACAGCGAGGACCGAGCAGCTCATAGAACAGGTGAGGGAAGGTGGACAGAGCAGCTCATAGTACAGATGAGAGGAAGGTGGACAGAGCAGCTCATAGTACAGGTGAGAGGAAGGTGGACAGAGCAGCTCATAGAACAGGTGAGAGGAAGGTGGACAGAGCAGTTCATAGAACAGGTGAGAGGAAGGTGGACGGAGCAATTCACAAAGAACAGGTGAGAGGAAGGTGGACAGAGCAGCTCATAGTACAGGTGAGAGGAATGTGAACAGAGCAGCTCATAGTACAGGTGAGAGGAAGGGTGGTTTGACTTGACCGCAAACTGGAGAACTGCAGCAATGGCAGCCCCGTTCACATGGAATATACTGGGCAGCGTATCTTCACAAACGGACACGGTTTTGATGAAGTGGTGCCGTGACTGTAAGGACGAGCGAGAGAAATGAACAACTCG
>CM065743.1:25388068-25445568 GCA_033310375.1 Conus canariensis
ATCGTTGTGTCCATCATTCGATCTGTCTGTGTTCCTGTCTGCTTTTTGCTTTTTAAACAGTAACTAAACGAATTTCCCTCAGAATGGTTGCGACGATGAAGTCATGAAGACAGCTTTCAACAGTTGTGAATACTCTACAACTGGTGTATGAACTAAACTACCACCATCATGTTTTGTTTGAAGCACATTCATGATATCAGAGATCCAACTAAACAGAAGCAGGAATTTAGCTCATTACAGAAGCAGAAGTCATTAACAGAAGCAGGAATTTAGCTCTACAACGGTTGTATTAACAAACTTACCACACAGAAGCAGGGAATTTCATGCTCATATCAAGAACAATAGAAACAGAAGCAGGGAATTTAGCTCATTAACAGAAGCAGGGAATTTCAGCTCATTAACAGAAGCAGGAATCAGCTCATACAGAAGCAGGGAATTCAGCTCATTAACAGAAGCAGGGAATTTAGCTCATTAACAGAAGCAGGGAATTTAGCTCATTAACAGAAGCAGGGAATTCAGCTCATATAACAGAAGCAGGGAATTTAGCTCATTCGGTGCAATGCCGTGCTTCGGCCAGCATATGATATGGAACATGTTTGCAGGCCATCTTCCTGTTGCATCATTATGGTGATTCGGTGTTATACGTTTTTAGGTTCCTATGTCCCCACAGCCCCCTGCCCCGCCCCCCCCCCCCCCCACTCCACACACACACACACACCACACCCACTCCACACACACACACACACCACACCACACACACACACACACACACACACATACACGCGCGCACACACGTACGCACGTTCGCCGCACGCACGCACGCACGCACACACACCAAAGAACACTTCCGTAACTGTGGGTGTTCGGCATCATTTCACCGAGAAAAAAAATGCAGAGGGCTTATTCTGTCCATGTATATATTTTCATCTTGGATCCTCAGAAGGAGCAGTCAAGAATGGATGAGCAGGGTTCTTCATCAGACACACCAATGGAAGATTGACGCACAAGGCCTTCCCTACTGGAAAGATCTCCTCCAGCTACAGAGCGGAGACAATAGCACTGCTCCACGCAGTGAGGATCTTTCTGGGACCGGCCAGCCCACCACAGAAGGTTGTCTTCTTCACAGACTGCCGATTTCTGCTGCAGGGACTTCAGAACACAAGAGGTGAACAACATATGCAAGACATCAAGGCTGCCCTCCTTGAACTCTCAAAACAGTCTGTCAATACGCTTCAGTGGATTCCGTCTCACTGTGGGATCATGGGCACAGTCTGTCATTACGCTTCAGTGGATTCCGTCTCACTGTGGGATCATGGGCAATGAAAAAGTTGGTGCTCTATCCAAGGCAGGCAGTAAAATGGAGCAGTTCAGCCACCCCGTGACCTACAGGGAGGCCAAGACCATCATCCACAACCAGTTTCGGTCCCAGTGGAAGAGAAGGCTGGGTGCAGAGAGTGGTGCTGGCCCGATCCAGCTCCAAAGGCACCAGCAGACAATCCTCTTCAGACTGAGGACCGGCCACTGCAGACTGCTGAGCCACCTTAACCGCTTGAAGACCACCTATACTGACCAGTGTCCATGCGGCACTGGACCCCAGACCCCTGAACATGTCCTCCTGCACTGTCCTACTCACGCAGCTCTACGACACAAAACCTGGCCGGGGGGGAGCGGAGTTACAGGCGCAGCTTTGGGGAGCCCGTTCTGACCTGGAGAAGACCGCGGGCTTCATCATGGCGGCAGGGTTACATGTCTGACGCACCCAGCTTCAATCGAACGCAGAGAGAGAGAGAGAGAGAGAGAGAGAGAGAGAGAGAGAGAGAGAGAGAGAGAGATTTTCATCTCTCTCCCTTCCCTCGCATGTATAAACGTGAATTTCAAGGCAACAGTTAGAGTGGTTTTGGAGAAACGTGATGGAGGTGTCAGAGGATATGGAGGGTTTGATATCACCACCCCAGGAGTTCGGGGCGTGCAGGGACACCACAGAGTGAGTGCTTATGTGCATGTGAGCTTATGTGCGTTTGTAGAACGTCACACTGTGTGTGTGTGTGTGTGTGTGCGTGCGTGCGTGCGTGCGTGCGTGCGTGCGTGCGTGCGTGCGTGCGTGCGTGCTGTGTGTGTCGTGCGTGTGTGTGTGTGTGTGTGTGTGTGTGTGTGTGTGTGTGTGTGTGTGTGTGTGTGTGTGTGTGTGATATGCATGAGTGTATGTGTGTGTCGGTGGGAATGTGATCGTATGTGTACTCATGTGCGTATGTGCACGTGAGTGCGCATGCCTGCATGTGTATCTGTGCATGCAAATGTTTTTACATATGTGCCTGTTTGTAGTATGTGCGCATGTAATTAGGCGTGTATGTGTTTGTGTGACGGTGAACTGTGGTACGGCATCCCCCACTGGAGTGGATGGTCTTGGATTCGAAACCCCAGTCTTGTCAACCCGATGACTATGAAATTGAAATTCCTGAAGCTCTCCATGGCTCCCACATCAACGGGACTATCATGACAAAGTGTGATAAAGGTGTGCTGTGACAGCTGTCCACATGTGGCACCCGTCAACTTGTTTGGTTATGATTTTGTATGGATATCTCTCGAGAAGCCAGATTCCCCCGCTCAGCCCCCAGGATGTATTGATAATCTCTCGAGAAGCCAGATTCCCCCGCTCAGCCCCCAGGATGTATGGATTATCTCTCGAGAAGCCAGATTCCCCCGCTCAGACCCAGGATGTATGGATTATCTCTCAAGAAGCCAGATTCCCCCGCTCAGCCCCCAGGATGTATGGATTATCTCTCGAGAAGCCAGATTCCCCCGCTCAGCCCCCAGGATGTATGGATTATCTCTCGAGAAGCCAGATTCCCCCGCTCAGCCCCCAGGATGTATTGATTATCTCTCGAGAAGCCAGATTCCTCCGCTCAGCCCCCAGGATGTATGGATAATCTCTCGAGAAGCCAAATTCCCCCGCTCAGACCCCAGGATGTATGGATAATCTCTTGAGAAGCCAGATTCCCCCGCTCAGACCCCAGGATGTATGGATTATCTCTTGAGAAGCCAGATTCCCCCGCTCAGACCCCAGGATGTATGGATAATCTCTCTATGGATTATCTCTCTAGAAATCCTGGAAACTGTCTGTTGGCCGTAGTTATGGAGTTTGTCGAGCAGAACTCTAGGGTTCACCTAATCGATGCTTTCACAAAATCCACGATAAAGCCGGGCTGTCTTTCTGTCGCTCTCCTTCTACACTCCCTGCACATTTTTCCGCAATCTTCTAAAGCCGCGTCGCCCTAAACAAAGGAATCATGTTGTCTGATTTATTTGTTTTTGTCCTGATCAGGAGGCTGGCGATTCGGCCGGCTTTTTTGTTTGTTTGTTTTTGTGCGTACATGCGTGTGTCCGTTGACTGTGATGTGAATGTTTGTCGTCTGGTGCCAATAGCCTAGCGCGTTTTGTCGCAAACGTGAATCAAACCGACCTGACACTCGCATACAAACATAACGGAAGTTTCAAATGAACTTACATTTTATTGATTTCCATTTATTTCGTCCTCTTTTGTCGCGTTTACGACCAATATTGATATAGCTTAAGACGTTCTAGTCAGTTCCAAATTAAATCCAAACTGAATTCATGTCCGATTTGAGCAGATAACCGTTTACTAGGCCAAAAATTGCGGTTTCGGTGATTACAGAAACCTGGTAGTGATAACAGAGTCGTCTTTGCTTGGAGACCGAAATAGGCAAGGGACATCACTTTCTTTGCCGAACAGAAAAATCATCAAAATGGCTGCGTCAGAGCACATGAAAGCGTTGATGAAGAAAAGAGATGACATAGAAAGTGAAATTGCCCAACAGGGTGAAGTATTAGAATCGGTAAACGTCAAGTTTTGGTTGCACAGAAAATTTGCATGTCTTTATTTTGGTTTCGTTCCCCTGTCCGTCTTTGCAGGGTCTTCTTCTATCTACTAGGTCTATTTTCAATTTAGTGTTAGAATTCTGTCGAATCCGATTTTTTTTTTTTTTTCATGATTAACTCAATGCCTGTGTCTAGCGGCTGCTGCTGTTTTCCCCTCCATCCGCTTGCTGTCGGCAGCGCTGAAATTCGTGCCGACGTACGGATTTTGCCATTTTTCTAATTTTATTACCTGTATTTGATAATTGTTGACATTATGTTTGGTATGGTTGAAAAGAAGAAATCAGTTAGGTTACTTTCTTTCAGATGAAGATGTTTTAAATAGACATAGAGATTTCGTATCGGGACGATGCACATATAAATCGTGAAGGTAAAACACGCAAAAAAAAAATTGAAAAATCAGAGTGTGACGATTATTATGAATTCATAGCATCCAGGTAAACCGACTCAAAAATAGAACTCCCCTTCGAAAGTTGCATTCATGGTGCTTTTTACTATCAGCTATGATCCATTTTTTACTGAATTTCAACCTATTTGACACAAAAATCAGCAAATGAGTTTCAATCAATCGCTGAAGATCAATCGCTGAAGATATTTTTCACTACAACCACCAACACAAATCAGTTACTTTCTGTCATTTGTATAGTGAACAAATAAATAGGAGTTCTAGTTTCCATCAGAATGCCACACCACAGCAATATTGTTGTGTATAGGGTGACAGCACTGAAACAGTTTTGTTTCAAAATGTAAGCCTGCTTCATCCAAAGTAGCCTCCTTTAGACATTTTGTCCACTTTTGTGTAGTTAAAAAAAAAGCATTTCATCAACATCTCCCCAGAGATAACTTAACATACTTAAAAAAAAAAAAAAAAAGAATATTGACTAGTCATAAAATGAGTTTAGCAGACATACATAAAGGATACCTATTTGCAGGACTTACAAGGATTGAAAATCTGGAGAAAGCAAAAAAAAAAAAAAAAAAAATCTTAACTTGCACACTGATCACTGCAATGGTATTTGTTTTCACCCTATGAAATTTTCTAATTGGGGTAAAAATACCTTGTAAAATTGGAAACAGAGAGTGAGGCAACCCTTTAAACATTAATCAGATAGGAAGTTCTGCATGACAGAATATACTATTGGTTAACTTTTTCATAACACGCCATGAGAATGATCGCGGCGCCCAACTTACCACTCGGTGACGTGGGGCAAAAATACTCGCGGCAAGCAATCTGTCACTCAGAATGCGTCCCGAGAATGATGGCGACAGTCTTTTAAAAATAAATATGGCCGAATTTCCCAGAGAATATTTAACCAGTGGTGTCAGCATACATATCATACCAGTTAGCAAGTTACTAACAGTCGTTTTCATTGGTTAATTTGAAGAGAAAGATTGTTCTTGGTTAATTTGAAGAGAAAGATTGTTCAAAGCATGTCATTTTCAACTCAGTCAAACAACAACAAAATAATTATTTTGACTTTTAAAACATTTATCAACACAAAGATGAAAGGTAGCTGTATTTCACTGTACAAAAGTAAAGTCACCGTCGGAGTTAGGCTTTTAAGGAAAATTGATTAAAAATGGTCAAAATCAGGTGTCCTGAGGGAATTTCAGTGCTGTGACTGCAGTGTTAACTGGGCACATAGAGCAGAATGAGGGTCTGTGTTTGATAGTGTTAAGAGACGGCATTGGTAATGCCCCAAGCCTACATCACTTTTTGTTGTTGATGTTGTTTACTTTTCATTTGCTTTTGTTTTGCCTTCAATTAGAATCAGTTTAAATCTGATGTATGTCTGATTTTAATCAAATTATAGATCATATTTAAATCAAGTTGAATAATTTCTGATCATTAGGGTGTCTCCACATCAAGTCTTCTGTCAAGTCTCTTTCAAAAGAAAGGGAGAGAATTTTGAGTAGCTCTGTAAGTATTGTCTCATTCAACCCTGCTTTAAGCAATATGACAGTGTTGCTGATCAGCGTCAGGGACCTTTGCCAGATCAGTGTTCAGGTGACACAACTGATGTATGCACACTGGAACAACTCCAAAGCTATGCAAGAAAGAGTGACAAATTTAACCTAGCTAACAGAGATTTCGAAAATGGAAAATTCTCCAGATTTGATTAGTTAAAGATAAGCTTGATGGGAAATATCCAAGGCTTTCCAGTTTTGAGATGTTTAGTGTTTAATGTCACAGAGAGAGAGTGTGAGGGGAAGGGGAATAGCAGGGTCAGGTGCCAAGCGCTGAGATAATGTACCAGTGATTGGAACCAGGCATCACTGAAAACCACATTTAGAGAGGCACTCATTTGTGATGAAGATCTCATGGACTAAATCTGATGTAAAATGAGCTTATCCTACATTTGAGAGAATCAGCGTTCCTATCAAACAACGTGATTACGTCTGCAACTTTTAAGGATTAAAAAAAAGCAGAAACACATCATGCTCCCTTCACTAAATTACAGTGCACACAAGAACTATTCAGTCAGCTGTGCTGAACCATTATCAGTGCAAACATTGTCAGTGCAAACATTGTCAGTGGGATGTGATGGGCACATTGAACTGGAGAGGGGAAAACACCACCACCAACTTATGTCTGATGTAAGAAGTTGAAATCTAAAAAGAAGGAACTGATCAGTAGTAATGTATTTTAAGGTAGTATCAGAATACATCCATAGACACTATTTCAGTATTTGATTTGCTACCTTTCTTACTTAGTGGGTACTTTTACCTCTGTTACCACAGTATTGTTTTAGAATGGTTTTGGAGAAAGAGAGTGAACAGGATTTTTTTTTTTTTTTTCATTGGATATCGTTGATTTATTTTTTTAGTTGCATTTGATTTTTTTTTTTTTTTTTTTTGACAAGTCTAGCCTACGAGGAATGGTACTCATGCAAAAGATTTCTAAGGCCTATCTGAAAATGAAATCATCAATCCTCATTAAAACCAAAGGTTAAGAAGTTCATGTACACACATAATGACATGACTTACAATTTCCATAAATCCATATGAATGTGGTGAAACTATTCTTCAGCACGGTGCCCCCAGTGGCTCTTCACATAGTTAAGGAAGAATTGAAAAAAAAAAAAAAAAAACGGTAGCTGGTTAAACAGATATTTTACATCATCCCATTGCAAAGAAACAGGATTGTTGTTGGACTGATGAACTATGCATCAGTTAACATTCCAGACTTATGAAACTGTCCAGCAAAAAGGCGTGGGTATGGACGGACCACTGATTGACGAGGAGGGCTACCCCAGAGCTGATATAGATGTCTACGCTGTGCGACATGCACGACACAAAATTGCCTGTAAGTATGGCGTGTGAGGCATTGTGCTTCAAGTTCAAGAGAAAGACTGTACCATTTGTGAAGAATTCATAATATAGATAATGTGCATTGTGACAGATTACAAGTGCGTGGAAGATTTACAAAGATGACATTTCTACATCATTCATAATGGCTAGCTTATAATCCAAGAACGTAAAGGATTTGATAATGTAGAAAGGCACAATCAGACATGTTCAGGACTTCTTTTGTAGTTGCCAGCCCTACCCAACATTTTTCAGGCATTTTATTTTTCAAATTTATTCGTGTGTGGAGATTTTGTCACAGAATGTGGATCTCTGGATCTTGTCTGGAACGAGATGATAAAAGTGTTTCCAAACAGAGCACAGAATAATGTTCTGATAGAAGTGTTGCCAAAC
This sequence comes from Conus canariensis, assembly GCA_033310375.1. NCBI lineage: Eukaryota > Metazoa > Mollusca > Gastropoda > Neogastropoda > Conidae > Conus > Conus canariensis. The sequence continues at coordinate 25,395,665 of CM065743.1, forward strand.
AGAGCGCAGAATAATGTTCTGATAGAAATGTTGCCAAACAGAGCCCAGAATAATGTTCAGAATACATGCATGACATGTGAGGGAAGCTGCCATTTTCTTTGTGAACCCTCCACAGTTAAGGTTCCACTTAAAGTGTAAGGAATGAAAATGCTTTCAAACTGGTTAATACAAGCTCAGCCTCCCTTTATGTTCCATGAGTACGGAATACTGGACTTCAGAGGGCTGGCAAATATGCCTTTTTCCTTTTATTTGTTTTTGTTAAACAGTGTTAACAAAATGTGGGTAAGGTAACTATACGAACATAAATCACAATTTTATCTTTGCTTTTTAAACCTTGGCTTTTTTAGACTCTCATCCCATTGTTTCCCATCTCCTCCAATCCTCTGGCCTCCTGGATACTACTTCACCTTTTTTCAGATATATTTATGTTATAAAACTTAGCAAAATAAAGCATCATTTTCTTAAATGGTAGTCAAAAGAAAATTTTTAAAAAAAAGAGCAGGAATAAATTAGAACAGTTAGGCATCTTAAAACATTTTTACTTCATCACCCACCCTCCACCCATCACTACGCTTTCATTCACCTTTGTGGACAAGCCCATCGGCCCGCTGATTTTCTTTTTCCTGATGTTGCCAGGTTTGCAGACGGACCACAAGCTGGTGATGAAGGAGATAGAGACAGAGCTGTACCACATTCACGAGCAGATGCGGCTGCAGAAGGAATCAGGACAGGACACGCCCATGGAGGTCACCAGCTCTGCCCCTCCCCCTGCCCAGGCCACGCCCTTTGTGCGGGTCGACAGAGTGGACGCTGGGTCTCCGGCTGCGGATGCTGTGAGTTACAAGTTGGCTTGGAAGAGCATTGACAATGACATTTTTGATAATTTTGTGGAGGTACTTTAATGATATGTGCATGGTATATAAGAAGTTCTGTGTAACAGACTGAAGAACTGGGAGAAACCTAGGAGGGCATTGGGAAGGGAGGAGACTTCTGCCATGGTCAGATGGTTTCTGGAGCCACACAACAATCCCACATCAAAAGTTAATGGCTTCTCCTTAGGCTGCGTACGGTCATTCCGTTATATGTTGTAAAATTGGTAGTAATAGTTTTTACATAATTTATGCTGAAAGTCCGCTCTTTGATTCTGGTCAGGGCCAAGGATCAACACCGAAATTTAATGGGTTGTCTGTCCTTGGGCCCATTTCATCTTTCCACCTAATTTCATTAGAATCAGTTCAGTAGTTTTTGTGGTAGCTTTTGAACAGACAGACAAACAAACGCTACCTCCTCGGCTGAGGTAAAAATTAACTAGAGGTTTTTTTACCTCCAGAAAGGCCAGTGAGAGAATCACATACTGTTGCATGCAGAGTGTGGGTAATCAGCTGTGCAATCTCTCCAGATTGCAGGAATGCATTTAACGCACCTGAAAATATTAATAAATGTATTATTTTGTGCCTGACACGCTTGCGCAAATGACACGCAAATGGTCTAAAAGAGAAACCTCCTTCACATATTTGTTTTGGGATCTATAAGCAGGCATAGTGTTTATTTCTTTATGTTTTTTCAAAATTAAAAAAAAAAACAAGCATACAGTCATGTATGAGGAAAAAAAGTAAATGCTTCTGCCTTTTTGTTTTATCTTTCTCTTCATTACCCTGTTGATGTTTTCAATGGACCTCTGTTTGTGTTGGATCTCAGAGGTACCAAGCATTTCTTGCATTTGCCCAAACTGTTGAAGCTGTGAAACGCTGTGTCTGTGCAAGGCTAAAACGATGGTTTCTTTCAGGACGGATGGTTGAGGTGCCCGTGGGTGTGTTCTCTGTCTGGGGGAACTGCATGGCTGTGACTGTGAAAGAAGCTTTAGGTCCAGCAGAAGTTTCATATTCCCCATTGGTTATCCACTCACAACAAAGAGCAGAGATGTGGCTTTATTTCTCTCGTTGATAAGTTTTTTTTCTTTTCTTGTTCCAAGCCTCAGCATGCTGAGCAGTCTACCTTTCATTCTCAGGTTCTTCAGTTCTTTCCCTTCGTTTCAGTCCAAACTCAAAACCAGTTAATTTAGAATAGTATGGCCCCCATGTTGTCGACACTGCTGTATTGGTACACCCATGAAACAGGAACATATGAGTTGTTAGGTACGTGTGCTCAGTGGATGCTTGCTGCATGTGTTGCTGGGTGATATTGGAAATGTTTCTGTATTTTCTGCCGTGTTTCGTTTACCTGCCTATTGTATTGAGCATCATATAGTGATTATCTCCACTTTGTTTACTTCATTAATTGTCTTTTAAAGTGAGTTCTTTTTATCATTTTTGGTTTCATTATTTTCATGAGTGCTGTGAGCAGAGCTCAGGATGTATGCAAAGACAAATTTTTATTGCTGTTATCGTTTTTTATTATTACTTTCATAAGTAGACTTCCAAACTTTAACTGTTCAGGTTATGGTGTGGGAGAGATGTGTGGTCCGGTCAAGCTTGGATACTGGGAAGAGCTTTCAATCGTGATGTGGCTCACTGCAATTCCTTTGGCTTAACAATGAAGATGCAAATGAAACTGAAAACAGTGTGTGTTTGTGTGATGTGTGATTGTGTGGAGTGTGCAGTATTTTGTGTGTGTGTTTGTGGAGTGTGGGTATGTGTGTGTGTGTGTGTGTGTTTATGCAGTTAGAAAGACATTAGAATTTTTATACTTCAAAAAGTTAAATGCAGTGTTACTTATAGAATGTATAGCTGAAGGACAAAATTACCCTGTGTCCAAAATGAGAGCGAAATATTGAAAAGTAAGTATGTTTTATTTGTCCATACTTTACATCTTATTCTATACTGCGCCACCCAGAAATACAACTGTCGTAACTCAGAATTCTTGCATTTTTGAGAGTTTTGGAATACTACAAGAGTGGGCCAAGGGGCATAACGTAGCCAAGTCCCAATCACTTTTTCCTAAAAATAAACATGCTATAATCAAAATACTTGTACGTAATTCAGCTCACAGTATATCTTGTGGGGATAATAATCAGTTTCTTTCGTCTGTCGTAAAATTTGATATTCAAACTTATGGCAGTTGTATTTCCAGGTGGTGACTTGTAGCTAATAAAGAAAGTGCCAAAGAATGCCATTTTTGCCAATTCTTGCCTTGTGACAGGGTATGGAGGTGGGGGACGAACTGGTGGAATTTGGGTCGGTGTCCGCTGGCAACTTTTCCTCCCTGCAGCAGATTGGAGAGGTGGTACAACACAGCATAGGGGTATGTTTACATGTTGGATTGTTCTAGGTGTCACTGGGGAAAGCCACCCTCACAAACAATTGTCAGTTCCTTTGGTTCATTTTGTAGAGTGAGAGCACTGCCTGTCGTGGCTGGGTTTTTGTTTTTTGTTTTTCCTTTGCAGTGTAGGTTCTTTCTGGTTTTTGTTTTCCCAAATCAAACGTGCATTTCACATCTTTACAATTTTCTTTGTATTACAAATGCCACTTGAAATTAAAGAAGTATGGATATAAGTATGTCTGTGGCTGGTTTTGATCCTCCTATGTAGATGGCCATAGAAAGATGCTGTTGGAAGAGGAATCAGAGATGGAGTAATCACCACAGAGATGGAGAAATCACTACTGAGATGGCCCAGCTGTCCGGCCGAGATGAAAATCGTGCCCTTTAGTGGCTTCCTTCTTTCCCAGCAGGCGATAAACGGAGGCGACGTGACTCACTGCTGAGCGCTGACAAACTGGCCGCGTGATAGGGCCCTACCCTTCTGCTCTCAAGGGAGCGCGTGTGTTCTCATGCTGTGCTCTTCTTGTTGTGCTTTACGGATTATTATTATTCCATAACTGGATATAATTAACTGAGTGTGTGATTTTGTGTGTTGTGATTCTTCTTTGTGCCGTTTGATATAACTTCGGTTCATCCCGCGTTCTTGAGGGTTTTTTTTTCATTGAGAAATTCGTTTTCATAAGCTGGCCAGGATCCGGCACGTGCATGTATCAGCAAGCCGTGTACGTGTGTGGTGCTAGCCGTTCGAGAGGAGACATTCCACGAGGCGATGACTTTCCTTCCTCTCTCTCTCTCTCTCTCTCTCTCTCTCTCTCTCTCTGTCTCTCTCTCTCTCTCTCTCTCTCTCTCTTGCTGTGTGTGTGTGTGTGTGTGTGTGTATGTGTGTGTGTGTGTGTGTACGTGCGCGTGCGCGCGTGTGTATGTGTGTGTGTGTGTTATGATCGCGCGCCGTGCGCGGCACGTGTGTGTTTGCGTATGTGTGTGCGTGTGTGTGTGTGTGTGTGTGTGTATGAGCGCGCGCGCATTTGTGTGTGATTGATCCTGCATTGGCTAGTCTTGTTGCTGACGTGTAGGCCTACTTCATTCCGATCTTTTGTACGTGTGTATGCCTGCGTGTTTGTAGCTCCAACAATGGCGGAGGCGCTTGAACACAACTTCAGTGAACACAAAAGACGTGTAGATTTGTTGTGCCGTGTGTGCGGCAGTCGTGTGCTCAGAAAGGTACAAGATAAAGGATTAAACGCTAGACTTTGTGTCAACTTCTCCAATGATTTGTTGCAGTATTTCAGTCTAGATATTTCTGGTGATGAAGAAGGCAATTGGAACATTTCAAATCCAATAAAATCCCGAATGCGTAAGAGGTGACAAGCATTCCCGGTTAAATCTTTTACCCTTCTCAATTAAAACCAACTAATTGATTAAGCCAGTTACAATTGAGATAAACAGGGAGAGAGAGAGATATGCTGTTTTTGTTGTCATATTTGTGGATGTGCTTGCGCACATGTGTGCGCACTCGCGGGTGTCTGTGTGTGTCAGTGTGTCATTCCAATTAAAGTAGGTGTGGGGTGGAAATAAATTTCAATGTGTGTGTGTGTGTGTGTATGTGTGTGTGTTTGTGTGTGTGTGTGTGTTTGTGTTACGCTGTCTCTCTCTCTCTCTCTCTCTCTCTCTCTCTCTCTCTCTCTCTCTCTCTCTCTAGTTGTGAGTAGGCTCACCATGAAGATGAAAATGTGACAACATTTCGCATTGGTGTGTGTATGTGACATCAGTTTCAAATGATTCGAACGGGCGAAAGCACAAGGTCAGGTAGGAAGCATTTCATTGTTTATAACTGACATCTGCATGTGTGGCATGCTAAAATCTTGCTTTACTAAAAGCATGGTGTGGCTGTGATAGAATCAGTTTTGGCATGCTTCACAAGCACGTAAAGCACGCAGATAAACAAGCAAAACATGCCTTGGCTGTGGTAGGGAAACCGCCGCCGTGTTCCCCATGAAGCTGACCAGAGCCGACACTGTTTATTCAGGCCCAGTACCGGCTGTCAGGTAGGAGTCCCGCGCCTAATTTTCTGTCAGTTGTAAAGGAAAGATACGCATGTCCAATTAGCACCAGGTTGAGCGTGATAGCTTCAGGAACGCATGCTCTCCACTGAGTTGCAATTTCATTTCACTTTGTGTGTGTTTGTTAGTCTGTTTCAATCGTTTTTTGTTGACAAATCTTTGTGGTGCTTGCCATCATTGCGTATGAAAGAAGACCCATTCATGTTTGGTATCGTTCTGTCAGTCAGAGACCCCACAATACAGTGACATCAATCGACCACAGTTTATTGCATTCTGGCGCAAAGTATTAATGAAGAAACACAGCATCCTGTTTTCACCACACTATCAGCCAGACAGTTAGTATCACATTATGCGTAGGGAGGAAAGCTTGTGGGAGGTTAGCGCGAGGAAGCTGGCAGCTGTCAGCAGAAGTGCGCTGTTTAAACAAACCGCAGCCGTTCCATCCCTTCCCCTCCTGCGACTGATAGGCGGTCAGGGGTTATTGCCCTTGTCTTCAACTAAGAATGCCTCTGCAGACAAACGTGATGGAAGTGAATGAATCTCCACAGAGATGAAGGAACCACCACAAAGATAGAGAAATGACATAGAGAGATAGAGGACTCACCAGAGAGTGAATCTCCACAGAGATGAAGGAACCACCACAGAGATAGAGAGATAGAGGACTCACCAGAGAATGAATCTCCACAGAGATGAAGGAACCACCACAGAGATAGAGAAAATGACATAGAGAGATAGAGGACTCACCACAAAGATAGAGAAATGACATAGAGAGATAGAGGACTCACCAGAGAGTGAATCTCCACAGAGATGAAGGAACCACCACAGAGATAGAGAAATGACATAGAGAGATAGAGGACTCACCAGAGAGTGAATCTCCACAGAGATGAAGGAACCACCACAGAGATAGAGAAATGACATAGATAGAGGACTCACCACAAAGATAGAGAAATGACATAGAGAGATAGACGACTCACCAGAGAGTGAATCTCCACAGAGATGAAGGAACCACCACAGAGATAGAGAAATGACATAGAGAGATAGAGGACTCACCAGAGAGTGAATCTCCACAGAGATGAAGGAACCACCACAAAGATAGAGAAATGACATAGAGAGATAGAGGACTCACCAGAGAGTGAATCTCCACAGAGATGAAGGAACCACCACAAAGATAGAGAAATGACATAGAGAGATAGAGGACTCACCACAGAGATAGAGGAATCACTACAGAGATCGAGGAATCACCACAGAGATAGAGAGATGAGGAATTACCACAAAGGTGGAGGAATCGTGTCAGCAATGGAGGTGAAATCAGAACAGAGAGGGAGGAATTCACTACAGAAATGGAGTAATGGTTGACAGAGATGGAGAAATCTACTCAGCGATGGATGAATTGCCATGAGATGGAAGTGGAGGAAGAATCACTACAGAGATGGAAGTGGAAGAAGAATCACTAGTGGAAGAAGAATCACTACAGAGATGGAAGTGGGGAAGAATCACTACAGAGATGGAAGTAGAGGAAGAATCACCACAGAGATGGAAGTGGGGAAGAATCAATACAGAGATGGAAGTAGAGGAGGAATCACCGCGGAGATGGAAGTGGGGAAAAATCATCACAGAGATGGAAGTAGAGAAGGAATCATCACAGAGATGGGAGTAGAGAAGGAATCACCACACAGGTGGAAGTAGAGGAGGAATCACCACAGAGATGGAAGTGGGGGAAAATCACCACAGAGATGGAAGTAGAGGAGGAATCGCCACAGAGATGGAAGTAGCGGAGGAATCACCACTGAGATGGAAGTAGAGGAGGTATCACCACAGAGAAAGAAGTAGAGGAGAAATCACCACAGAGATGGAAGTAGAGGAAGAATCACCACGAGATGGTAGTAGAGGAGGAATCACCACAGAGATGGAAGTAGAGAAGGAATCACTACAGAGATGGAAGTGGGGAAGAATCACCACAGAGATGGAAGTAGAGGGGGAGTCTCCCCAGATATGGAAGTAGAGGAGGAATCACCACAGAGATGGAAGTAGAGGGGATCTCCCCAGATATGGAAGTAGAGGAGAATCACCACAGAGATGGAAGTAGAGGAGGAATCACCACAGAGATGGAAGTAGAGGAGGATTCACTACAGAGATGGAAGTAGAGGAGGAGTCACTACAGAGATGGAAGTAGAGGAGGAATCGAAATACAAGAGCTGGGCATGAAAGGCCTCAAAACTAGAGACAAGTTTTCTGTATTTCATGAAGATGCTCATGCTTTGCAGTTCTTTTTTTTCCCATGTGACAATGTGGTATTAGGGGATAGATCTGGTAAAATGGTTTGACTAAGACTATCCCAGGTGGGTGGGGAAAATAAATTAATCGAGCAGATCTGACATCACCAGAATGAAAACAGGTTGAAGTGGTTGGGGAGATGCCCATTATCATATCGATGCATGTGAATTGATCTTATATCCTGGATTTTTGTTTGGTGTTCCTCTGACCGACTTCTCTTGGCACCCGTGTCTGTACCCTACCCTGGCTGAGTTCTGACATAGTGCATCCCAACATCGGCCAGGCCTGAGAGATACATACACCTGAGTGTTGGTCTGGACAGATACAGACACCTGAGTGTTGGTCTGGACAGATACATACACCTGAGTGTTGGTCTGGACAGATACATACACCTGAGTGTTGGTCAGGACAGATACATACACCTGAGTGTTGGTCAGGACAGATACATACACCTGAGTGTTGGTCAGGACAGATACAGACACCTGAGTGTTGGTCAGGACAGATACAGACACCTGAGTGTTGGTCAGGACAGATACATACACCTGAGTGTTGGTCAGGACAGATACAGACACCTGAGTGTTGGTCAGGACAGATACAGACACCTGAGTGTTGGTCTGGACAGATACAGACACCTGAGTGTTGGTCTGGACAGATACAGACACCTGAGTGTTGGTCAGGACAGATACAGACACCTGAGTGTTGGTCAGGACAGATACAGACACCTGAGTGTTGGTCTGGACAGATACATACACCTGAGTGTTGGTCAGGACAGATACAGACACCTGAGTGTTGGTCTGGACAGATACAGACACCTGAGTGTTGGTCTGGACATGTCAGCGGCCCCTCAACACAACATTGTGTGTAGTGCAGGAGACTTGTCTGTGTGGTTCCATTCTTCCAGTTCGATCTCATGGCATACTCAGCTCTGTGAGACGTAGGTGGTGGTCACCAGCTAGTGACACTCACTACCACACTACTGGACTAGCAGGGGGAGAGGGGAGTGTTTGTTTTCCCTGTGTGTTTGTTTATTGTGTTGTGTGAAATGGTTGGGGGAGCAGGGGGTGTCATTTTTTTTTTTTTTTTTTTTTTTTTGGGGGGGGGACTTCTCCCAGGTAAGTGAGATTAACCACCACCCCTAACTTCAGATGAAGGTTCATGTCAACAGGTTCATCAGCCAGGCTGTCTGAAAACCAGGAAGGAGGAGGAAGGCACACAGGCAGAAGACAAAATGCTGCCATACCCATTCTGCTGTCTGTAACATCCCATTCTGTAGAACCAAGTTCAGCAAGTCCATCTCCATCCCCCTAACCATTGTCCTGTGGAAGCGCATTTGATAACACAGCTGTCTGTAGACATAGTATCAAGGAAGACCTCAAGACCATAGACACACTAGGCCTGACCAGCTCCTTGGGTTAATGCATCAGTCATGTGATTTTCGGAGTCTTGTTCATGAAAATCATTCCCCACTGCCCCCTCCCCCCCCCCCACCCCCCCACCCCTCCCCACTTCTTCACCCCCTCCTCTTACGTTCTCTTTTATTTCTTGGTTAGCTTTGAAGTCGATGCTTCACTGAAGTGGGATAAAATGGACTAGTCCATTTACAGTGAGTTCAGAAGGCTGAAACTGCATCAGTCTTCAGTGACACTGGATGTCTACATGAAGACTGTGAGCTATTTACATGGAGTGACAGGTGAGGTTCTGGTTGGCCGGCGCTACAGACTGTCGGATGTCTTGTTGAGCTTAGGCAGCATTCAGGTTGGCCGTTAAGAATGACAAAACTTTAGACTGACTTTCAAAACAGAGTGACTGAGGGCGGAAAATGAAGCAAAATTGAGAAAGAGAGGGGGCTAGTTACCGCCAAGGACATAGACAAAGTAAAGGACAAGTCTTGTCCTGTACTTTGTTTGTCTATGTCCTTGGCGGTAACTAGCCCCCTCTCTTTCTAAATTTAGATTGACTGTTAAGATCATTTTCATGCGCCCTCCGCAGCTGGAGAGGTTCACCACTTTAGAGTTGTCTTTCCACTAGAAGCGATCGACAGTGTCAGTGGTGAGATTTTTGTGCATGTGACTGTTTTTATTCCCACCATTAAGACAGCATCATTGTGTCTGTAGTGATAATGTCTAAATACAACACCAGAGTGTTGTGTCTACTGGCGCACAACATCCTTTTCTTCTGCAAGGGATGGAATCAGATTTCATTTGCCTGCAAGGTCAGATTTGTTAGTGTCGTTTTTTTTTTTCTTTTGTAAAGCACATCTTCACACAAATGAGCTCAATTCCATCCAAAGGGTTTGGATGGAGAGGACTATGAGGCAGCACAGAACCTGACTTCCAGATAAAACCTCCTGTAACCAAGTTCTCACAAGCGTAGATCAAATCAAGGACCTGTACATTTAAAAAAAAATAAAAACAAAAAAAAGTATGCTGATAAATTCTTCCAGGCCGCTGTTACATGATATTCTGTTTGGCTGGCTACAAAGATCGTCAAACACTTCTGGTTGGTCAGTTGCATGCTGTTAAAGTTGAAAACCCCAGCACTTGTGATTTCAGAGGCCCATCCGGGTGAAGGCAGTGCGGAACAAGCAGATGATGACCCTCAGTCTGACCCCTGGGCCTTGGACTGGACGGGGGAACTTGGGGTGAGCCATTTTCTCCGAGTCCATCACCTGGCTGCTGGACTTTTGTTTGTTTTTTTCAATAGATATGTAGTGTTTCTCACCTGGTTTTTCAGATGTATTGGTCAAGCATGTAATTTTCGTTATCACAAATACTATAGTCTGAAAGCATCTTCCCATTAATGGATTGTAACTGTTGTTTTGGGTTTGTTTTCAAGCAGGAGTTCTCACAAGCCTGTAACCTGTGCATTTGATGACCAGTCTGTCTAATTTCCAGGTGCAACATTGTTGCCATCAAGAGGTAATCAGCTGTGGGAACCAGGGGAGCCTCCGTGGGCACATGCTGCCAGCTTGGTGCCGGGACTAATGTTGCGCCAGCCTGCTTCAGCTCTGGCTGCATCGGGTGTCTGTGAGAATGCTGATGGTAGCTTGAGTCGTGAGCGGCCAGACAGGGAACTGTGCGCTGAATGAGAAGCATGTGGTTTGGCCGATTGATCATGTGTGCATGGAAAGAGAGAATCTGAGAGACTGTTTGAGAGTTGTATCATGCAGTGGTTTGTGGAGGTTGAGGTAAACATCAGGAACAGCAACAGATCGGACAAAGTGCTGACTGACATGGCTGTAGATAGAAAGAGAAAAAAAAAACGAACAAACAATGGAAAAACTCAAGGATGCTCCAGAGAGTGATCATGCCATTAGAAACTACATAACTTTACAAAGAAAAAATTGATTTCAGTGAGCCAGAATCTGTGGTTTGGTTATTGCATTTGTTTCTTAGGGGGTGCTTTTTTCTTTTCCTTTTCTTTTCTTTTTTTTTTTTTTTTTTTTTATTGTGGTGCATTGTAATCAATGGAATGATCGGGCAGAAGTGTGCATTTTCGTGAAAAATGCTTGAGCTTTAGGAGTATTGTTAGTGTTGATATCTAGATTGATTTTAGAGGTAGGAACATTTTGAGTTTGATGCTTATCAAAATTTGGTTACATAATACAAAATGGCCACCATAATCTTACTTTTGTGCAAAAGGAACTACTTAACATTCAGTCATAGATAATAAAAATTTTTTCTTTTTAAATACAAATCAAGAATAAACTACACATGCTTCTGAATCAGTATTTAGATTTTTTTAAATTTAAAACTGACCTGTCAAGTGTTGTGATTGAATTTTTTTACTGTTGAATAAATTTGTATAAAAACATCGTAAAACTATCTGTAAAATTATAGAAAGGGAAGCCAAAATATTACACACACACGCTCATGTACACTCACGCACACTCTTTTAGACACAGAATTTAGAAAGGATGCTTCAAAGTGCATATTCCAGGATACCATGTCTCTCTTAAATTTTGTACGAATTCTTATGTTAAGCCCAGTTGGCTCAATCCTGTAATTGCTGTTTCATGATCTTATTTTGTACAGTTGTTTGTTTTTACTTTTGATGTTTTTTTTTTTTTTCAGTTGAATTCTTACTTAGAGTTTCTCCTCATCACACATACACGCACACATGCACACACACGCACGCAGGCGCGCACTCACGTACGCACGCTGCACGCACACACGTACGCATGCTGCACGCACACACTCAAACACACACACCCACACCCACACACACACACAAACACACACACACACACCTTGTCTAATATCACATTTAGTGAAAAGACGTTAAATTGAAGAACAACTCACGCACACACACACAAATGCGCGCATGCACACACACACACACACACACACACACAAAGAGAAGAAGTGAGTTTTCGACAAATCTGTCTTGTTCAGACGTCGCACATAACTGACATAAAAAATGCATGGATCGCCCAACCCCCACCCCACACCCCTGATGGCTGCCAGTAGAAATATGACAGTGTAGAAAACAACAGGTGGAGCAGAACAGAAAACTGTTTTATACACTGCTGTGTCTAAATCAGAGTTATAAAACTTACAGTAAGTAACAATCTTAATCAGTGAATGAACAGAAGTAGAATGAGAAATCTTTGCTTTCTGGAACAAAAGGTTTCACTTTCAACTGTCAGTATCGGGAAATAGCATGCAGAAGAAAACTGCTGTGAACCGATATGCAGATGTATGGTTTGGAACAAACTGGATGAAGTGTGAAACTTGCAGGAGATAATGGTTCTCTTCACCACCCAACAAGAATTCATAATCCAAAGGTAATTTGATCCTCTGTTAGTGCTCACACATATTACATACTTCTAGGATAAAATGAAATGAGCAAATTGTGAAACCAATAATCTTGATGATAATCGCCTTTAAAGGCAGAGTAAAAAACTGGAGATACTTGCAGCAAGAGATGTTTATTGCAGGAAACTTGTCTATACTGTTTACAGTGAGTATAGGTGTCAGTCGTCATGCAAATTTATGCACGCTTGATTGAAACAAAGCCCTAAGCACTTACAGATTCATTGACTAGGGAGGGGGAGGAAGTTGGAGATGGAGGGTTAGGATGGGACACAAATACAACACAGTATGTATCAACAAAATACAGGGACAAATCATGAAAAAGAATGGTAACAGTGGTAACACATTTCACTTGATTTAGCTATGCAAAGGTAGGTCTAACACTATCAGATGGTTCAGTTGTCTTGTGCTGGCTGTCATTCCCCAAGATGCCGGGGCAGGGGGGGGGGGGGGGGAGCAGATGAAGGGGAAGGGGGAAGGATTAATCTAGATCTCAACCTTTGCCAAAATAAATCTGTCCATCTTGCCTTCACCGACAAATGAAAGGTGTCAGGTGTGTTAAAACAGTGGAGCTGAAAGGTGTCAGGTGTGTTAAAACAGGTGGAGCTGAAAGGGTGTCAGGTGTGTTAAAACAGGTGGAGCTGTCACATGTTCAGGCCTCATGGCTTCTCAATAACACACATAATTTACCTTCGTAGAATGACGTTCGATGATTCCGCTTCACCGACAAATGAAAGGGTGTCAGGTGTGTTAAAACAGGTGGAGCTGTCACATGTTCAGGCCTCATGGCTTCTCAATAACACACATAATTTACCTTCGTGGAATGACGTTCGATGATTCCGCCAGAGCAAAGGCAATATGGGCGCCATGTTGACCTTTGTCAAGGCACTTCTTTCCATGCAGCTGTCACTCAGGTGGGTGAAAATTCAGAGATCACTGAGAGAAATGCCTTTTGTGAAAAACAGTGTGCAGAGAAGCTTCTCTAAACGGACAGTGTAATGGGTAAACCTGATTGTCCGTGTGTAGTCATGCTTTCAGAAAGTACAGTCACTCTGTACGATTCCTCTGACTGCTGCGGGTTGCTTCTCAACTGTCCAGATTTGTTCAAGAAACAGAAAAAAAAGAAACGGAGCATAACCGGTGATGTTCTTACATCAAAATATGGTATATTGAGTCAGTGGTTTTTGAGCTGTTTTATGCTTTTTACTTGTGTTTGCTGAATTGGATCTCATTATACTTATTCCATCTTCAGTTATATAGAGTATTAGAATTGGCACCTTTAGAAGCAATGTAAGTTAAGAATGTGTGTAATATGTAATAATATACAGTCACGATTATTAGCTTATTCTTATATTTGTTGTGGGCAAGTATTATGACTCGCTCAATTTCCAGCTCATGTATTATGACCTTGTCTGCATTGCTGGACCAAGCAAATCATGCAAGTCATGCTAGAAACAGTGGGTTTAGGTTCAAAACTTGGAATGTCTTCTCCACAGCTTATCTTCTTTTTAATTGACTTACAAAAGACATTTGTGCGAAATGCCTTCTAAAAGGGGGGTGTGTGTTAGCTCGTGTCTTCAGGAAGTCTTGCAAATTGATGTTGTCAGATGATTACTTTGGTGCAAGCTACTTTTTTTTTTTTTCCGCTTCCTTTTCAGAAAATCGCTCAGTCTTGAAAGTGGTGAGTTCCCTTGGCAAGGGTATCATGAATATGACTGTAATATGTGAACATTTTGGGGTGAATGTGATGTATCTTGCGTTTCTCTCCCCCCCCCCCCCCCCCCACTTTTGGCATTTGATAAAGGGAGATAACCTGCTCATTATACTTTTCTTCTTGAGCATTGTGCATAGAAACACTGAATTGGATTATTCTGATTCTTAAAATGTTGGTTTGATGTAAAATTCAAACTTTAGCCGGATATGTTCATTAATATATTTTTGTGTTCCTTGCCTGTAAAGCATTTTGTTACCATCTCTGCTTGCTTTGTTTGTGCTCAGTGCATTGCAGTTATTCTTGACACTTGACACCACCATTTATAGACTAAAAGAAAGAAAGAACAGAAAATATGCATGCATTGGTGAATTTTGAGCCACACGGTCTATTGAAAAAACTACAGTTTTGTTTATGATTATATATTTCTTCAAAGTGGAATATGGAAGTAACAAGAGTTTTCTTAATGTTAATTACATGTGATTTTCAACACAGGTCTGCATGCAATTTAAGAAATATACACCTGCATAATTGAGCATGTATACTATTACATTGTGTATACTGGTACATTTAATGGAGAAGAAGAGAGGGAGTTCACAGAGGTTTTCCATTAGAATTCAAAAAGCTCATTCACAAGTGACTATGTAGAAATTAAGAGTTACAGTCACAAGTGACTATGTTAGAAATTCAGAGCTACAGTCACAAGTGACTATGTTAGAAATTCAGAGCTACACTCACAAGTGACCATGTTTGAAATTCAGAGCTACAGTCACAAGTGACAATGTTAGAAATTCAGAGCTACACTCACAAGTGACAATGCCAGAAAGAGTGGACAGTGCCTTTAAACCTGAGCATGAATGCTAGCTCACATGTTGGATTGAAATAAAATGTAGAAACTTTCAGTTGCTTCCCCAATTGTTTGTTGTATGCATACAGAGAGAGAAATGTTTTCCCCCTACTTGATGCTACAAAGAATATCCTTGAATGTGAATTTGATGTGCATGTGGTTCAAATGCAGATTTATGAACGAACAACACAACTGAGGTACATATTTGAGACAAAAATGCATTCCTCATTCCAAATGAACCAAAACAAAAACCAGCAACAACAAGAAACACTCCCTTGCCGCCTTGATTTTCTTGTCAGTGTTCTGACCACACTGCTGTTAATTATGTTCCTTAAAACTAAACATTGTTTGCACCAAAACTGATCACAAGACGGCACTCAGACAATAAACAGAGACAGGGAAGTGTAATGAAAATTGTGATAGTAGTTTACTTGCATCTTGGTTATCATGGCATAAAATTCTCACACATGTTGACTGGAGGAATGTTGTCATCATATCCCATCATCCCCAGCTTCACTAGTTCATATAACAAAAGTAAATGAGATGTCAAAATCTATTCTGCAGAACCATAACTTTAAAAAAAAACACATCTAGGCCATACACGAACTGTAATAAAACGCGTTTTTTCTGCCCTAACACATTCAGTATGAAGTGTGCTCTTTTTCTCACAAAAACACTGAACTGAATAAGAAGTTCAAAACACGTCTTTCATTTCAGTACATCTTTCACTTTTACACATCCTACAATTTCAGAAAATTGTGTTCTTTACTGTATACACTCGCACCTTTTTTCTCTTTAGGATTTCATTTTTCTGGCATTCAATTAACAAAATGTCTCACTTTGTGAGAAATCAGATATTCAATGATGTTTCTTTGCAGAATGGCAGCAAAATGACAAGAATCGCGCATACACATATACAAGGGGAGGGGGGCTTTGCAAACACAGCTACATAATAACTATACCATGTTCTAGCATACACACACTACCATTATATTCTGTTTTGTAAAGCATTTGTTCATAATACACACACCATTTATCAGAAATGTATCACTGTCTCCCTGTGTGTCTGTGTGCAAGTAAAACAGTTCCACACCACACAATCTCCTCTCCACAGATCCTGAACTCTATCTCTGCCCTCTCTTACATACTTTCCTGTAGAATTGTCTTCAACAGTTCATTCAGATTATCTTTTCCACAAAGATTTTGCATTGTGTCGGATCACCTCATCCGCTGAATTACGATGAGTGGGTGGAACAAGCGATGCTGTCTTCAAACCAAATCACAGGCAACACAATACACCCTACTCTTATTAGAGAGAAAAGAGTTTTCACCGTTTTCAGATATCTACCACCCATCCTAAATTCACTATTTTTCTAGATTCTTACCGCAAGACAAAGAAAAACAAAGTCAAGAATCTTTGCTCCAGATTGGAAAAAGAAAAACAAACGTAAAAGGAAAAACAAGATGTTCATAATGACCAACTTCCACGTTGATGTTAACTTAGCTCAACTGACCAGACGGGGTCCTTTTGGTGCCGTCACCACACTGAGGAAAAAAAATTTCCTGTCATGACAATAAGCCGCAAAAAACTCTGCTATCCACAAACTATGTGCAGTGTTTTACAACATGGTGACTGATCAATGGAGATGCAATAGATGGATCAAATCCTGGCCACGCTGAGGGCATCAGCCACACCACTGGCTTTCCATCCCTAAGGTTTAACAGAAAATTTTGAACGAAAAAACTAATTTAAAAAAAAACATGAGGATGCAAAAAAAAAAACACACACACACACAAAATGACACATAAGGGACAGTTGTCTGATCCACAGAATGATTACCTAGCCACTAGATCACAAAGAAAGCTGATAATTTCTAAAATATAATGGGATAAGGAAAAAAAAAACTGTTCAGACTTTGGACCAAAGGCAGGAAGGAGGGTGGGCCATAAAGGCAGAAGAAAAAGAAAACTGTGGACACGAGAAATAAAAGATCAGAAAAAAAAAAAAAAAAAAGACAAAGGGTGTAACAAAAAAAGAGAAAGAGAAAGGAAGAAAATTACCAGCACAGAATTTCCAAAGGACAGGGGAGACAATGTGTACTGACAGGGAAGGCAATGTGTATTGACAGAATCCTGTGACCCCCAACAGGGGCTACACTAATCAAAAACCAAAACTTCCACAGGACTGTTCAATGCACTGATCCTTAGGCCAGTCTCCAACTTTCCAGCAGGTGTGGTTAGAAAGGATTTAGTAGTTTTGTGTTATGTTTCCGACAGACCAAGCAACCAACCAACAGATGCAAGTAAACGCATAGCCTCCTTAATGAAGGTAATGAACCTGACCCTAAAATAAAAGAAGCCACACCCAGTGGTCAGCAACATGTCAAGCCATTCTTGCTTGCCCTGACATCTTGAAGCCACAACCATTCTGACATCATTTGCTATGTTGATTTACACGCTTACTCTGAGATCTTGAAGCAACAACCATTCTGACATCACTTGCTATGTTGATTACAACATTTCTCAAGCCTTTCTAGCACAGTGAAACCTCTCTATATATCATTCACACAGGTCCATCATACACACAACGGAGAATGATGTTATGGCTGGTTCGGTCACAAAACGGCAATGGTCAACACCAGAAAGAGCCTGGAGTGGCGGGTGTGGGGAAGGGGGAAGTACAGGTGGGATATGGCAAGGTAAATGCTTTGCTTCACTAATTCCCATACATTTGCAAAGCCAACTGAGACAAGATCACAGTCAGTGGACAAAAACTGAAGACTGTGACACAGTTTGAATCCATCGTCGGTCAAGACAGATCGAAGACTGAAATCCTGGCACCCACTGCACAGACGGCAGCAAGCAACATCACTCTGAGATACACGCTGAAGCTTTTGCATGAATATGGGCTAACCATCTTCATGTACACACGTGAACTATGGGCTCCGACAGCGGAGATCCAAACCGCGGAGTCGAAATGCTTCAGTCAACTACCCTACATGATACTGACCATGGCACACAGGGTAAAGTCCACAGAACCATCTGACAGCATGCGAGTCGCTGAGAAGACCTGTTGACAACACTGAGGACAGGGAACCTGAAGTGGTATGGACAGGTGGCAAGATCACGACGACTCTCGGAGACCACTGTCTAAAGAACAGTGCGAGGGAAGAGAAGATGAGAGCAGGAAGAAGTGGGATATACAACATCACTCAGTGGACAAGGAAGAGCATTTGCCCACCATCCTCAGAGGTGGAAGCACCGAGAAAAGCACAGGAAAGGAGCAATAATGGTGGCAGAACTTGATTTCTGCATTACTGTCATTTGGCTCACTGTCTCTAGCAACCACAGAGATCTTTTCCCCCATGTGTGGAGGATTTCAGCACACAGAAGGTTTTAAGCAGCAAGTTCAGTACCTGTTTAATGTTGCCTTGAAGTTACCATGCTCACCCTAAAATTAAGTATGAGAATATAGTGAGCAGCAAAATAAAAAATGATCGATATTTCATCCAAATGGGCATCTTCTAAATGTTGCCAACAAGTACAACACACAGGAGCTACCTCCGATACTTCTTTGCTTCTTCATAAAAAAAAGATCAATTGAAAATAGAATAACAAGAAAAGATCACATTTTCATCCAACTGTGTGGATGACATGGAGCCGCTGAATATGGGATGCTTCTCAACCACAAACTGTGTGTGGACTCTCCTGCATTGTTTCCACTCCAAAGCACTGCCAATGCTGAAAAGAGGGAGCAGAAATAAAACATTTTCCAGCATCGTATTGGGCTTACTCTCCAGAAGAGAAATTACAGGAACAATTCCACTATCCAGTTCCTGGCAAACCCCAAGTTCTCCCAAGTCTGGTTCTCCATTTGTCTTGAATCAGGAAGAGTGGTCTCCCTTCCTACGGAACTCAAGTCATGCAGGTTCAGAAAATCATCTTAGGCTCTCTCACAAAAATTATTCACCATCAAGTTCGAAATCATGTAACAACATTGGAACTACAATCATCACTCTCTCACAAATTGCTTTTGTTACACACATGCATATTTTGATACAATTCATCACACAGATCAATAATCATGTACACGCACGTGAACTGCATTTATCACACTTGTGCATCCAAGAATTAAATTGATTTGCACCCTGCACACAAGAGTGATATCTGTCACACATGCAAGCAAGAACTGTATACATCACACATACAAATAAAAATGAAATTCATCACACACATACGCATAACAACTGTATGTATCACATACATACATAAACACTAAATTTACCACACACACTTGCACACAAAAGCAACATCACACACACACACACACACACACACAAGCTTTATTCATTACAGATCACAAGAACTATACTTGTCACACACATACAAGAACTTTTTGAAACATTCACACACGATGAACTATGCCGCACCCATCACACAAAATCTTTCATCCTCACCCATCCACATATGAACTCATACAAAGAAATATTCATCCTAGATCACATTTTCACATAAGAACTACAGACAGCACACACATACACTCGTACACAGACAGACAATTTTTAATCAACATGTGTAGGTAATTTCTTTTCTCAGGCAATACATACAGTTTGGTTTGCTGTTCAGAAGTTCTCTTTCATGTGCGACAACCTTGGAACAAAAGTTAAACACTTTACTGAAACTTTTTGAAAAGTATACACTGCATTCAATGTCTGGGTGGACTCACGACCATTAGGGCAAAGACAGTCATTGTAAAGTGGGTCCATTTATTCTTGAATTGCGCCCGTCTTCTTCCCTCAACGATATGGTGAGCAACCTCTTTCAGAATGGCTGGTGGCATGTAGCCTTTTTTCCCCCCTGCACTTGCCCAATTGTACAGTATGCTTTAACCCAGCATGGGTACAGCTGAACTGAGAGATGGCAAACATTGTTCAGAACCTTATGGCCCTCTTCTCCCTTGAGGTAAGGATTTGGAGTTGGTACAGATCAACCGTAACGTCCCCCAAGCTGTCCCATGGATGTTATGGGCGTCTTAAGAGTAACGAAACTCTGCACAAAGCCTGCATTCCACCATCACACTCTTCTAGATGTTTCCAAAGCCAATTCTGCACAAAGCCTTGTTAGTTTGGTAGGGTTTACTCTTTCATGCATGAAACTAAAGCAATGCATAAACTGGCGTAAAATTTAGTGAATTGGGGATTTCATCTTTCTAATGATCTTAAAAGGCTGGAGGGAGGTTGGGGGCAGGAGGGGACGGCTTTAAAAGCAGGGGATAGGGAATGTGGGGAAAGGGGGGTGTCTTTGACTGTACAACATGGTGTTCTCACCATTCAACTCATTCAAGTACAACGCTTTGCTGTTTCCAGGCTTTCTCTGAATACTGTACTGCCATTTCGAGCAAAAACTAGTAGCAATGATTTCTGGACTTTTTCTTCCTGTGGATTTGTTTCCATTTTCAGTCGACTCCACTCAAAAATCAGATTTTCTGCCACCAGCAGGAAAATTCCAAACCTCTCTATGCAAGCTATTTCTAGTCCCAAATCCTCTTTGTTCTCTTTGCCTTCACTTAGAAGCCGTATGTTCATCCCTGGCTGTTGGTCCGTCTGCAACTCTGCCAGTAAGATCTGCCAAAAACTGGTGAACAGACTTTTAATAAAATGTGGGTGGAAAATTTGGACCTATACAAAAAAAAATACTGAATTTTTGTGCGGCAATCCAGATCAACAATCTAAGATCCATTTGTTCTTCGTGGAGGTCTAACTATGTATTACCATCATGCAGGACTTGTTGTCAAATGGTTAGGGTGTTTGCCTGTGGAACGACAGATTAAGGTTGGATCACTCATGAAATTGACAGCTTGAAACCCCCCCCCCCCCCCCCCCCCCCCCCCCTGTCTGCACAGCAATACATTGATATACGATTCAGGTCGGAGACGGCAAAAGCGTAGGAGAAGGATGAGCTCCACCATCCGTAATGTCATGCCTGGACATCCGTAATGTCGTGCCTGGACATCCGTAATGTCGTGCCTGGACATCCGTAAAGTCATGCCTGGACATGGTGAACCTCTTATTCACTGCACCTATGTCCATCAGGCCATGGCACTTAAAACCTTGGGTTTTTTGGGTTTTTTGGAGAGACTGTCTTGGTTCTTTGGCGAGGTGCTGCTTACTGGGTACTCCCTCCTTCAACACTCAGCATAATTATGTCACAGTCAGGCAAGTCAGGAAACAGGACTGTATTCTTCACTTATACCGAGTTCTAAAGGCTATTCTTGATGGAATGAACCATTAGTTCATGAATCTAATTTGCATACTAATGAAGAACCAACTGAGCCTGCAATCCATGACTTAGTTTGCAGAGTTACGACAAACTAAGAACTGTTTTTTCATCAATGTTTGAACAATCTTCTCTCTAGGGAGGAAACCTACAGAGTAAAATACTGTTCGCTGGTGTCTGACCGAGAAAGATTCTTTGGACCACTGAATTTGGAACTGTTTTTGCTGGGGCTGGGCTGTGAATTCAATTTAACCAATCTGTCCAAACTTATGTCCAAAACACTGTGAACTTACATATTCTGGCTGTACGAAATGAAAAGATTCACTTGCAGATCAAGAAAGGAAATTTTGGTCAACCAAGCACAAACTGATGTCCATTACAGAACTTTCCTTGGGTTACTTCCCTTTACATGATCCCAGTTTCCAAAGCATGTCAAGTGATTCTTTTCATTTCTCAATTTACAAACTTCACCAGTCTTGCTATACGAGCCAAAAGATCAGATGATTAGTAACAAAGACAAGATTGCAGATGTTGTGAAGTAGATGAACAAAGTTCACAAACTAAAATGTTGTTCAATTAAGGAAGGCTATACAGCTTACCCGACTGTTTACACTTGGTAAATCCATCCCCCTTAGACTTAGAAAAGACTGAAGACCATAGCCAAAGAAGCCAACATCTCCCCCCCCCCACACACACACACACACCCCCGCCACCCCTCTCACTGGTCAGTTTTTATTTTGCCATCTTTCTAATCAATGGCACTCAAGTTGAGTAAGTTCAAGATGTTTCTTTTCAGACTCTCACAGCATTTACCACGGTAATGTGGAATTACATTAGGTAAGCCAGGATGGATGGTTTGTATGCTGGGTCTTCTTTCATGTGAGCACCAACGACACACCGAAACCTGCACTCTGCCACATGACACACCACAAATACCACTCCCGTTCTTCAGCATGTATTATTGATCCATCCACAGTACATTCACATCACCTTTTGTACAAGAAAACATCTCCTTGCTTACAGTAACTTCTCCTCTCTCTTCAAGCTCTCCCTCCTTCCTTCCCCTTTCCACCAGTTACGTCTTCTGCGCCAGTCTGATGGTCCTTGTGAATCCAAACGTATCAAGAAATTCAAGAATCCCTCTGAACAGAGCTGCAGCTAAGAAAAACGCATCACATACACCTCAATCATTGAAAACAGGAGAGAAGGTTTGGAAGGAGGGAGGGAGGGGGGGGGGATATCTCAAGACTTGCTATGAAAAAGCATAACTCAGAATGTCCTGCTTAACAGTTTCGCATACAAGTCAGTCCAGCGCATTTCAAAACACAGGTCAGTACACAAAAATTCAGGCAGCACTGAAAACTGGAAACCACCACTGAAAACATGCGCACATCGAAACCACACTTCAACAGTCAGTCCTTAAGACTGGAAACAACCATTGAAAACATGCGCACATCGAAACCACACTTCAACAGTCAGTCCTTAAGACTGGAAACAACCATTGAAAACATGCGCACATCGAAACCACACTTCAACAATCAGTACTTACAAGACTGGAAACAAACATTGAAAACATGTGCACTGTAAGCACACTTCAACAATCACACAGCCCAAAATAGTTCTTCCAAACCTATTTGTACATAATAACAGAGACACCTGGCAGATCTACACATCAGCATGTACACTGCCTATTCTGATACAAACATCTACACAGAACAGCACACAGCAACACTGACCTACCTCCGGAAGCTTTTACCCTTGTCTCATCAGAAAGATCTGTGTCATATATCAATGCACTTTTTTTTTTTTTTGCATTCATGGGTTGCAAGCTTTACTTATTAGTAAGATTTTACATGAATGATTGGCTTTCCCACCAATGTTCTTTTGAAAGTACTGACCGAGGTAGCACTGAACACATGCATTCTTTTGTTTTGCTAATATCCCAGCACTGGCCATGAATGTATCCTCATTCAATAAAACCAGCTTTTTTTAAACTTTTCTGCCATGTTGAACTGCTGCTCAAGGTATGGGAAGCAACTCTGAAAATTATGCTTTCCCATCAAGTGAGCATACGTAAACCACATCTGAGCCATTTTTTCCAATAATATTGGCAGTATTTCTAAAATGTGTTTCCTATTAAGAAGTTTCAAAAGTACGAAACAAAATGGTGTACAATTTTGAGAGTGTTGTGGATCAGAAACAATAGTCACAATCACTGTTAAGATGGAACCATAAGAAGTGTCACTATTCTGATCAATACCTGTCATCTATTATGCTGTGGTCAATGTCAGCATGTGTCAGCACATGTTCAAAATCTATCGTATTGATTTTTTTTTTTACACTCCCAAATTCCCACAACAGAGCTCAAAGCAGGCTGGTAGGCGGAAACATCACCCTGCCCAAAAGTCTAAATCGGCTGTCCTGGATTGTTCCATGTCTCCCAGACCAACTGACCTCTGGACGTCCCTTACAGGACATGCCACACAGCCCTGCCTACCCTTTAAACACATACAACAGTCAAGTCATGAACCTGGTTCTGCAGGTTTTGCAGGTAGGGTATGCTCCACCATGGCAGACAGATTCTGAATGAATGGAGGCAGCCGGTTGGCCCTGTGCATCAAGCATTGTTCTTTGGATCCCGCCAGGTCCTGGGTTCTGTCACTGCTTCAGACAGCCAGATTACAGGACAGACTCCACTCCCTTCCTAGCCTTCAGAAGGGACTACATACACCCAGGTCTCCAGAATTAGAAGAAACAAACTTGCACACATGTCATCAGGTGTTGGCTGATTGGATGACCACAAAAAAATTGAAAAAAAAAACAACCCATGCTAGTGCCATGTTCAGACACCAGTCCATAGCTCAGAATGTGGCTACCTACACACACAGTAAACCACCTGGCAGCTCTGTGTGCTCCCATCTTTTAGCTGTTTGGTCTGATCTGAAAGCAGTAGTCCTACGCATACCCTGACCCAAAAGGCTGGAAAACAGTTCACCACCACTCACATATAAGTTCAACAGTCAATGAAAATTAAATCTCTACAACATCTGGCCATATACTTCTGTATCTGTACACACTCCCATATCCACAGCACAGACACAGCAGCATGCTCAAACAAACATACATTCATATCAAACATACATTCACACAAATCATCTTGCAAAATGAAAAAAAAAAAAAGTCTTCAAGATTCAACAAAAAACATGCCTGCAACTGGTCAGAGTAACAATCGGATTTGGCAGTTCTATGGTCCACAGAAAGACCAAAGGACATTTACTCTCCATTCTCTTTCCCTCTCCACACGCACACACACACAAAACATATACCTGGACACACACAACATGCACAAACACCAAAGTTGATCATTTTCAATCATTTTCTGATTCAAGAATCCAGTGCAAAAATTAATAAAACTTCTAGACCTTTTCTAAGTCGCCAAATTAAAGGTAACGCTTTCCACTACAGTAAACACCTTTGGTTTATCTTCTCCAAATGCATACAGCTCATTTTCTTTTTCACCCCCCCCCCCCCCCCCCCCAGCTAACACCAATGACTGGCAAACAATAATCATGAAATGACGCCCTGATCATGGCTAATCGGTCTGTATGCTAATGGCATGTTTCGGAAGATCAACGGCAGGAACTGCACCCCGTCCCGTTTGTCCCCACACACAGCGCCACCTACACCGGCCCGGCTCCACCCAGAGGGATGGGAATTCCCAGTTTCTGGGCCACCTTCATCTGAACCTGGGCGGCATCCAGCAGGGAGAACAGGTGGGCCATCTCACTCTCTGACTTGGACAGACTGATGGCTTTCTCGAACATCTCCACCGCCGACTTCATGTCACCCCTGTCAGTGTCAAATTACATCATTGTGAAACAATCATGATTATGACTACAGACAAAACATCTATCATTATGAATGGATACAAAATGTACAAAATCCTGACATGGTACAAAACACATACAATCCTGACTGGTAACAGATCATGTATAGTCTATGACTGGATGCAAAACATATATTTATGACCGAGACAAACTATATGACCATGACTGAATACCAAACATGTATGTTTATGACTGAAGCAAAACAGAATTATGACTGAATGTAAAACAAGCATAACTACGACTGGAGTTAACATGTGCAGATGCAGACACCAACCTTGTCCATGTCCAGATGAAACTTTACACAAAGGTCTTGTCTCTGAATGCAAGCATTATCAAATTTTGTTTATCTTTTGATTTAATGAATGCTATATGTCAATTCATCCTTTGTAGATGTACCATTTATCATTCATTTGCAGCCAGCTACACAGACCCTTACCAGGGCTGTCAAACTAATGCAGGAAAGAAAAGTGTCAAATCCTAAACAGTTCATATCATCAAAAAAAATCATATCCTGAACAATAACAACAACAAAATTAAATCATGGCATGGTCGCTAAACCATCGACGTCCCTGTGGCAGATAAAACTTGGCTGTGCTGAGAACGCCAGGCATTCCTAGGATTCCTCATTCTAAGATGTTTTTCAAATTATATAAAACAACAAAAAAGATTTAGTTGCAAAGTGAGGTGACTGCAGGTGGAAACTGGAACAAATTTTAAGGGTATTTGAAACAACACTGCCAGTCAACATGGACAAACGAATCACAAGACAAAACACAATGCGTTTCAACCTTTTAGGTCTTCTTCAGGCAAGATAAACAACACTCAGGACAACGAAAATAAAGAACGACAATCACTCATCTTCTCAAGGCCCCTCGAGGCCCTTTGTTTTCATTTAACACCCATCTTGCGCTGAATTTGAGAGGATAAGTGATTGCTCATTCTTCATTTTCACTGTCCTGAGTGTTGTTTATCTTGCCTGAAGAAGACCTAAGAGGTCGAAATGTGTTGTGTTTTGTCTTGTGATTCGTTTGTCCCCTAGACAACCGGCAGAATTATTTCACACACACACACACACACATACTCTCACACACACACACATACACACACACACACACACACACACACACACACACAAATGTGTCATGTTTTGATATCATCCCTGAATACTGAATGTAGCCACCTTAACGGTGGGATTTAAACAGTCACACACACACAAATCTGAATAACAGGTTGACCTTGGATTTCTTGCCAATTAACGAAGAAGAAGAAATAAGTTTCATTCAAATTCTCTGTGCATGCTGACCACAGATGTTAAAGAGTGAAACTATAAAAACACACACAATATCTCTCTCTCTCTCTCTCTCTCTCTCTCTCTTTCTCTCTCTCTCTCTCTCCATTAAATAAAAGGGAAACACTGACTGCTGCACTTTGATGGTGCCCAGGATCTCATAGGCGTACTCGCACAGTGGGTCCATGTCCAGGGCAGAGTTGATGATCTTCATGGCTTTCTCCGTGTCCGACTTCCACTGCAGCATCAGCAGCCTGAAACAGGGCCCAGTCCTCACAAAACACTTCTAGCATCCATTGACAGCATGTTTAGGGCACTGAAATACACCAACAACTCAAAGGCCACTGGGAAGGGGACAAATCTAGCATCCATTGACAGCATGTTTAGGGCACTGAAATACACCAACAACTCAAAGGCCACTGGGAAGGGGACAAATCTAGCATCCATTGACAGCATGTTTAGGGCACTGAAATACACCAAAAACTCAAAGGCCACTGGGAAGGGGACAAATCTAGCATCCATTGACAGCATGTTTAGGCACTGAATACACCAAAAACTCAAAGGCCACTGGGAAGGGACAAATCTAGCATCCATGACAGCATGTTTAGGG
The DNA here is from genome assembly GCA_033310375.1 of Conus canariensis. Taxonomy (NCBI): domain Eukaryota; kingdom Metazoa; phylum Mollusca; class Gastropoda; order Neogastropoda; family Conidae; genus Conus; species Conus canariensis. The sequence goes on from CM065743.1 coordinate 25,422,690, forward strand.
CACTGAAATACACCACAAACTCAAAGGCCACTGGGAAGGGGACAAATCTCAGCCAGGACAAGCAGACCCTTGATTCACCCTCTGATCCACACCACATACACAGACATGCAAAAAAAAAAAAAAAGAATGTGTAATTGGTCTGTCCTTCAGCCACAATCTATCTTTCCACCAAATTTGTTTGAAAAAGTTCTAAGGTTTTGCCACTCTCTTGCTGAAAAACAAACAAATGTGCTGACATGTCTTCATTTTCAGGAGGTAGAGGCCATGACCTAGGCAAATTGTACAACAGACTTGACAGCTGGTGGCCCTGCCAGTGTCTGCCATACCACTATCTAGTCACCAGAGAACAATGGTATGGTTAGTTCATGATGAATGTAAAAAAAAGAGAGAGAAAAAAAAGGATAAAAGACTTTTTTTTAGAACAAAGACAGCTTTTAAATGGCCACACAAAGACTGAACCAAAAAAAGCAGAAAACAGTGAAGGAAGAGGGAGAGACAGGCACATTAACTGGCCGAAAAGATTTTTTTTTTTTTTTTTTTTTTTTAAAACCCAGTCAGCAGTGAATGAAGAGCCAAAGGAGAATTTTAAGATCAGAATTTCTGAAGAGTCAGGTGCAAATCACATTTTTTTCTTTCCTTTTTTTTTTAACTTCTTTTTTTTTGTGTGGGGGGGGGGGGGGGGGGGGGGGGGGGCTCATTTTCGATGCCTCCTCAGTGGCGCTAGTCCCACACGGCTCCTTGCAGCTTCCCCATACACAACCACACCCAACAAGGTCCCAGCACTGGCACCTCCACAGGGAACAAACCACAACAAGTAGTCAAATTACAGTTTCTGCTGGCCCCAAGTACCATGTCGGTCTGCACACACTGTCATTTTTCATGGCTGTCAACCTCAAAGCAGTCCTAATCGGAGCCAAGTGGAAAAACCTAATCAGTCTGGCTATGAAATGGATGCATTTTTCACAAACTTTAGCTTCAACTGAAGAAACCAGGACCTAAAAAGATAAAGTGTCTACTACTGCATGTGGCTGCTGACACTCGCACAGTCTCTATTCAGTTTTATTCTGCAATATCTAATTCATCCCATTCCAAAATGACAAAATTTTTTTTCTTCTCACAGGGTTTCAAGTTCCGGATTTATAAAACATATTCAGGATGTAGGGAATGATACTTATAGTAAGTAAATTCTGGACAAAAAAACGGGGAAAGGGGAGGAGGCAGCTCTGGTATTTCAAAACAATACAAAGGAAGCTGCTCGCAACTGGCCATCTGCCCTCATCATCTTTTTCCCTTTCTTCAAAACGGTGACAAACGGCCGACAAACAGGGCTCGTTTCTGCACAACAGTTTGACGTGTTACTGCACTACAGCCTAAATAATAGACAACTTAATAATGTCATGCTTCCAATGAAAACACAGACAGTTCAAGTGGCACCAAGTTCTTCCAAGACCCTTACCTACAAGTGTGGCTTCGGATTATCTCCCTTGCCTTATCACATGCGAATTGAGGGCATGAATTTGAATGCAGTTGGACGTCTGCTAACACCTCTGCAACAGCCCCCTCTTTATGATGGATTGGACTTACATACTGTGATACTATTGTTTACCTTTGTAATACCCCCCCCCCCCCCCCCCCCCCCCCCCCCCACCCCCCCCCACACACACACACACTCTTCTTGTTCCTGACTGGCAACCGACCTGAAAAAAGCTACTTGATCCATTTTCAACAATCGATTTTTAAACTGGAGATTTCTGGTGAAAAACTTTTCACTAATGAACTTTGGATACAACTTTAAACTAGCAGTGGCATCAGCATGTAGGATTTTCCACTGGCAGATTTCTCTACACTGCAGAACTGATGTAATCTGGGTATGATACAAACATGCCAAGTGAACAAGACTAACGTCCAATCAACCTTAGGTGTCTTGTTCTGTATTCTCTAGACTTTGCCTTTTTGTGCCAATGTTTTCTACAGATGTCACCAAACAAACATTCATCACAACCAATAATCTTGGTGGCTGTTTTCAACAATTCTATTGGAAGCTATGGTTTCTACTTTTGAAATATTCCCAAACCAGACAGCGATGGCAAATGTTAAAACACTTTCAGTGATAGTTGTGTAGAACTGGACAAGAATATCCTTGTTGACAGTGAATTTTTTTCCAAGCACAAAAGCACAGGCACTGTTTGGCTGGCTCAACAACTTTTCTTGTATTTTTCATCCATTTCAAATCATCAGAAATGATCAGTCCAAGAAATGTGTAGTAGCTTATGATCTCCACTAAGGGGCCATCTTTAACAGGATTTAAATCACACACAATTCTAATCCTAAACAAGGCAGGCATCCCTGTACACATGGTGAACGAGTCACATACCCATAATTCTAAACTAATCCTGCTTGCTGATTAAGACTATCCACAGATCTCAAAACTGAATCGACACAAACCTACACACAACCCTGTAAATCATGTCTCCTCTGATGGACTGCCTCCAGAGGACCAGGCACTGACTGCTCCCTGTGGACTGCCAATGCTGGTGTTGAATTCAACTGCACTGTTTACAGCCAACCATACATGGCCGCCACAGTACTGTACTGCCACAGAACAAGCCTCAGTGTGGCTGTGTATGGCCGGGCCAGTAGGATGGACTTGGTGCAATTAGAGGGCAAGGAAGACTGAGTCCGGGAAAAAAAAACTCTGCAATATCTCTAGAAATTATATACAACTGTTTTCAGTTATTTTCAGGACAGGCAGACAAACAGATGGTAAAAGACAGACAACACTGTCACAGTCTGATTCTGTATCCTATGTCACAAAATCCTGAAAAATCCACTTCCAGTTATCTCTTCTCAAGTACAATACAATATTTACACAGTCGAGTAACCCCATCAAAGGGTCTGTCAAAGTAAGACACAGGTGGTCACGCTCACCCTCGATGTACAATAGTGTTGGCGTTGTCCGGCTCCAGTTCCAAGGCTTTCACAAACTGCTTGTCGGCCTCCTCAAACTGCCCAAGATCACACAAGGTCTGCAACAACACCCACCAGCAGAGGTCAGCCATGCCGTCTTCACACAGGTTTCACATCGTCAGAAAATCAACATTAACTCTAAGCACAACAGCGTTTGTTTTATAATTTGGTGGGGACAAGCTGAGTGTCTCTACAGTGCCATCAGTGAAGTTAGGCACTTTTAAACAGTCTTTTCTGCTACCTAAAGTGATTGGGTGAACTGTTAACTGTCTCAGTTTCAGTGTTGTAACAGCCCAGCTGATCGTACCAGGCCCCTTCAGGGTTGTCACATTTAAAAATACTCCTGTCATTAAAAAACAAAAACCAGCTGTCGCATTCAGAAAAACTCCTGTCATAAAAAAAGTTATAACATTTGTCATAAAAAAGTTGTCACATTTACAAAAACTTCTGTCATAAAAAAGAACATGCACACATCATTTTAAAATACTAGAACAAAAAAATATTGAGACACATAAATGCAAGACTGAACACATAAATAGGCCATATAGTCTGACAGACACTGCACAATCCATAGCTACCAGCCTTCTGGGGTCAATATTTGGGAACCTGGGGATGAAGGGGTGGAGATGACTGAGGAGATTCACTCCTGTCACTACATTTCCTAAAAAGAATCAGCAATTTATAAACTGAGAAAACAAGTGTAAAGAATAAATAGAACAAAAGCAGTGAATGGGTGTCAAAGACAGACAAACAATGGTTGTCGATGTAGGAGTTTCTTTATATCAAAAAGGTATGCCCACAGAATCAGCGAGACTTACAGACCAGGGGAGATAACTGGAACAAAATGTCCCAGTGGTGGGACTGCAACCGATACTGAAAGAGCTCTGGCAAAACATTCACAATAATAGAAAAAGTTCAACAGAAAGTGAGCAACTTCAAAGCTGGGAACCCTCATAATAAGTGCACCAACATGACAGATGCTTTCAAAGGGTTTTTGCATATTTAACTGCAAGAAATGGCCTACTCCAATAGTGAAGAATATCACGCACACCAAAAAGGAAAGAAATGTTGGTAGCAGTGAATTCGCTTTTCTCTAACTGCTGTAATAATTCCCCAGCCCCACCTCCATCTCCTCGAAGGCCCCACCTTCCTAATCTCCAACCAAATCCCATCTCTCCTCATCCGCATCCATCCTCAACATAAATATTTCTACTCCCCTCCCCCACCACCTCCTCACCCCCGCCCCAGACCCCATTGCCAATTCCTGTCTCAGTACCACAATCATCCCCTGTCCTGTCCCATCGTCTGCTTAACCCCTGCAGCTGACCTGTCCCCACAACATGTAGGCGTCAGAGCACTTGGGGAACTCTTTGATGGCGGTCTCAAAGGACTTGCGTGCCTGCTCCCTCTGGATGAGGCTCTGCAGCATCATGGCTCGTCGATGTTCTGCAGCACCCAACAGGTCAGCCAGGGTCAACACTCACACCCAACCAATCAGCACACACGGCAAACATACAGATGATGTTACAGACCAGTGTTGTGTGTGTGTGTGTGTATGTGTGTGTGTGTGTGTGTGTGTGTAAGTGTGTGAGTGTATGTGTGTGTGTGCATGCGCTTGCATGCATGTCTGTAAAATGACATCTATTAAGTCCAATGTTACAAACTGTATTCACAAACACTGCAAACAGCATACAATGAATAATTCCTGGTCAATGCTGTTCAAAATTTTGCACATACCCCTTGATCTTCAAGAAATAAAACGGTGCCCTCCAGGAAAGAGGCATCGTAGAATGCAAGGTTTGTTAATTTCTCTTGACACAAGACAAAAGTCTAGTTCTGCCTCCAGCTCCATCCATCTTGCATGTCAGAGCTTACTTATTCTTCCACCATTTCCAAGCCACTTATTTGTTTATTCCCTGCGTAAAAGCAGCTTTTTCAGGTGGTGGTCTATTTTTATCTTCCAAACACCCTGGTATGAATTAATCATCCTAAGAATAGGGCAAATTCTTAAAGTATTGCTATCAAACAGTGTCAATCATCCATAACATCACAAGTCATCTTTTACCTGGTATGAGGGGAAACATGTTCACTGAAGCATGTAGTTTACTCATGTTGAAAGTCATCAGTGTTTGACAAATTTCTACCATTTAAAACTTCAAGTATTTTTCAACGTCTGACATTGATTTCCAAAGATGATGAAACCTGCAAGGAATACCAGACAGCTTGTAGGCATATTTAAACATGCTGAACACCATCTTAGGGCAATACAGCTTTAAAGAAATGGCACTGTAATTTTATCTATGTCTATCAACAAATAAATGGCATGTTGCTATACTACCATCCTGTCTGGGATATCTTTCATAACTTTCTGTACATTTTCTCCTCTTTAGTGTCCATGAAGAAAACCTGTAACAGCCAGTGGCTACAACAACTGTGCAGATCTTTTCAAACAAGCCCTGACAAAAATGTACCCTTCCAGGACGTTCAGTGCTTTAACTGGAAGGAAGAGGGAGGGGGGAAATGATCTTCAAGCACCCTGTGAACTCAGAACACCCACTACAGCCTGATGTGAGCACAGACAGCAACATCATGCCCTGGTCCCTGTGCTGGACTGATGAACATTGTGAACCATCAGAACCCTGACACTGAACACACTGATCAAACCAAGTGAACCAGTTGGCCCACACAGATGGGAGAACTCGGCACTGAATCTCAGACCAACAGTAACGTCATGTTGAGGAACAAACATCCCTGAAAATTAGGGTAATTATGTGATCACAAGCTCAGATTGGTTGAGAGACAAACATCCCTGAAAATTAGCGTAATTATGTGATCACAAGGTGAGATAAGTTGAGAGACAAACATCCCTTAAAACTAGGGTAATTAGGTGATCACAAGGTGAGACTGGTAAGAGTAAGGAACAAGTCGCCTCAGACGGATCCTCCTTACTAAGAAACACAGTGGCCTCAGTTTCACTTCCCAACCAACTACCCAAGTGTCCTTGCAGGACTGTCACACTAATAAAATAATATGCAAGGTTTTAATCTCAATCTCAAGAAACTCCAAAACAGCATGCTGGAGAAAAGGAACAACTGGAGAAAAGGAACAACAGTAATAAAAGAATGTGTTCTGATGGGGAAAATCAGTATAACCACAAAAATATGAAAGAACCCAACCACAAACTCACTCCTCACACATGCACTCTTTCCCAATTATCTCCCTTCCCTTGTAATCTTGTCTGACTTCTTGGTTTTTCTTTTACTCTAATATCACCCCTTCCCGTTCTCTGTTTTTGTCATTCATTTTTTTTCTTTTCTCTGAAAAAAAAGAAAAAAGAAGAAAATAAAACAAAAGAAATATAAAGACAACAACAGTTGGCACTAAATGCACATAACTATTTATGCACAGTTGTGCTGTGTGATTTGCATAACAGTAACGAAATTCACCAAGTTGAACTGAACCACACATCATTTACTTATGCAGTAAGCAATGACCTTTCTTATCTCCTTTCCTCAGTCTCAGTTTTATGTTACCCTGGCCAACAAAGATAACATAACAACTACACGTATAATTGCAACACGACTGCTGGACTACTGACATTCTTTACACCAGATAAAACTATGCCATGCCAAGAATGTCAGCCATTCCACCCAGCTTTACTTCATACCGAGATTAAAGAAACAAGTTCCTAAAAAGGAAATCATGAATACTATAACAGTACTACACAAAATATATAAACAAAGCATACTGACAAACAGGTACTGCAGACTGGACAGAGCCCACTGTGGATAGTGTGTACAGTATCACCAGTGACCTTGTTGCCAGAGAACGACAGAAAAACTGACTTGTACACAAACTGCATGATAACATTTAGACAATGACCTAGTGTGAAATGTCACTGTGGTTATTAAATGACAGTCTGCTGACGGGTCTTGCCTTTTCAGCACCGCCGCACCACGAAGGTGAATACCCCACACCAGCTCCTGAATTTGACAGCGGCAACAAACTTCAGTTCAAGGGATCAAACGGAGCAACAGCAAAAATCACTGAAAATCTGGGAAGGCCCTGAAGGCATGCTCCCCCTTCCCTGGTGAAAAGCTGAAACTTGTTTCTAAAATGGTGCTATCCAAAGCAAACCTGAGCATGGAGTGGTCTATCCTCCTGAGTCCTGTGTTCAAATCACGTTGTAGACCATTTGTTGGTACAGATTCTGTCAATCGCTTTCACTTTTGCAGAAGCACAATGTTCACCCATGATATTTTGCCAGCAAAGACACACATACGTATACAACCCTCTCCTCTGTGCTTGGACAGACATCTGTGAAAACCGCCAGCGTTATCTGCACTACTATTGTCACAGCTGACACCCAAAGTATTTCAGATGATCTCCCCTACCTTACCTCCTTCACAAATCATGTACACCATTTGTTAATATTTCTGAGACTTTCTTTCCCATCCAAATGCTGATTTATCACACATTCTCTCTCCTTTTCCAATATTTAAATAATTTTGCTATATAAACAATAAACACACTAAACAACCAGAAATCAATTTATATATTATCACTGTAAAAAGACCTGAAAATTCTATTAAAGCATGACAGCCAGACATCTCTCTGAGCTATTAAAATATACTAAACAAACACAGTAAACTAAAATGAAATAAAAACAGAATCTAATCTTAAAGTGAGAAGAACATCATCAAGCCAACGACACACAAACCAACAGCATGGGATCCCTAACCTGCAAAAGCTTTCTGTACATAAGAGGTAGGAAATCGGGGCGACAGGATGATGCTCTTCTGGAAGTCTGCAATGGCCTCCTCCAGTTTCTCCATCAGCAGTTGTTGCTGCAACACCAGTATTATTGTATCGTTGCATCATCAACAACCTGCAGCACAATCATGTTGTATCCACACACACACACAAAAGTGTCTGCCTTCACATGGTCTCAAATCACAAACAAATAAATGTACGTTAAAACTCAAGTGAAACAAACTTTGGGGGATAAGAAAATGGTATTCAAGGTTTATGACATGATTTCAGGCAAACCTCCAAAACCAAGGATGGGTGGGATGTAGAAAGGTTTCACACCTGTGTGTGTGTGTGTGTGTGTGTGTGTGTGTGTGTGTGTGTGTGTGTGTGTGTGTTCTCCCAAACAGCTCCTCACCTATACCTGACTAAACAATATTTTCCCTATATCACCGACTCCTTAATTTTCCGTGTCAAGATCCGTTCATTTGCCACCTCTCATCTTGCCTGATGGAAGCTAAATGTCATTTTGAGCCTGGCAGAAATAACTAAATGTTATCCCATGGGAGCAACTTCGCAATGTCAGCCACAACTCCTATCAAGACAATAAACCAAGCCTCAGTCCCTATACATCCATAAATAACTGTAAGAGTATTTCCCACCAGCGATAAGACTATTTTCAGATGACTGGAGTCTTTCTTTTTCTCAAATTGTTCTTAGCAAGTTTCTCCTGAAAGCTGTCTAGTCCCTTTCAAAACACTTACTTTACCTACATGATCCAACATTAACTGTAAGCATATGACTGTTAAGAACTCTTCACGAACTTCCTGTCAGTGTATGTTTCATCTTGTAATGCTGAAAGCCCGAGTTATTTCGGTCAAGACAAACAAAAACAAAAACCAGCTGCCTTCGCATAACGGTTAGTGTCATGGATTCCTAACTTGGGGGAGGGGTGCGTGTGTTCCATTCCAATTATGTCCATTTGCAGGACTTTTTGGCCCATGATCAGCCACTACTAAGAGTTGAGTTTGCTGTGGACTTGGGTCGAAAGACTTGAATTACACAGTCAAGTTTTCCCACTTTACTGTATACATCTCTGAGAGTGTTGCTTAAAACTTCCTGACCAAGACTGCACATCTCTAGGGCCTGGTTGAACCTGGGATACATCATGAAAGTGAAAGCAAGTGCAGACTACACCCTGTCAAGCAGTGTCTGACCTGAAAGGAACGCCTTGGCATGATCCTCCTCACTCTCACTCATCAACATTTTAAGAAAAAAAAAAAAAAAAAACTCGAATTCTGTGGCCATTCAAGCCTTGTTCTCATGACCTCAGTTTCCATGTCCTCACAATATCCCTGCCTTTGATGAGGTCATAGGTCATTGTTGAGGACACCAGTATCAGCTATTTCATGGGGACTGTCACTGGAGGGACAGACACAGTGGCTCCCTCTGAAGGGAGATGCTCACTCACACTTGCTAAGTGACTAATGAATTTCTGTCGTCAGACGTTGCGTCCTGTGTATGTTGGATCAGAACAGGTGCCACTGAACACCACCAAAGCGACTTGGCAGCAGTGCAGCGTCTCCTCTGACATGTTGCCTCATGATGACCTGATATTCAGTCTTCCTGTCGACTGCCATTACCAGGGCTGCAGAGGGACAGCCAGGGTGTGACTGTGGACTGCAAGAGCTGGAGTAAGCAAAGTCTGGGTAATCTTTCAGAGTGGCACAGAAGATGTTTTTCTTTTCTTTTTATGTCACAAGTCCTGAAGACGGTCTATGACCGAAACGTTGTCGATATTTGTTCTGTTTCCCTTTTTTTTTTTAAAATCCTTCGTTTTGTTCCATTTACTACCCTTCGTTTTGTTCCATTTACTACCCTTCGTTTTGTTCCATTTACTACCCTTCGCTGGCTGCTTCGGGGGTGCTGTTGCATTCTCTTTTGAACCCTTGGTGGTGAGAACACCACAGAATTATGGACTGTGGTGTGTCTCTATTTGACACCAAGAGCACAGACACAATCAGCCGTGTCTCCCTGATGAGTCCGATCCAGCGGACGAAAGGCCTAGGAGCAGGCAATACAAATAGATGTGCCTTCGAGAGGGATTACAATGGTTCCCTCATGCAGCTGGTGAAGGGTTTCTTATATTTATAATATATTCCCCCATTTTCTTCATCTTCAGTTTTTTTTTTCTCTAAAAATTCAAATCTTTGCGAAGTCATTACTATAATGACTGAAGAATTGTTGGCCTGCACTTGTTTTCCCCCACTACTTAATTGTTCAGCATTATTTTTTTTTAAATCTTCTGAGAATCCTCAAAGACATTAATCATTAATTTTTACTTGAAGATCTGCCATCTAAAATCTGTTTTACTAAACAAAGAAAATTTGCTTTGACATCAATTATAAGCATACTATGCACTGCTTTTACTTGGCGTTTCTTGGGGGCAGTGTATTTTGGGTAAAATTGGGTACAACACACATCAAAGAGTGTGGATGCACAAGGGTTCCCCCTCTTCTTCGTAATGTCCGCAAGAATGTGTATCTCTGAAGTCTAATACACCTGCTCACTGCATATGAAGTACTGAGATGCTTGGCACTGCCGCTTAAGATCCCTCTCTTCATCAAGACCACATCACGTCCAACAAGACCTTCAGTCCCACCCACTCACCTGTCCACGGTGGTGGTAGACATCAGAATTCTGAGGGTCCAGCGTCTGGGCCTTTTCAAAACAGTCCATGGCCCCTTCTGATCGTCCTTCTGCATCAGCAGACTGCCCATCTTGATCAGCGCATTGGCCGCCACCTGCCCACATCACAATCATTCCCACAGTGACACCTGCCCACATCACAATCATTCCCACAGTGACATCTGCCTACCACATCACAATCATTCCCACATTGACACCTGCCTACCACATCACAATCATTCCCACAGTGACATCTGCCTACCACATCACAATCATTCCCACAGTGACACCTGCCCACATCACAATCATTCCCACAGTGACACCTGCCCACATCACAATCATTCCCACAGTGACACCTGCCTACCATATCACAATCATTCCCAATGACACCTGCCTACCATATCACAATCACTCCAACAGTGACACCTGCCCACATCACAATCATTCCCACAGTGATGCCTGCCCACCACATCACAATCATTCCCACAGTGACACCTGCCTACCACATCACAATCATTCCCACAGTAACACCTGACTACCATATCACAATCATTCCCAGTGACATCTGCCCACATCACAATCATTCCCACAGTGACACCTGCCCACCACATCACAATCATTCACACAGTGACACCTGCCTACCATATCACAATCATTCCCACAGTGACATCTGCTCACATCACTATCATTCCCACAGTGACACCTGCCTACCATATCACAATCATTCCCACACTGACATCTGCCCACATCACAATCATTCCCACAGTGACACCTACCCACATCACAATCATGATCATTTCCACAATGACACCTGCATACCATAACACAATCATTTACACAATACCTGCCTACCATAACAAAATCATTTATGCAATGACACCTGCACACTATAACATCACAATGATTCCCGTAGTGACACCTGCCCACTATATCATATTCACAATCAATCCTACTGTGATACCTGCTCACTTCATAATCAATCCCACAGTGACACCTGCCCATGACATCAAAATCAGTCCCACGGTGACACCTGCCTACCACATCAAAATTAATCCAACAGTGACACCGGTCTATCACATCATAATCAATCCCACACCATACCATCCACTGATGACATCCACTGTTAGCTAAACACAGCCATGACACTCAAATGTGAGAATGATACAGGCTTCATATCACAGAGATCATGAAACGTTAACGAAATGTGGTAATGAGACCAAACTTTATGAGTCACCTGGGCGAAGCACTAAAAATGCACCACATCTCAAACTGTCATCAAAGCTTCAATGTCAGAACAGCAATGATTCGAACTCTGCAGCTTTCTTGCTGTTAGTCCGACTGGAAGAAGCAGAGAGCAGAGCGAAAGGTACTGACAGGTTTGTTTTGTTTTTCATGCCGTTTTCTTTTTTCTGATCGTTCCCCCTGCCTGCCTTCCCCAGCCTCCTCCTTCTTCAACTGAACACTCTGTTTTCATCCAAACATCAAACTGGCAACAGTAATTTTCAAACTTATATAAAATGAAATTAGCCAAATTTACTAAAGCCTCTCAAACATCACTCAGGATACTGCTGTACAAGTTTGGTTGTTTTGCATATATTTTCAAACCCCTTGTGCAAAAAAAAAAAGTATGAAAAGCCGACATGATTAAATGGTGACCATCCTAGACTTGTGGAATGGGAGGTTGTCAGTTGGATTCATATTTGAGGCATTTATTTGTCTATGTGTGTGGGGGTGGGGGTGGGGGGGGGTGGGGGGGGGGAGGGTTGTTGTATTTTTTTCTCCCGGCCAGTTCCTTCCTAGAACTGAACTGGATTTGTACTGACATGGGAAGACTGGGACTACACAATCATGTTTCATCCACTTAATGGATAAGTCTGAGAGTGCTGCTCAATTTTCTGATCAACATTGCAGGTATCTGTATCTCACAGACCTAGGGTAGCACCACAATATATCATGAAAGGAAGCATAGAGCACAACCATGCCATGTAGTCTCTGACTAGAATGGTACTCCAAAGCATCATTTCCATGACCTTCAATCTCACTGATCATCATAAAAACAAGTCACTAATACTTATTATACTGTGGTCCTTCGTGCCCTGCTTTCACGGTGATCACAGTTTGAATTTCCTCTCAATGTCAAGTCAGTCAACAGTATCAGCAAGGTCACAAGGCCTGTCATTCAATGGAACTGGTGCTAACAAATAACTCACGCTCACTCTGCTACTATGTCAATTATTGTTGGTAGTAGGACAAGTATCAGTGAACGTCACCTAAAAGACTCAGCAGCAGCTTGGTGTCTCCTCTGTGGGTTGCCTCACAACAGCTTAAAACTGACTGTCACCTATGGACTACGTGTGCTGGGACTTCAGCAGGACAACCCTGTGTGTGGCTGTGTAGGGGAGCAGGAATACTGAAGTCAGGGTAGCGCCACGGGGAAGACATGGAAGATGAGAAAACACAACAAAAAGTAGGATGACTCGCTGTAGTCACAGCATGTGTATGCACACACCAACACCCACAACCCACTCACCCTGGGAGGGACAGAGTCGGTCTTCAACAGCTGCTCAAAGTCGCTGTATCCCATCTGGCCCTGACCGCTGAGGACGTAGAAAGTGCCTCGTAACAACAACGCCTCTGACATCAGTGTTGTGCCCGCTGTCTCAATCTCTTCCGTGCACAGTGGAATCACCTCATCATAACGTCCAGACTCCAGGGCGTCTTTCGCTCGATCCAAGGCACTGACCAAACAATGGCAAATTCAATCACTTGATGACATCTCCAAAACTCTCCCAAAACGTTTAATCTGTAACATTCTGACCACTTCTAATAATAACAGTAGTGTTTTTAAGTGCTTTACCTTTTTGCAGTGAGACAATTGAAATCACTTGCACATGTCAGTCACACACATGAATACCCTAACTTAAACAGAACTGTTGCAGGTACACACATTAACCAATAAACCTGATAAAATGCAGATGGAGTGTGAAATTGAGACAGGAAAAGATTTTGAAGCTAGTAGCAAGAGAGTCCTACACTGCCTTTGGACAAACAAACAAAAAAAAAATGGAAGTTCGTTCCTAGTATGTGGCTGAAGACAGAGTAACAGCGACAGCCTACAGCTGATTGTTTAAATCTCAGAACTGTTTAAATCTCAGAATTTGAAAGCAGACTGGATTTCATGTAGCATATACACAATGGGACAGGGTGTCAAGGTGAAGGCAGTTACTGATAAAGGAATGGGCACACAGCATTTACTGCACAGGTAGGAATGGGCAGATTTGGTTATGTACGCAGAGTTTTGGTCTTACACTTTATCCTGAACGAGACAAGTAGCCAATGGAGAGACTGCAAGAGGAGACTACCATTTTAAGCAAAATGTTTCCCGTTCTGTCAACCCCCCTCAGTACAGATTCGGAAGCCAAGGGATGAAGGGCCCAGTTTGCCTTAAGTAGAAACTATTTGTATCCCTTACTGCTCTCATAAATCTATATAAGGATCAAACCAAAAACAGATCTTCAACATGCTGTAGCTGATACCCCCAGATCATCATTTTTGCTTTATTCTGCTTTTTTTTGTGCTGCAGAACCAAAAATTATGCCGAAGCTCCACTTTGTGTATAACCAAATTTTGAAATTTAATACGTCCACAATGACTTTCAAAATATGAACACTCATGGAAAATTGGGATGGGTATGCAGCCATTGTTCACTTAGACACCAGACTGATTTTGTAGAGCCCTAGACAAACTAGGGAATTCATGAAAGGACAATGTATCAACCCACTTACAAGACAGAATCACATCATTTTCTTGAGTACAAAATCCAGAGTGGATGTGGTTTGATATGCGTTAGAGCCTCTGTGTGTTGGCTACGTTTGTGACCCAGCGTTATGGTCAGTCGTTTGCTTTGTGATGGTTCAGCACATCCACCCGACTCATCTGGGTCATCCAAGCCATTGTCACAATCATACTACCCAAACTGGGGTTAATGTCTGTCATACTTTTAAGTCTATACTAACATCTGAATCTCTGTCATCAATTTGACTGTGCGTGGCCTAAAAAGTATTTCACAATCATGATAAATGTCATTTCACTTCACTTACTACTAATGTCAGTCATGCAGAATGCAAAGCAAACATAATCATGCTTAAATTCACTAAACGCATTTTGAACAACAAATGACTGCTGCAGAGAAGCTATCATTCCAACGTCTCAACTCTTCTCAAGAAGCACAGTAAGAAAGAGTCAACTGATCCCTTGACAGGGACAGCAGGATGGACAGATATTTGGAAACGCTGTTGTGCAGGCAGAACAGGGTGGACAGTTAGTTAAGGGGGGAAGATCCTTTTACTTGGAGGTCTATACAATATAAAAGCACCAAAGACAAAACATGTCCAGAACAAAACATGGGGTGGTTTATCAATAAGGTCATTCTTGAAATGTTTCAATATATTTTTGATCATGTCATGGAACATGTTCTCCAACACTGAGGCCCAATGCCCTCCACTCTGCAGAAGAAGCTCTAAGTGCCCATGGACGTTGTCTGGAGGAACATCCATTTCATCCTGAGGACCAGTCTCTGAATGTAAGATATGAGGATCTTGGAAGCTGTGGAGAAAGAAAGCAGGGCTCTCAACTCACTTTTCCCCAAAAGGAGCCAGAACTTCCATCTTGAATTTATCAACTTCGCTCCAAATATTCATCCATTGCGGTTAACTTTTATAAAAGCCAATATCCAAGAAACAGATGGTCATATATTCTCAACTTTAAAAAATAGTGTTTCCACCTTCCTTTTGAGCATAAAAGCCATTTGAGAAGTGAAACATTTCAGCTTCTTTTCAATTAATGGCAATGGAGAAAGCATTCATTCATGAACATGCATACATCAAGTTGTTTAAGATATGTTAAAAGATCTGATTCAAATAAACATTTCAAACTTCTGTTTGGAGGCTTTCTAGTTATAACTGCAATTGTCTTTCTATACCTTATTACATCTTTTTTTTTTTTTTTTGGTCTCCTCAATCCCTGCTTTCAGCAACACACAAACAGTTTAAACATGCCTCAGGCACTGAAAATTTAAGTTGAACTGAATAAAAAATCAGAAATCCAAGTTGTCATAATTTGTTATATTCACTGACAGAATATGTACAAGCCTTCTGCCCGTGGTGGTCTAAATGCAAGAATATAAATCAACCTCTGTCCTGTCTTGATGCCAAATTGCAGTCACTGCACAAGACCAAAGCTCAAACTGACTGTTTAAATCTAACCACAATCACAGTTTTATCTTCTGCTCCTTCAGTATGTCATGTGCGTCACATGATTAATCAGCAAATAGGTCCAAGAACTCTGCCCAGCATGAAAAGATCAGTGGCAAGATGATGCATTTCTTATTTTTTCATGTTTTTTGTTTGTTTGTTTTTTCAATCACAGAAAAGAGCATATGAATGAATTCATGGTTTTGATCCTTTGGATTCAAACCAGTGATCGCTGAACAGTGTGACTTCGATGCCCCGTTTATCATGAATTTTTCTAACTTTCACACCCACTCCCTCTTGCTGGCTATTCAGACGCATTTCAAGGACAACAGACAAAAAAGACTCTCAAGATGCTCTTTGCATTCACCTCGGTTTCTCCACCATCACAGCATCACTATTCTCGTCAGAATTGTCATCACCGACATCCCCCTTCTCCTGAGTTCCACCCCCCTCCTTCACCTCCACATCCCCTTGCCCCCCTTGGGCAGGAGTCTGTGCCGATGAGGGGGCCTCCTCCCCCACCTTGCCGATGTTGTGCACCTTCAGCACGGGGTCGTTGGCAAAGCCCGCCAGGTAGTTCCGCACAAAGAACTGGGATGGGAGGGAAGGCTTTTTACTCTGAAACAGGTGTCACAGTAGTTATGAAGACTGATGGTGTAGGACTCACTTTTACAGTGAACCCTGAACTGATGGCTCCCCATCTAATATGTGTGTGTGTGCGTGTGTGTGTGTGTGTGTGTGTGTGTGTGTGTGTGTGTGTTTAGGCCACTAACACATGGAAGTTCATTCAGCGCTTCATTCACCCCAAAAAAGTTATTCAGCAAAAACTGACAGACTAAACTACACTCGCAAAATTTTGCTGACCGGGCATGGAAGGGATATGGTCAGTCTATGGGAGCCACACTATGATAACATTTCTTGTTTTGCAGTAATATTTCTTACCTTGATTTCGCTGATTTTTTTCTTTTTTTCCTTCTTCACTTATTCATTTTTCACCGATCATGATGAGCATTTGTGGACAACTGCCACAGTGAGACCTGCTTTCAAATGTGGCTAAATCCTTAAATTCGTTTGGAAGCATTGAGGAAAAAGAGTGACATACGGTTTCTAAATAATTATGAATTGTGTATTCCGCATTTTATCTCATTAAATGACAGCTCGTCTGCATCAAAAATTAATTTCAAGTAAATCTGATTTTGTTTGATTCCTTTAGCATTTGTAGGGTATTTTCGAAATAATGTGTGATCAAAATCTGCTTTTCATCTTCACAAGCCACTATGAGCATTTTCAGGATTACAGTGAATGACAGTGATGATGATGTAGCTCATCTGGATATAAAGGTCCACAGATTCTGAAACAACTTTCAGGATTACCATGAAAGACACTGACAATGAAGCAATTAAGATCCATCCTGGACTGAAATGACATAT
Source organism: Conus canariensis (assembly GCA_033310375.1). Classification (NCBI taxonomy): domain Eukaryota; kingdom Metazoa; phylum Mollusca; class Gastropoda; order Neogastropoda; family Conidae; genus Conus; species Conus canariensis. Next base: position 25,439,776 of record CM065743.1, read on the forward strand.
GCATATGAGACGGCCACATTAACAGTATTTTTCTTCAGACATCATACAGGCCTGAGACAAGCTGAAAAACTTACACATTCTAAACCATTTTTTTACAGTGTGACTGAAATTACTTTTATTTCTTGTTTAGTTTTCTTTTGCTTTTCTCAGTGGAGATAAAACCGCCAGTAACTTTTCAACAGAGACCTCCCATTTCCATATCTAACCAACATTAAAAAAAAAATGGGCCAGAATAAGTGAACACCATGACCACCACCACCCCCTCCCATTCCCACAATCCCAAAGTCTCTTCTTATCTGACCTGATAGGCTTGTTTGGCCCTGGAGCGGCCCAGCTCTTTGAGGATTCTGTCTGCCAGTTGTAAACTGTTCTGGTTTTGGAAGCCTTCCAGGATACACACCGTCGTGATGTCTGGAGAAGGAAAAAAAAAAATGAAAGTAGCACACACACACACATTTATACACGCACACACACATAAGCAATTACAAACACACACACATTTACACGCACGCACACACACACCAGCACGCACAAACACGCATATATACTACACAAATCACAATGTCCACTCTCCCCTCACTCCACTCCTCTTCTTGTATGACCTGCATCATCTGAAGAGAGATCAACCCAGTAAAAACACACAACACAGTAAAAACACACAGTAAAAGCCTTATGTTGTATGGGTCATGTACAACCCGCATCTTTGGGACTGTATAGTGAAAAACGACCTCTGGTAAAGGTTAAAAAACCAACAACCAACAATCCAGTCTCGCATCACCTTTAACGAAAATGCAGAAAAGAATATCAACAACAACACTGATTAAGAATGTACACCATTTTGAGTGTCATCACTGTCATGTTTCATTATCCTCATCACTTCAACGCAATATAACAGGAGATGAATCGGTCGATCATCATTACAGACTTGACCATGATTTTCACCTAAACTTTCACTGCAATCAGTCTTCTCTATCGTAAATGAAGATTTTTTCATTTATTCAAACAGATTCTGGCAGCTATGAGGAGGGGGAGGTCGTACAGTATCTGGGGAGGGTGAGGATGGTCATACTCACAATGTCATATCTCATCAAAAACTGACATTTAATACTTTCACGACGGGCGTGGCAGAGCAACGTCACTTCCCAGCAGATGTGCGCACCGCACGTGCTTACAACCGTTGCAGACGCGCGATTTTCGCACTTTTTGAATTTATTTTACGTCCCCTAATATAAACCTAACAAGCAATTGTTATATATCAATGGAAAGGGCAAAACGCGAGCTTTGTAATGAGCATAGAGTTAAATATATTTTGGGAAAAATAGCAACGCTACAGTTACAGAAACAACATAAGTAAAACGTAGGAGAACACAATCTTGTTTACCTTTGTTTGGTTAGTATGACAACAGCAAATGAGGAAGAAAAGGGGCATAAAATTTCTCTCTTACTTTGGCAGAGAAAGCCTGAGGTATTCAATATGTGTAATCCAAGTGATTTTTTTTTTTTTTAAAGGAAATTAAATCATTGCACACAGTACACACTTTTCACTAATTCAGCTTCAGATGATAAGACGCATAAAACTATAAAACTATAAACACAGAGCAAATAAATCAAGCTCAGATTCTTTTCGATAAACTTGTACACCTCTACCCCCCACATCCTCTGATCCACTTTGCTGAACCAGTTCTAACACCCCATGTCATTCTTCTTCTGCCCAATGTGTTGGCGAGGCAGGAAATTCCACACGTGCCTTTTGCAGAAATTCCCAGTGCCAGACAGGTCTCTTTGTTTGGATTACTCTGGGGTCACAAAGGTCATAGCTAGTGCACGTATTACAGTAAACTTACCCTTCCAGTGGCTAGAACCCTGGAACCCTGTTCTAAATATTCAGGGCAGCTGCATCCCCTAGACCGTAGATGAGAGAACAGGGGATTTTTTTTATAGTTGTGCCATCACGGAGGCACAGCATGTCCAGGGAGTACAGCAGTGTTGCCATCACCACGGAACGGCTCGTCGTGTTGCCGTCACTATCGCACGGCGCACCGCGAAAAGGTTAATCAGTACCGCATGCCAGCTATCACAAACAGCATTTGCTTCCAGCAAGATGAAATGATGAATCAGTGAATCCTCCCTGGCACAGTCACTAAAAAAAAAGTTAAGAACTCGTTACTCTCACCACTAATGCTGAAGTAAAGTCAGAACACAATAACTCTTTACTCACACTGCGGTAAGCTGAACTTCAGGCCAAAACAAAACATCAGCCAATAACTCTTTACTAGCATTAATAATTTAATAAGTTTAACTAACAAGCACTGGTCAACAAATCTTCAGCTGATGCGCGAAGTCTGAATACCAGTAAAGAACTTAATCAAACTGCTAATTGCTAAAGAGATGACGAAAGATAAGTACAGAATATTTATTCACAATGCTATTGGTAAAGTCAAAATATCAGCTATGGACTCTGTACGCATACTGCTATAGGCTAAAGTAAATCCAAAACATTGGTCAGGAACTCGGTGCTCATACTGCTATAGGCTAAAGTAAATCCAAAACATTGGTCAGGAACTCGGTGCTCATACTGCTATAGGCTAAAGTAAATCCAAAACACTGGTCAGGAACTCGGTACTCATACTGCAATAGGCTAAAGTAAATCCAAAACACTGGTCAGGAACTCGGTACTCATACTGCTATAGGCTAAAGTAAATCCAAAACACTGGTCAGGAACTCGGTACTCATACTGCTATAGGCTAAAGTAAATCCAAAACACTGGTCAGGAACTCGGTACTCATACTGCTATAGGCTAAAGTAAATCCAAAACACTGGTCAGGAACTCGGTACTCATACTGCTTCAAGCAACAACAAAAACGAAAATTAAGAAAAAATTTTCATTCGTACTACCATGAGCAAGAGTAAAGCCAAATCATCAGTCAAGAACTGTACGTGTTTTGCCATAGCTAAAGTAAAGCCTGGAGGTACTTGTGTACAGACTAGTCTCCACACGGAGATGCTTCCATAATGAAACTGAAGCTGAACGAATCATTATACCACCTGACAAAACAATGAGGCCTGACCTTCCAACGACTCCCTGTACTGTTCCAGCGTCTCCAATGCCTTGGCACGACGTGTAAGGGCCTTAGCATAGCGTTCGTTCAGCTCCAAGGCCATCGTGCAATCGCTCACCACTTGCTGGTAGTTTTTCTGTTGATATGAGAGAAAACCCGCATTCTTTATTTGTAATGCAAGAATCAGAACAGAAACCACTAATTAAGTTTTTCTGGCTCCTGCACAGAAACTGATTTCCTTTTGTCTGATTTCTTCTTTTTTTCTAACTACATTCTTAAAAAAATTACAGACAGACAGATTTTAAAAAATCAAATTTGTTATATGATAATTAATAACATTCTGTTATAGTTCTATTCATGATCTGCAATGTATTATTACTCACAATAACATGCATGTAAAACATCAGGACCAAGTTCCTTCTTTCTGTGGAAGGCTGCCCCCAACAATATGTGCATACACTATAGACACACATACAGACGCACTTTCACACAAAAAATACACACAAAAAATACACACATTCACACACACACACACACACACACACACACACACACACACACACACACACAGAGGGCAACCAAACAAAAAGACCAAGGAGTTACCAGATTCTCATAGGCAGCAGCTCTGTTCTGATAGAAGGTGGAGATGTCCTGTTTGTGCTCTGACGGGCAAATCCGGATGGCCTCTGTGTAGCACTCTATGGCTTGCTCATACATGCCTCCCTTGAAGAACTTGTTCCCTTTGTTTTTCGCAGCTTGTGCCTGGTCCCTGGGATTCTGTCAATTAATTGATCACAACTTCAGAATCCTCAACTTTGGAGTCATGCTGTCATAGTGTAAGGGTATGTCATCTTCAGCTTGTCTGAGAGAGAGAGAGAGAGAGAGAGAGAGAGAGAGAGAGTGTGTGTGTGTGTGTGTGTGTGTGTGTGTGTGTGTGTGTGTGTGTGTGTGTGTGTGTGTGCGCGCGCGCATGCGCGTGCGTGCGTGTGCGTGCGTGGGTGCGCAAGTGTACGAGTGTATGTGTGTGTGCATGCGTGCGTGAGAGAGACAGATGAGGGGGGTGGGTGGAGGGATTTCAAGTGGATGACAAGCCAAGAAAACCCAGAAAGCGCAAGCTGCTTACACCATTTTTTCGTTCTCGATTCCTTAATCGTTACATGTGTCAAGCCTAGGACCTCTTCCACTTATTCTTCAGGTTTGACATGAACACAGAACCTTAATTCACTCAATTTCTTAACACTGTCAAGGCCTTACCTCCAGACATAACAAAACGCAGAGAGAAACTTGTGAAAGGACTGATGGTCCTGATGATGATGAAATCAGGTTGTTATCATCCAATCAGGGATCACTTTTTGCTGTCAATCAGTGTTCTGTTGCTTCACGACGAAGGCCAGAAAAACCTGGGAAAAACTAGGCTCTCCAAAAAATAATGCTGAGAGACGCTTGCCATCGAACAGCAACTCCATTTAAACAGAAATCAAGAATTATCCCCCTCAGGACCTCTTTTCGTTGTAAAGCAAGGGATATGGCTAGTGGAGACAGCAAATTTCCGGCAAAAATCATGTCATGGCAGAAGATAAGATAATGTTGCTTATAGCCCAGCCGACCGCAACGGCCCACATCAGGGCTGTCATGGCAGAAGGCATATATAAAGACAGAAAAAGCTAAAAGAAATTCCCCAGGCCCAAAGTGAACAGCACAAAATTTCCCTGTGCTGAAATTCTAGCCTGAGTCTGAAAAGTGGCACCCTGTGTGTGTGTGTGTGTGTGTGTGTGTGTGTGTGTGTGTGTGTGTGTGTGTGTGTGTGTATGTGTGTGTGTGTGCGTGCGAGTGTATGTGAGTGTGCACGCGCATGTGCATAGTTCAGCGACTACCTTATCTTATGTGATTTTAGACCAAGAATGTGATTCTCCTTACGTGGGTGCATTACATTGTGTGCACAGATATTCAATGTGTGTGTTTGTGTTTGTGTCTGCGAGTGCATGAATAAGTATCTCTACATTGAGGTGAATGGGGCATGGAAAAAGGAGGAAATAAGAAAAATCAAGGATTGAAGGGAAAGTGTTGGGGCTGGGAATTTGATGAGGGATGGGACATCTATATTACATGTGTGTGTGTGTGTGTGTGTGTGTGCGTGCGAGTGTATGTGAGTGCGCACGCGCATGTGCATAGTTCAGCGACTACCTTATCTTATGTGATTTTAGACCAAGAATGTGATTCTCCTTACGTGGGTGCATTACATTGTGTGCACAGATATTCAATGTGTGTGTTTGTGTTTGTGTCTGCGAGTGCATGAATAAGTATCTCTACATTGAGGTGAATGGGGCATGGAAAAAGGAGGAAATAAGAAAAATCAAGGATTGAAGGGAAAGTGTTGGGGCTGGGAATTTGATGAGGGATGGGACATCTATATTACATGTGTGTGTGTGTGTGTGTGTGTGTGTGTGTGTGTGTGTGTGTGTGTGTGTGTGTGTGTGTGCATGTGCGTGTGTGCATGCGTATGCGTGTGTATATCATTTTTTATGTGTCATTGTGTGTAGCTTATGTGACTTTATGATTGTTAATGTACTACCAAAGTTCATCCGACTATACACTGGCTTCTGTCAGTGAATGTGTAAGTGGATCCGATACTAAGCTTTCATAAAAATCTGTTCTTTTTACCAGACTTTATAGAGCCTTTTCTATTTTTTTAAGAATCATGCAAGCTTCTCAGTATATGGAAATTAAGGAGATT